>WKFP01015545.1:416691-548730 GCA_011057875.1 Pterocles orientalis | reverse complement strand
CGGGGCCGGTACCGAGCAGATCCGCCCTGCCCTCTGCGCTCGCTGCCTTCCCCTCACTGCCTCGCCTTGCACTGCCCAGTTTGAGGTCCGAATATAATAAGGCTTAACTCTATTTGCACGTCTGATTTATTTTTTTTCAAGCATATTTGTCATTAAAGGTCAGGTTAGCTTGAGGACATATGTTGGACAAGTGCGATTTAATTTGTTTTTCAATTCCTAATCTGAGTGCAGGTTTTGGTGATAGCTGATTACTGAGAAACCTAGACTGGTCTTTACCCTTTTGTAGAAAGAGGACGGGATGCCTACTTATCTCAACAGGATAATGCGAAAGGTTTTTTCTGCACTTTCGAATTGACAAATCTGGGAATTAGTACTTGAGGTTTGCTTTTCAAGATGTACTTTTTCAGAATGCAAGCCATTCTGCTTGCTGCTGCTGAGAGGTGACAGGACTTCTTGGCTGTTAGGACAAAGGAGGAATGTGCAGTACTCCACAATCCCAACCCTCAGTCATGCAGGATGAGGTTAAGGGTATTACACATTTGAAGAGTTTTTAAAATAGCTTGCATAATAATTAAAATATTTTGTTTACCTGTTCTCCATGTCCACTTACTGGTGGCTATTTGTACCTACAACATTCTATTTAAAAGCATGAAATAGATATTGACTAACTGCAGCAGCACAAGGTCTTGGATGTTTTGCTTCTGATCAGTTTTGGTGTTCCTGGCTGTGGTAGTGACTGCCAGCATCTGCAGCTTCAAAACGAAAATTAAAAATCTTTCAGAAAACTGTGGTTTGTGTATTTTATCTTATGCAAGCTTAGAGGGTACATGTTTAAATGTTAGAACTGAGTTTGTTATTAAACTCAGGGCCTGAATGATGTAAGAAGTAATGAGTACCACAGGCCTACATATACTTTCAAGAAAAATATTAGGTTTTTTTACTGTATTTTTAATAATTTGTTTCTTAGCCTTTCCTCTACTGAGGAGTGGATCTGCAGAGCACTTAGACAAGTCTGCTTATCATCTTTCTTCTTATAGCTTGCTAAAGGTCTTGCAGGTCTACAAAGTCCCGAAGTAATTAATCCCTCCCTGTTGACATGGCTGTTTAATTGAGCAGTGATAGTGACTGGCAGCTGGCTTATTTATCAGCACTGCTGAGCTGGATGAATTGGAGTGATGAATAGTGGGAATATTGGAGGAAGTTTTGAGGGGGAGCATTGTTTTCACTCTAGGTGACTGGTGTGGATGGTGATGTAGCTTGCCCTGGATGTGCCATATTGAGTGAAGCCTCAGTTCCTGCATGCGGTGCACTCTGCTGAGCATACTGAAAGAGAAGATGCGTGATCTGGGAACTGTAGGCTCAACACTCTGCTGTGCATGAGAAGAGAAACCTTTCTATGAAATGCCACCCTAGAAAGTTTCTGCCTCGTGTAACCAGAAGGGAGAGGATCTGGAGGGAATAGGAGGGTTCATTTGGCGGACTTGATAATGAGTGGGGAAAAAAAGAATAGGTATTCAATAAACAGGTGTGGGCTTGTTATCAGCAAGGTTGGATTAACTTGATTTTGGCCATCTAAATAGTTCTTTTGCTTTTCTGAAGTTTGCAGATATTTATAGTAGTTTAATAAGCAGTCTGACAGTTCCAAACTAAGAGAGCACATAGGAAATGTCTGAGTCCATCTAGCACATTGAAGTGGAAAACACAATTACCAGTTTAAGTTACTGATAAATCAGAAAGGTGGGATTAAGAATGTGTGGACTCGTCTGCAAATGGCACAGAGTTCTAGGGAAACGTGGTTGGAGAACACGTGGAGTGACCTAGAGAGAGAGAAAGATGAGTCATCTTCAAAGGCTGACCTTAATGATGTATTATGGGGCCTTCAGGTATGATGTCTGTGCAGCCAGTAATAAATGAGCTCCCAAAGGCTGTTGAAAACTGCAACACCGGGGAGTACACAGGCTGTTTTCCCAGGACTCTGAAGAATAGTGGAGATGGGGGGGGAAGGCAGTGAATTCTGAAATCTTCTTAAGGGGTGGGTAAGTTAGATGCAAGGTATTAAGAGTTGTGTGATGGTATTATTCTGCTGGTATTTGTTTCCCTCAGACTTTGAAATTTTTGGCAATCTCAGAAAAGTGGAATAGTGCTAATGGCTGAGTTCAGACTCCTGGATGAACTTCAAGCAGTAAATTAATTCCCCATTCTGAGGGTATCAGTACTGATAGACATTTGCTGGCTTTACTGGGTTAACCTGGATGCTTATCTATGTATACATGAGTTTTAATTAACATGTCTCTTATGTCTCTTGTACTCAATAGTCACTTGAAATAATGACAAGATTATCTAACTTTGTACATTCTGGTGGCTCCAACTGTTCTGTGTCTGACTCGAGTAATCTGGAAATCTGCTTTGAACTTCTGCTAAAGAGCTGTGGGAAGGAGAAATACTAGTGCTTAAGTAGGGCTTTGAAAGTCTGCTCTTGGCTGTTGGCATGTTGTGGTTTTTTTAAGCCCACCAGAATGGAATCATTACCCTCTTAAAATTTATTTTTTGAGCAATAAAGCCACCTTTCAGTTCTTCATGCAAATCACACCCGATCAGGAGTAATAAAAACCTATGACTAAAACTCTGACACTTTCTCAAGGTGTTTTTATGTGAGAAGAGTAATCAGTAGCATTTGTGACTGAGTCATTTTTATTATTTTTTTTACCTCTGTAGTTGATATTTTACCTTGTTTTATTCTTCCACTACAGTAGAAAAATAACTAATAATCTGTGTTTTTATGTGAGAGCAGCAGATTGTTTAGTATGCAAAGTAAAAAAATCAGATTTCACATTGTCTGTTTCTGATAGTGTGGATAGTCTGTTTTAGGCAAATCCTTGAAGTTATCTTTTATTCAATTCTTCCTATAGAGTGAGATTTTTCTTAGCTTTCTTTGTCTCAACACTGAATACTGAAAGATACTAGAATACCAGTAATGTTATTGTTGCATATTTGTGTTTCCTTGGTTTGGCAAGTGTTTATTTTGGTTTGTCTTTAGTTCAACAAAAGGCCAGCAGGAGGAGCTTTCCGTTTCCAGAAAGGAAGGGGAGATTTGAACTGTAATTTTGCAAATACTGAAGACAAGTGGTTGGGATGTTTGAAGTTCTTGCAAAGAGATAGCAGCAGTTATAAATTCGTAAGTGTGTGAGGCGGAACCTAGAATTTAAAATTATTTGAACAAAGTGGAGATAATAAGATCTGAAAAAAAAAAAAAGGAAAGCTCAGAAATCAGAAAAATGAAGTCTTACATTTTGGTAAGAATAATTGAACGCATGAATGCAGGATGTGGGGCATGTGAGTGTCAGTCCTTAGGAAGAAAATGTGTGGGTTTTTGGGTCTGAAGTTGAACACAAGCCAACACATGCTCCACAAAAGGCAAATGCTGTAGTGAGTTGCAGGAAGGAAAAATGGAATGAAAGAGGACCCAGCTCAACCTTTACTTTTGGTCACTGTATAGATCCTGGTATTTCCTTAGTCTTCGTTAGCAAATAGCGGCGATTTAAATGTCTTTGGTGGAGGATAAATATTTCACTTTGAGCTCTTTGCTGAATTTTGTTATTCCTTTATTGAAGTCAGTTGTTTCATGTTGGCTATGTGGGAACTTCTTCTCTTACTCCTATGTAAGGAGAATGCAGTTCAACCTGTCCATGTGTGAATTCATTTTTAGTTTTCAAACTCAATGATTCGATCCTTTCTTGAGCAGTAATTACTATTTTTGTCATTTATTATTTATATTCTGTTCACAGAATGTTAAATAAGCTATTGAATGTTAGCCTAATAATCAAGCAGATCTCCAGAAGAGAAGGGATACTTGAAAGAATTTAATTATTTTAAATTTAATTAAACTAATTTTGTCTAGCCTTTAATTAGGAATGTGGATTATATAGTCACAAACTCTCAGGCATCTCCTCCACAGGTGGAATTGGAAGTTCTCAATTGTTTTGCGGTTTCAGTTTGTGTAACCCAGTCTAACTGTAGTCCCTGTTGCAATAGCAGCTCTGCTTCTCCTGTAGCCAGGCATTCTCCCTCTCCTTCTTGAGGCAGTTCACTTTTTGTTGATGTTGAATTTATTCTCCAGTTGATTGGGGTGTGAACCGAGACACTTCCCAAGCTCTGTGCGCTGTGCAAGAGGAGAGGTGCATCCTTCAGAAGAGAATTCCCAGCAGCTGATACACGTGACCAATGCGTGGTTCAACATGTGTTTTTAGTGACATTGCTGATTTAAGCAGTTTCTCTCCCTGGCTCCTGAATTCTAATGTTGCATCACGCCTTCATTGCTCTGATGCGAGTGTTTGGGAGGCTGCACAGGGAAGAAATCTGCCTGAGAAGATGCTTTCTCCTGTTCGTTTACTGGATTCCTGAAGTGGGCTACTATTGAGCTGCCTGAATACCTGGCTCCTCACAGTAGAGGAGCTGGTGCAGGGATAGGAGTAAGCAGCAAAGAAGAGGAATCACTGTATGTTTAATAAAATTTAAATTAAAAAATAAGGAAAGAAAATAAGAGACCTTGAGCATGAAAATGATATTCTTTTGGAAGAACTAAGTCCTGTAATAAAGCATTTATTTGTTTTTTACTCCATCAACATGCTTAGAAACGCTTTCAAGTGCAATTTTCTTTGGGGTGGAAAGCTTTTTTTTTTTTTTTGAAGTATTTGTTCTAAAGAGAGATCCCATACATCTCATTGTCTTCCTATGGAGCCCTGCTTTTAAAGAGGTTCTGCCTTCAAGCCTTTTCCCACTGCAGCAGAGAAAGTTTAAGCCAGACCATCTCAAAACTAAAATGGCTTAAAATGTCAGGTGTAGCTGACTTTTGGTTTATGCCCACTGTCCTTGGAACAATGTCTATGAAAAGTTTGACAGTGGTCAAGGGAGAGATGTTTGATGTACATGTGAAGCAAACTGAAGATATTCCTGTAATGGATTAAGCTGGAGCTTTAGAGTACTGATCCCTGTTTTGTCTACAGGATACGGAACAATTTGGAGATCACACTTTCAGTCTGAACTCAAGTCAGTTTGATGATCAGAAGAGATTTTGAAATAACAGAATGTTGTAAATGCTTTTCCAGTGTTACACTAATGTGCTCTTCAAAATTAGGTAAATGTTTTAGTTAATGTGGGAGTGAGGAATATTACAGTTCCCATCATGGGGAAAGGGCAGTGAAACAATACTTTCATTTTTTAATCTTCATGACAGCACCATGCCTGCTTGTTTTGGCTGGAGAGGTCAAAATAACAAGGACTCCCAGATCTATGCCTGTGGAGAAGGACCTCTGAAGAAACCAAGCCTTTTCAGTGGTGAACTGCACTCATCAGTCTCTCTATAAATGTGGGTGATTCATTCAGTGATCCTCTGGTGGCATCATTACTTGTGCTGTGATGCTGAAATGATTTGTGGTCGGCCATCACAGGAAGACTATCATAAGAAGTTTGGGAGTCTGTACCCCTTTTGAGACAGTGAGGGTTGCAGCTGATGTGGAGTTTTAACAGTAGCAAAGGTTTTATATTCTCAGGAGAATCTGAGCGTGTAGTCCAAATTAGAGTTGCAAAACACTGCTTTGAAGTCAGTAAACTTGCATTTTTAGATAGAAGAGGCTCTGCATTTGCTCAACAGCTTGTGACTCAATTGTTGAGCTTGAAGACTTTGGTAGATTAGCAGCAACCCCTCTCCTTGCAGCGAGAAGTGATGTGATATACAGTAAAAAAGAAAAAGAAAAAAAAGAGTGTACACATCTTTGGAAGTGTGTAATTTCTATCCTTGAAGATGAAAGAAGCAAGAGAATGGAGATAATGCTTTCTTGTCAGAGTATGTGAGGTACAGATGATGCACATGGTAGCTTAAGCAGCTGGGACTGCAGTTTTGGCTGCTGTCAGCAGAGGCAGCTGCCCAGCTGATGCTGCGTGGGAGGATTGCAGCAATGCATTTTCTTCTGCAAGGGAGAACGGAGTCTGAAGATGTTCTGGTTTCGGCTGGGACAGAGTTAACTTTCTTCACAGTGGCTGGTGTGAGGCTGTTTGGGTTTGTGCTGAGGAGAAGCTGATCACACACTGATGGGCAGAGCTGCTGCCAGGACAGTCAAGGACTTTCCAGCTTCTCTGCTGTGCCAGTGCCTGCAGGGGCTTAGAAGCTGTGTGGGAGCACAGCCCCAGTTACCAGCCCAGGATTCGACCTTAGGTTTAGGATCCAGACCCAAATTGGCCAGTGGTCTATTCCGTATCGTGCACGGCATGCCCAGTATATAGATGAGAGTCTGTCTGGAAGTTGTCCTCACTCTCCCTCTCTGCAGTCTCGCTCTCTCAGTCAGCTCTTGGTCTCTCAGACCTGTTCTGGGTTTGCCGTTTCAGGGCTCTCTCTGCTCTGGGATTGTTAGCCCGGAATGAGCTGAGCCTTGGTCATTGGGTGGTGAGCAGTTTACTGTGTGTTGCTCATTTGCATATTTGTTTAAAGCAGTGTTTAAATACATCAAACAATAGTGAGCTGATGAATCAGTCTCGACATACAAAGGCCCTTTCTAGGCAACAGGCAAAAGGCTTAATGAATGCAGAGTGGGAAACGGATCCAATGATTTTAATCCCAGCAGAAAAACATCCCTCATTGGAGCTAGTGGGGAAAGAGCCATGATGTTGGTGAGAGGTAGTGGAGAGCCCATGTTGGTACATGGTCCACATGTCAGTTCTGCCTTAACTTGTAGTTGTGGGTGGTTTTTTTTTTGTTGTTGTTGTTTTTGGTTTTTTTTTGAATGCTGCTCATGTGACCCAGCGTCAGTTGATAAGGATTGTTGAGCCCTTTCAAAGGGCTGCTTGAACACTGCATGCGTGATACTGCCGGGAGATGCTGAAACTCGGAACACTGTGTATCAAAGCAGAGAAATGTTGGGACCAATATAATAGTTTTTCACTCTGCAGATACCATGACATTTCATACTGGTTATCTTTCTGAAGTTGCAGACTATAGAGGACTTCTAGCTAAAGAATAGCCATCGTCATGTTATAGGTAGGATTGCTCCTTTAAGACCATAATAACCTCTTTTCTTACCTCTTGTCTGTAAAGGTTCTTGTTTAGTAGCTGTTAAAGCGATGAGGATTTCATACCAGCATTTGTTATTTTTGCATTTCTTAAAACCGGAGTTGGTTTCATATCTTAATCTGACTTAGGTAATTTTTGAAAGGTTCATTTCATGTTGTGAAGTCTCAACTATGTATTTCCATACAATAAGGACATGACAAGACAAAACTACTCATAAGGATGGTTAAATTTGATAGTATTTACTGAAGTGGCCTTTGTACGCTAATTATTGACATAGAACCCCTACTGCATCCTTAAGAAAATCTTTGATAGTTGCAAAGAGTCAACACCATATTGACAAATGCTTGAAAAGAATCGAGATAAATGTGACTGGCATCAGAAGAGGTGATTAAACTTTACTCATTCATAGTCAGGGATACAAAAATATGCAATATGCAGGTGTTATCTCAGTGGGCGCTTATGGTCAAAATAAAACACTCCTACACCAATGAAGTACAGGTGATCAGATTCTTTGTTGGCAAAAATAGTCACGGTAGGATGAATAGCCATTTCTCTAGTAGCTATCAAGCCTCTGACCCTTATGTATGTGGAGGTTCACATCTTCCTTGTGGGCACTGTTTTTACTCAGGTGAGACTTTATAACAATGCATATCCAGAGTTAATTTCTTGTTTCTTTCAGGCATCACTTTTTAGATTGAGATTTTGTTTCAGATCTCTGGAAAAGAACATGAAAGGAAAGAGCTTTTGCGAAGCCTTGACATTACCATAAAAGCTGACTTTTATTTTTTGTCTATATTATCTATTATAGTATTCTGTTTTCTCATCCTAAGCCACAGATGCAGTCACTTCTTGGCAATATATTAATTTAAGCTATTGATGCCATCCACTTAAATTTTATAAGTTTCCAAGTAAATTGTACTAGTTTGGAACTAAGTTTAGTATCTTCTATTTAAAAGGAGATCTATTGAACTCATACTGACTTTATTAAAACCTGCTTAATTATGTAGGTGCTTCAGATCCTAGTTTGTCTGGAGACCTTATTTGTCTAGTTCCCTGTGGAAACAAGGCTCCCATGATTCTAGGTGCGTGGGCCGTGTGTATTCATATTTGGAGCCAGTTGACATTTTTTTTGCCTTGTTGTCTAGTGCAGCCAGCTGTGACCGATAGGGATCTCAAGGAAACAGAGTTGTCCAAGGAAATGTGATTCGAGTGTTTATCTTCATAAAAGCTAATAGAGGGGAGTAATTCTGCTCGTGTCTTTGTGGGGAAAAAAAATGTAGTTTGTGTCTTACTAGAAAATAAAAGAGGAGGAGAAACCGTTATGAATGCCCAAGCTTCAGGAGATCCTTCCTTTGGTATTTGTAGCTTTGCGGGCAGCAGATGGAGTTAATGACAGGATGGGAAAATGCAAGTTCTGGTGTTCATAATGCACTATTGTAGGAAGTGAAGAATGAAGTCTTGGAACAGTATGCAGGATAGTTAAGGGTGGAAAAAAATGTGTTCTGACTTGTTAAAATAGTTTAGTTTCACTGATCTTTTCTGATGATGTTTTTGTTTCTGTATTAGCAGATACTGTACTCTCATCTAGTCTCTGTTCATAGACGGGAATTTCCTCACAATCCCAGTAGTATTTTAAACTCCCTTTTGTTTTCTGATTTTTTTTAAGTTTATTTTTTTGAACAAAAGCAAATGAAGAGAAATAAAGCTTACCTGTGGACAAATGGTGTGGTCTGAACTGCTAGGGAAGATGGTATTAGCTTCCCTCAGTTGTTTTCTTTTGGGAGTTTGGAAAACGATTTAATGACCTGAGAGGATGAGCTAAGGATCCAGATTGAAATAGGCTCTTAGCATCTGGGAAGCTGCTTAAACTGTACTTTTTTTTCCAGTCTGTATTAGTACTTATGTTTGGGGGCTTAGTTAGTTTTAATTATTAATTTGAATTGCAATACTTTTTAGTTGAAAATGCTAAAACGTTGGATTTCTGTTATTTTCTTTCTGTTTTAAGACAAGTACTGAAAAATCTGAACTGCTCTGGTATACGTAAATATACTTGATCTGTTCCAAAGATATTCTGATGACTTTGTTTTACTGGAAACTCGAGGGATTATCAGCTTTCTAATTGGAACTTAAATTTATCTTTAGGTTAAGATACAGTCTTTCAGTATGCTTGCATAAATATATCTAATATATGACTAATTTCTTTAAAATATATGCTAAAGAATTCTTTGGTGATCTGTTTTCTATATCTAATGCATTTGTTTCAACAGGTAGCATTACTGGGATTAGATGTTCTAGGTGCCTTTGTTGACAGACTATCAGGACGCTTTAAATCCTATATAGGAACTGGTAAGTGAAATGTAACTTCATTTTTCTTAAGACCAAAAAGCAAAGGACACTTTTTTTTGCCCACTCTTCTCCCTTAGCAGCTGAAGTGCAACATTGTTGAAGGTTTCTGAGCTAATTATATTGGTAGGCATCCTGTTGCTGTTGTTGGAATTGAAAAAAATTTATATTAACCTGTAAATATTAATTTTTCATGCAATCACTGATTTCTAGGTGGTGGTTGGGATTTTTTCTGGAAGTTCCAGGAATACCTTTTCAGTAATAAGCTTCATGCTGTATAGTTCCTTACCACTCCCCAAGACAGTCATCTAAAAATTCCATTGGAGCCGAAGTGTTACCTTTAGCTTGTGCTAAAGATGGAAGGTTTTATTTGCAGATCACTTTAATTGGAACCTTATGTCTGCTGAAGCCTGTGGTTTCAGAAGACTATGTGGTCTACCCCTTGTTAAATAAGTGAACGGTAGCTTTTAGTAGTCTAAACTTTTTATGGGATAAAAAAAACCTACTAACTGTTACTCTGGTGTGAAATGTTTACTGGACTGATTCTCAGATTAATGGATCTACATGTGCCTGAGTATGAAACAGTTGTTCTAGGAAGTAAGAGCAAACTGCACTGCTCAACTCATTTTGCTGCTGTCCTTGAAAACAGATAGTGATACTGGGACATTAACACTGGAGTTACATCACTGGTTATTTTTAACAGAAGTTTGTAGCTTAGTGTCCTGTTCGAAAACTTGTGTGAATTATCTTGCATCTTGTTCCCACATGCCCGTTTATCTCAAATTCTCTGTCGAAATGTTAAGCTTCCTCTCCTTTATGTGTCTAATTTGGTATTTAAGAGTTAAGAAATCAGCAAAATTTGAAAGTTTAGGAATACAAAGCATCCTTCACGACAAGTTGCTAACTAAATTCTTTGAAAGTGTATTTCAAGGATGCTGTAGAACTACTGCAGTAGTGCGCTACAGAAATTAAATCTGTTTTGTTGCAGAGGGGTTTTCTTTGGCTGGTTAGTTTTGTATTGAAGCAGCATAAGGAACTGGAGGCATATTGTTCCATGTAGAATATTGATTTCTAAATAGTCTCTGTTTGTAGCTACAATCAGTGCTAGGCTTCAGAGTTTTACTCCGTTTTGATTTACATTTTAGTGATGTGTAGAACCTAAAATTACAGCAACTTCATTAAAGGTTGGAAAGCTTTTTTCATTTCTTCTGTTTCTGATGGGGTTTTTTAAAGGGTGAACTGTTTGAGAAGAGTTTGAAAACACTTTTTTTTTTTTTTTGGTTCCAGTATTCGAGTAGTTTGAGATCATGAGCAAAATCAAGATTTACATTTCAGTGCTCAGTAGCAATTGTATTTAAAAAAGATAAAGGAGTGCTGGTTCTGGGTGACCATCAAACGTGTAACATCAATGGACATCTGAAGCTGTGTGTTCCAGAAGTACTTTTTAGAAAAGCTGAGTAGTAGTGTCTTCAACTGAAATTGGTTTTCTGAGCATCTCCAGAATGGACCTGTGGAATGCAATGTGCTGAGAATGCAGGTCACTGTTGTGCATGGGCAGGTTTTATACAAGCTTAACAGACACTGAAATCTTTGTTTCAGTAAAGGCAGAAAACAATCTTTATCTTAGATAACTTTTCAGACCAGTGAAATCTCTGCAGTTAATAGCTATCTCTACAACATTTGGATCATTTTCGGTTTCTGTCAGTGGAACAGTAATACAAAAACTTTATTGTAAATACCTGTGAGTGTGGATAGTCTGGGGTTTATGAGAATTGAAAAGCACGCTGGTGAGAAAAAAACTGCTTCCTTCAAGGAAACATCAGTTTCCCAAATTGTGTTGTGTTGACTGCGCAGATTTGGCTTCTAATGTAATGTGAGAATGACTCCAGTAAGCCAGATCAAAGGCTCGTGTCTGACAGTGATCTGTTTGTGGATGCCTGAGAAGAAGGCCAGGACAGGACAGAGTTGCTGTGATAACCCCATCCCTAGCTGTCAGCAGTCTTGCAGTGTCGGGCCAGCTGAGGCACATGGGATCTTCAGTGTCTCCCCTGTCACCCTCTTTTCTCACAGCTTTATCTGGTTGGTTTTTGAACCCGCATAGGCTTCTGGCTTCTACAGTGTTTGTAGTAAGCTTAATCATGCAAAACTCTTGTTTTGGACTGGCTGCCTGACTGATAACTTGGTGCTTGCCAGACCTTGTGTTAGAGAGGTGAGCCAGCTTTTCTTATCAGGAAGATGACTGCCAGTCTTAATTTTACAGACCTCTTTCATGCTTCTAAAGAAGCCCCGTAAGAGTCCCAGTCTGATTCTTTCTTGCGTATACATGGTTCCACGGTTTTTATTGTAATTTTTTCCCCTTTTAGCACCTTTTTGTTGTAGTGCTTTTGAGTTGAGGAAGCCATAACAGCACAGATGCAACATGTGTTTATGGGGACAGAATTCTGTTTGGTTATGTTATGTCATCTGTTGCTTTCATAATTATTGATAGTCTTTCTTTGTGCAAATATGCAGTTCATCCAGGTGATACGAGGAACAAATGAAGATCATGGTATGAAGCCTGAAAATCTTGGGAAATTTGGAAGCAAAATGCTTCAACTAAGTTAATGAGGTTCTTACAGCCCTATAGGAAGTACTAGTAGTATTTGATATAGTGGGCATTTACTTTCTTCTGTTTTGGTCAAATAAACGTGGGGATTTTATTTTTAGAAGACAAACATAATAGAGCTTTTCCAGGAAATTTAATTATTACTTTGAAATATTTAAAGTATAGTTCTTGTTTATTGGAGTAAGTTATTGTAGGTACCGTCTCACTGAAGCTCAGGATTGCACCACGAATGTAGCAAAGGAAGATGTAAAATACCTACCTGCTCTGTTTTCTGCCTTTTTAAAAAAACAGTGAATCCTACTTTTTAGGTAAAATTTTACTTCTGTAGCTGTATTTTGTCATAAAATATCTGGAACCTTAAATGTATTTTTGTCTTAATAAAGAGTACATTTTGGTGACCCAGAGATATTTTTATTCATGGTTCAGAACTCAGTAAATGAAAGAAGTAAATAGTATATTACCCAACTATAACATGGCAAAACATTTTTTTTTTACCTGTTTAGTTTCCTGTTCAGTTATGCTGGGGAGAGAGTTCTTTTAAGCGCAGAGAAAAATAACTGATGTGACTGAATATTCACCCCCATAAGCATTACAGGCTTTTTGCTAAGAAGTGGAAAACACAACTGCTTTACTGTTATTTGCATCTTTACAGCCTACATATATGCCATAAATTAGATTTGGGCAAAATCAATACAATAGTTGTTGGCCAGATGCTTTCCAGTACTCTGAAGAGCACGTTAGTGATCTTTGTATTGAGGTGCAATGCCTGATAAGTGGCTCAGTTCTGTTTCCTAGGCAACAATCTAATGTTGCAGCAACTCTCTTCCAAGGTGTTATCCTTTTATGATTAACCGCATTGCATGCTCTCTGCAGCTGGCATTGGTGTTCTGGGAACTTGGGAGACCCAATTTTGGAATGTCTCTTTTAGTACTTCCAGTGAAGATGCTTGAAAATACTTTGCAAGCAATAAATGTATTAGTTCATGAAACTATGTGGCTGTATTCTGGGAAAAATAAAGCAGATTAGGGAGTGTTTGAGTGTTACATCTTTCAGTATTTAAAATGACTGCCTGTTCTGTGATTAAAAGAGATTGCATAAGAGTATATAATTACCCTCTCATGATCTCTTTTCTCAGGTGATGGCGTTAATTATTAAAATATTATGTATCAGAAGTAAAAGTGAATATTAGAGTTATGGGCAAATGTGACTGGGAGATAGAATTTCTGGGAATAGTCTGTACTCATGGTTTTGTTTTCTAAATGGAGTGAATGTTATTTTGCCCTCTTGTACTGTCAAAGGAATGGGAAACGAAAAAATATAGTAAAGGCATGTGGAACCTGTTTGAGTTTGAATGTGGTGTTATACCATGACTTTTTTCTGCATATATTGAACTATCCGTTAGCCTATGATATTACCATTCACTTTCACAAACAAACTTACAAGATGTTGCAAAATACATTCTAGTCATCTGCAAATTAAAGGAAGGATACTTGGCACTTAAGACCAGACATAGATACACATGTTATATTGATATATGTACGTATATGTATAAGTCTGAATATAGATGCACCTTTTACACATGCAAGCCCCGTGTGTAAATGTATGTCCATGTGTAATAGCAGTTTCAAATTCTTAATGGGAAAAGAAACCAGGGGGCAAAAATAATTTTGGAAGATTGTTGTAGTGCTGTGTACGAAGATGTGAAACCAATTTGAGGAATTTAAATTCTTTCCCAGGTGGCTTCTAGAAGTGATAGAAGAACCTTTAAATTAGACTCTTTAGAATAATTCAAATGCTTTTTCAAATTTAATGTCATAATTACGCATGCAAGTGTGTTGTCTGATTTATTTTAAAGCAGTTGTAAGGACTTGCAATGTGCATTAATTTTTTGAGTGAATATGGATTAAAGGCATTTGGTACAAGAATTTGGAAATATTTATTTGAATAAGTCTGCATTTAGATAAGTGACACCCAAGTTCTTACTTGTTGATTTTTCTCCTGCTTAATGACTGAAATTTTTGGATGGAAAAGACTTAAATACCCAGTTTAATCAAGATATGACTCTTCAATAGGTGGCTTTAATGATGTATGGAGAAAGGCTTTCCTCAACACCATCCAAACTACGAACTGTTTTAGCATGAGCTACCATGGATATATATAATGTAGAAAAATATTGGATCTTCAGGATTTAAGCTGCAACTTTTTTCATCTTGGTGACAGATTCCCTAAAGCTTTAGGGAAAAAAAAGTAGATAAAAATCTGTGCAGCCCTTTAACACTCTTTTTCTCCTGGCTGCCTAGCACTGGAATTTATTATTAGTGTGAATGAATGTTACCTGAAGTGATCCACCCCGAGTGACAGTCTGTGATTTAGAGTACCATCTGCCTGCTCTCTGTGGACACTTCACTGTACGACACCTAGAAATGCAGCGCTGTAAAATAAGAGCAGAGAAATCCCAGCCTGCCGTGCGTTCTGTTTGGTTCTAGTTAATACTAGTTCTGTAAAAAACATACCTAGAGCTAAAAAATGTCAGAAAATGACATGAACATTTGTTCTCTGCCTTCTAGTTTCCTTGCTGGTCTAATACATCTCTTGAAACTCTTTGGGCTTGAAGGCTCTCTTCCCATGTTCCTGAGACTGAGACCCTGCTAGATGCATCATATACAAAAAAGTTTTTTTTTTACCTCCGCTATTGATGATGAAGAGTATATCTCATTAATCCCAGTAGTGCTTTTCTTAGTTGGGTTCTGGAAAGATACCAAAGCAGCACGTTCATGTCTGAGATGGCTTTTGATTAAACTCACTGTGGACTGGTCTTTATCTGGATGAGAAGAGGGAGGAGGAGAAGGAGGGGAGCAGTGAGCTCTGAGAGCCTGCTAATGATCTTTGCTTAGAAGTGTCCTTTGGCCACGTGGGTCTGTCACACCGGCCCTGTGGGAGCCTCTGTGGGACTCCTTTCTCTCCCATGCTTCTCACCCAGGAGAACAGAGACTGCTCTAATTGCAGAGGCAGCTCTTTCCCTCCCTCCTTTCTAATGGCAGCTGTTCAACGCCATTGCCGGCGCTGGCAAGGTTTCTGAGAAAACTAGGAAGATACTGCTGCCTAGGTTTAATCTGTTTCTTTCCTCAAAGCCTTTTCTTTTGATGTCTAGGACTAGAAGTTAGACTTTATAGTAACAGTTTTTTTGCCAAGTCTGATGTTGTTTCCTTGGAAAAGATTCTTATTTTCTTAGTGCTTTTTTGAAGCCTTTGCAGTAGGGCAGACATGGGCTGTCTAAAGTAGGTTCATCGAAATGGGTCGGTGTGAGAGGGTGTACATGGAACAGGCACTTACAGAGAGCAGGTATAAATGGTCGAGAGAAGGAATAGAGAGGGAGCTGTGAGTGATAATACAGACTGAAAAACTCCATGTTTGTGCCATAACAAGAGTTCCTTCTGTTCAAGTTTAACCAAAGGAAATTGTGCTACCTATGGCATTCGTTGCTGCAGGGGGTGATACGTTTAAGCTGCTCAGGATTTTTAAAAATACATTGGATGCCACTCTGGGCACTGACTTCTGTGATTTATTTGTTTATCATCTTTAGTCCCAGTAGAGGAGATAAATATTTAATCTCTTAAGGCTGTAGTCTGACTTTACAGGCTGGTTTTGGCCCTAACTCTTACATCCACTATCCAACTGGTGTTGATAGAGTCATCATGTGAATTCGTATAAATGAAAATTTATTTAGGTTTGCTGAGGCATTAGAAAGAAGACAAGCGGTGGAAAATAAATGGATGGCATAATAAGGTCTGTTAGGGATATAATAGGAACGTAACTATTGTGCTATTAGAAAGGAAAATGGCATAACTACAAGCTCAGGTGTAAATGGCAGGTCAGTTTGGGGTAATCTGGTAGGATTAATATGTGTTATAGAATACTTCTACTAACACTTAAGTTTTCTTCAGGAATCAAAACCTGTAAAGTCGTGGTATAACAATATAGAAATCTTAACAGGAATACTCTGGAGTGGCTGGTAGTGATAGGAAACTTTGACAGTACTCTCAAACGTGGTGAAAAGGCAAATGGAATGGGAGAAATAACCAGCAACTGCAACGGGAATCAGCATCTCCTAAATTTAGTGTAACACTTTTCTGCATATCAGCAAAAATAAATAAAAGGAAGAAAGTTGTCATATGTTATTAGGTTTTCCAAAATCCCTTTGAAATAATTGAAGAAACGAGGCAACAGAAGACGTAAGCAGGATAAGGTTAATATAAAACAGTAGGAATGCATAAATCCATACTGAATGTGACAAATTATATAGCTCACTGGGTAACTTGTTAGGAGACTACTGCTTTCAATACTCCCTTCATGCATAGTCCTACTTCTTCCATTCTTTTAACATCTCTATGAGATTGGTTAGTTTGCAGAGTGATTTCAGAAATGACCAAATGCATATATTTGCACTGCAGCATAAAGAAGGACACTAATTTGATAATGGTGATGAGAAAGCATCAGTCAAAATGGTTGTTCAGTTGTACAGGTACAGGCTGGGAGGAGAATGGATTGAGAGCAGCCCTGGGGAGAAGGACTTGGGCGTGTTGGTTGACGAGAAGCTGAATGTGACCCAGCCATGTGCACTGACAGCCCAGAAAGCAATTTTTCACAAATGCAGAAAAAAGCAATAAAATAAAGAGCTCTCTCTAGACACGTCTAACGTTTGGAGAAAGAGTGATGAAGGCATTAGGAATTCAACTTGAAATATGTTTGGTGGAGATCCCCTTCTGGTTGAGCATTTTGCGACTTCATCAATAAGCAACCAACTTCAAGTAATTTCCTACTGGAGCTTATTCTGCCAGAAAAGATGAACTACCAAACTGAAAACCAGCTGGTAGTTGCTAACATCCGACAGCCTCATTTCATTTGTCTTGTGCAAACAGAATATATCATGCCGTATGTGGAGTCTTGCAGAAACTTGAGATTTAGGGACAAAAAAGTCAAGCCTGCAGACTTTTGTGTTCTTTAACAGCTCCCAGAGCAGGTTGTCCCTGTGTCAGAGCTCAGTGAGTGACAAAGGCTGGCGTGTACTGTAGCTGCTGAAATCTGCAGGCTGTGTCATCGCTTCGTTTAACACAATGACCTCACCTCTGTTGAGTGGCTTCTTAGTAGCTGTTCTCTGTGCTTGCCTCAGTGATTTGAGCGGAGCCCTGGTATCTGCAGCTCTGTCAAGGGACGCAGTGTGCTCATTAGTCACAAAAGAGCTGTGTTCCTGCAGGCCTGGCGCTTGCTCTGTGTCCCTTCGCTCCTCCTTGGCGGTGGTTGTGTCCCTTTCCGTAAAGCGAGAGTTGCCTTCAGATGCTCGAAAGTCAGATTGATATATCAGACCTCACCAGTAAGGTATGGTACAGATTAAAAAGTCATTTTAGAAGTGTTGGGAGTAGTAATGAAAAATAGTGTTGGGAATAAAGTGTAATGGGGGACTATATGAGTGAGGGCAAAGTTAGGGGAGAGGTCAGCTGTGAACTCCAAAATTCACTTCTTGAGTTCTGGGTGTTTCTTCTGTGTTCACAAAATGGAAAAAACCCCCACCAAACAAAACAAACAAAATCCCCCAGAACAAACAAACAAAACCCCCACTCCAACCAAACACAACAGCAAACCAAACAAACCCGAAACCCTGCTCTTCAACTTTTAAAATGAAGGTAGCTGTAATAATATATTCAGAGGAGATAGAGAAGATGGATGAGAAGATGGATAAAAAAATGCAAAAAATTGGTAGCTGAGGATGTCAGTGGAATATCCAGAGTTGAAGTTAAATGTTCAGATTAGGACAGTTAGAAAGTGTTCAGATGCAGCAGGAGGGAAATTAAAACTTCAGCAGTGTATGTGTCCAGTAATAATCCCAGTACAGACGTGTCTGCTGGCTTTGATGTTGGAGGAGACCTCCTGAGTTACTGATTCTGTTCCCTGTCTTTTACTGGCAACGCTGTTGTTTCGTTATTACTGTGCAATTATTAAGTACTGTTAAAAATTCTTTCAGATCTCAGTTTCAAAAAAAATACGGTGATACAGTTATTTCTTCTGTGAGTAGAAATGGAAAATTAATTTTATAGGAGTCAGCAGCAGAGAGGGATGGGGCAGCAACTGTAAAATACCTCAGGTGTTCAGAGACGTAACACCAAACATAGCAAGATTTTAGCTGGCACTGTATTTTTTTTTTTTTTATGGAATATGAGCAAATTTCCAAAAGACTCAAGGTAAACATTGTGCTAGTTTTAGAAGTTTGGAATACATGGCATGGTGATTGCAAACTTAGCCCCACTTTAGCTGGAGTGCAGGAGCAGAAGGATGGGCTGGGTGGGTCTGTGTTGAGTAAGTTCCACCTTGATTACTTGACTGATACTTGCAGCTCTTAGAAAACCTTGGGTCAGGTCAGAAACAAAAGCTAATGCAGAAGGTTGAGCTGTTGACAGGTAAATGTTACTGACAGCACGTGATGCTGCTTTCTCTAGCTGGTGTTTCACGTGCTTTTACTCACTTTAAAAGCAGTGTCCTGTGGGAGATGACATCTCCATCGGTTCCATGGAAATTGTGCTTTCTGAGGAAAGGTGGCACGCTCTGTGTCGTCACTCCTCAATTTGAAGAGCTGGTACAGACAGCACTGGGGGGAAGAATCTAACAAAGCATGTGTGTACGCCCCAGATGGAGGACTGGGAACCAGTATAGCAGGATGTCTTGCACAATGCCAATCTAAGCGTTCATTCAGATCACTTTCCTAAATATTGGAATGTTGATTTGTTTATCAGATGTAATTATAAACTTCTCTCTGGATAAGTGAGTGAAAAGAGTTGCCAAGTCCTTTCATTTTGAGCGATTTCTGATTTTTAGGATGTGAAATAATCAGATACTGTGCAATTTTAGTTAAATATTATTCAAGGGCAGTTGTCTTAAAATAGTACTCTACTAATAGTACTACTAATAGTAATCTACTAAAGTAAGGCCAAGTTTCTAGAAGATACACTGTGTGAACAGGAGGATTTAAAATTTTAAGAATCTTTTAAATTAAACTGTAAAATCCCACTGATTTTAAAATAGTCCTTTTTTCCTATCCTAATCCTTTCCCACTCCCCAGAGCTAGCATTATTTTTCAGAAAAGCCAGACATTCAGAAGCTACTGGTATACTTTTTGAAGATTAAATTGAAGCCATTTAAGATGGGAAATATTCTTTCTTTTTAGCCTGTTGGAAGATACAATTTTCTTCAATTTCAGTCCAATGCATTTGTTGTTAGTCTTGTAACATACTCAGAAATACATTTGAGACTTTAAAATATTTTGACAATGTAAAATAGGCTTTTATTTTTTGAATGAGATGTATCTTAAATCGATTTCCGGAAATATCCTGAAGTATTAGAAAAATCTTCATTGGGTGTTTAATTATTTTTTCTTTTTCCTCTCCTGTAGTTCTCCTGCCTTTGATAGATCGTATGGGAGATGCCAAAGACCAAGTTCGAGAGCAAGCACAGAACCTTATATTGAAATTGATGCATGAAGCAGCACCACCCATGGTATGATTACTTAATATAGATTCAGATGTAGGCCTCCGGTGAGCTTTTGACTTATGCATGAGCTTGGCTTTGAATATCTGATAGTGTTATGGCAACTGCTAATGGTGTAAATGTTAAAGATATTCTTAATGGATTGACACTGATGCCTTATTCACCTGAAGATAAAAATCTGGCACAGTGCAATTCTCCGCTTTTTGCATATCGTAGCTAAATTCTGAGTAGATGTTTTTATGTCACGTGGCAGGACTTCGTTAATTAACGCATGTTTGAAGCATCCTTCTGGGTCTGAGTTTGCGTAATGGGAATAAAGTTTATTCGGCTCCAAATTTATTTTAAAATTAGCTTTGTACTTGAACACGTAGGAGTACTCCTGCAGTTGAGATGGTGCATTCTAACTTAGAACAATATGGCTTTCTAGATGTATGATGAACCTTGGGCAAACTGAGGCAGCGATAAGTTGCCCTCTGACTTGGCATCTTAGGTTGAAGTTTGAGTGGAAAAAACCTTTTTACAGCTCTTAGCATTGCGTGGCTTCCGAATGATAAATCTTGAATTTCTACTCTGTGAGTCTGAAAATGTAGGACTGTTTGACAGGATTGTGTTGTTTGAGCAATTAAGTTATTTGGAACTCTGGGGACCCTGGTTTTCAGTAGGAACTTCGTTGTGTTTTTAATTTCTGAAGAAAACCCGTTTCTGAGTTTTAAGTGCAGAAGTTAATAGGGAGTGTCTTTTGATTTTCTGTGAATGAAGATGAGGTTCTTTTGTGTGTGCAAAAAGAACTTCTGGCTTTGTTTATTCGTAGATGTAGGTTTGAGTGTTTGTGTGCAGGGAATAAGATTTTGCAGAGTTGATTTGCAGTAAGAAAATTGTTCTCAGTTGGTTTCTTAGCCTGGTAGGGAAAACAGGTAGCACGTTAGGCAACTCTGGAAACATATTTATCTCCATTCCAACGTAAGGCATTTTCTCACGTGATTTGGTCACGGATCTGTCTGGGATTTAGGCATCAGAGTCCAGTGGTGTTACCCACTAAGGCATGCCTTTACCTCTTCACGAGGTCTGGTTTTGATTGTATTGACAAAGAGACATATCTTTGGAAGAACTGGGTGTAATAAGTCCTGTGAGCTTCTTTCCAATCAATTGATCTTGTCTGTTCTAGTGCATTGTTGGATAATGTTTAATTTGTCCTGTTGTGAATTCCCTTTTCGTGTTTTAAATACGTTGGGGTTTTTTGTTTGATTGTTTTGGGCTTTTTTAATGAGCAAGAACTAGATCTAGCTGGTTAGAGACAGGAAAGCATGAAAATAAGAATAAAGGCGGTATAAATGCATGAATGGGACAACAGGAGGTTGATACCAACTGTTGCTAGCAAGTCACGAGAGCTGAAATTTCTAAGCAGCCATGTGAATTTCTCTGTTTAGAAGAATTCCGTTCTTTAAGTAGGGTTAATTTAGTGAAAGACTAAGTTTCCCTTCAGTCTGCTTTGTTTGTTTCAGTACTGTAGAGTTAATTACCTTTCTACCTTCTTTTTTTGTACACCTAGCAAGGAGATTTCCTTTTTTCCATGTTTTTTCCAGGACAGCAGGTTAGTTGGAAGGATGTTTTCTGCTGTAAAATCCTCTTCTTTGTTGTTGAGTTGTGCAGTTTTGGCAAGCCATATCCTGCTTGTCCGAGATTCGTTTTCTCTAAATGTGACACAGTATAAAACAAACAAGAAACCCCAGGTGAGACAAAATGATCAAGCAAGGCTCTAATTGGAAAATTTTCCATCTGCTATGAAGTGTGCTGCGTCATTAATAAAGAAGATGCAGTATTGCCTTCTCAGTAGCTGTTTGTAAGGGATTCTTTTTGGAAACCCGAATACTATTGTAATAATTTGTATCTAATGCATTTTAGCAGATTTGTAGGGCGTCATTCTACCACTTCGGGGGTTAGGAATGAGGGTGGTGGCCAGGCTGCAAAACGTGCTCTTGTCAGTGTGCAGCCATCACTAGGCAACGCTCCCCGCGGATGCTGGCTGCAGCTCTAATGGCAGCGCTGCAGCTGGAGCCTGTGCATCTGCTCCCAACTCCCACCGAGAATCCCAGGGCTCGTAAGCTGCACGGTGACGCTTTTTACACGGTAACATACAGCTAGAGAACGACAAGGAGATGGCAAGGTAAAAAAAAAAAGATAAACTGAGGGGGGAAAGAGTGAAGTCAGGCAATGAAAAATGAGTGCGCAAGAAGGTAAAGGAGGGGTTAGCGAGCTGGAAAATCAGACTACGGGAAGCGGCACCAGCACAAAAGGAGACATGAAAGCAGAACAAGAAGGGGAAGCTAAGGAGTTAAAATGAATAGTCAAGAAATAATGGAAAAATGAAGACATGCATTTAAAGCAAAAGTAGGAGAGAAGCAGACAGCAAGGGGTATGGATAAGGATGAGCTAAAATGGATGAGAGGAAATTTTGGCAGGGAAACAGAATATGAAGCAGAAAGAGTATAGCAGCTTCTGCTTGAGTCAGTAGTTTGTAACGCTAATGTTTGTTGTGTGTGTGTGTTCACTGTAATGATTCTGTATGTTTTTAAGAGGTGTTTCTCAAGCAATAAAAATACTTAGCTAGATTTCTGAAGGATATTCTTTAGAAATTCCTTCTGGCATAGGAATAATGTGTGCTGTGTTCCATAGTGAGCATCCTAAAACTTACTTTTGTCTGAGAAGGGCTTTTACTTTTCCAGTGAATCTGTCTTCTGTTATTTTTTTGCTACTGTTATGAATGTAATTATAACATGCATAGAATTAGGTTGTATTGTGCTCCTGGTGATCAAAGACAATTATTTCTGTTTTTATAGTACATTTGGGAACGCCTTGCTGTTGGTTTTAAACACAAGAATTACCGATCCCGAGAAGGAGTGTGTTTGTGTCTCATTGCTACCTTAAACACGTAAGCTTTTGGTTTCTATGGAGGCATAGGGGTTCTATCCTTCCAAATGTAATTTTTCTCTGAAATTAATACTTTAGGAAGTCTGATTCAATTAAATTAATAAATAGAGAAAATCAAACAACTTTACTTGTGACTTTTCTGAAAGAAAGACTAAAGGTATAGATAGTAGTTTTGTCTTATTTAAAAGTAGAAAAAGGACTAGTGAGGGAGAGACAGAGCTTGATTCATGTGAGTTTGTATTTTATCAATGCTAAGCTAAAAGTTCACTTGTGCGTAAAGTATTTTCTGTTTTCTGCAAAAAAAAATACATTCGACTTTTCTTTTTTTTTTAGTTATGGTGCACAACCATTAGTCCTCAGCAAATTGGTACCGCATCTGTGCACAGTGTTTGGTGACTCGAATAGTCAGGTAAGGATTCCGTTACTTACTAGTACTTCAACAACTATATTTTGACAGAAGAATGAAAGCAAAATAAATGTAGGCATTTAAGAAAAGCCAATACGCTTGCTTGTGTACAACAGATTATTATTTTCTAGCATGAGAAACGGTAAACCCATTTTCTTCTGAATCGGCCCATCCATTGAAAGATGAAAGTAGAGTTGTAAAGGCAGCAGTGTTGTGATTTACTGGCCCCAGTTGTTTTGTCTTCAAAGGTTAAAACTAGTCATTACTGAAAGTAGTTATGTCTTATAGAGCATTTTGAAAGAAGAGGGGGAAAAAAAAAAGTATTGACAGGAAGAATTGCTTCCAAATGGAGCGCCTACATGAGACCTGTAATAGTCTGCCAAATTTGGTCAAGATAACAGTCATGTACAGGACAGGTAATAATTTCCTAAATAGAACCCAAATGGCATTTGAGCACATGGAAGGACTGTAGTTAAAAACAGTTAATTAAGCAAAAACAGCTGCAGTGAAAATCAAGATGTGGTTCACAGTAGTGACATTTGAACTTCAGAAAGCCTTCAAATGGAAATGGATAAGATCTCTATTTATCTAAAGTTGTGTCTGAGAGAAAAGACTAAGAATACAGTAAGGAAGAAGGTAGTGTTGGTAGGAGATGGGCAAATAAACAGGAGAGGTCTGTATGCTTATTTTCTGGGTGCAGCAGAGTCCTTGTCTCCTCTGTATAATATAGCATTGCACTATTCTAGCGAAAATCTTTTCAGAATTTGTCTTGTTTGTTGTTCATTAGTAAAGATGTAGTTTATCTCTTGATAGAGGAATTGTGGGTTTAGTTCAAACTATTACAAAGAACAATGCTAAAGTCATTCCAGTAATTCTTTGTAGAGAATAACAGCATTTACTAACATGCATTTTTGTTGTTTTTATTGTGATGACTATGTATTTTTTTTAGAGGCACTTTGTCTCCTTCCTTTAACTGTTTCCCCTTCCCTTATCTCATTAACTCCCTTTATTGTACTTATGTGATGCCATGTAATTCCTGTTGAAGGAAGTGAAGAAAACACTGATCACTTTGGCCCACTCTTGTGGGCAGTCAGGTTCTTAGTTTTCCAGAAGGGCTTCGCTGCATGTAGGAACAGATGAAAGCAAGGGAAGTGTTAAGACTGAGCGTGGGGACTAACTTTTGGAAGTATTGCTTAATGTGATGGAATCGTAAATAAAGCAATTTTTTTTTTCCACAAATATTATTCTTATGTCAATCCCAGAAATTCCCCCTAGAGCTGTTATTTCTAGGATTTTTCATTTACCATCTGGAGATGCTCTAACTTGGAACAAATAACCTTACTGAAGTCACAGTTGTGTTTCCTTTCCCTTCCATTCTCACTGTTTCAACTGTTCTGTGAAATGAGTTGGCATGGAGGTCAGTAGTAACAGGAAGATTAGTGGGTTGTCAGCAGATGTTTTTGGTTTCTGTAACCCTGAAATTTACAATTTAATCTCTGTGTTCACAGGTGAGAGATGCTGCCATACTAGCCATTGTAGAGGTTTATAGACATGTGGGAGAGAAAGTCCGACTAGATCTTACGAAGAGAGGAATTCCTCCTGGAAGGTGAGTTAGTCTGTTCTCATTTTCTGATCCTGAGCTGTTCTGTGTTACTGTTCTTTACCAGAACTTTAAATGCACTAAAAACATTTCTTTAAAATTATTACAATTTTTATTTTAATGGTTAGTTTTGCTTCTACCATGATGTTAACCAGTGTTTCTGACTTTCTTTTGCTGTTGTTTTTTCTGCTTGGAAGAGGCATACAGGTGTACAATGAAAAGCAGCCTCACATTCACCAGTTAAAGTCCCCTGGCTTGGTATGCTTGTACCATTTGCATTCACATCAGGAAGCAAGGCTCTACTTGGTGCATGTTGAGCACCTTGTTGCCACTGAATCTCTACAGGTTTGCACAGTCAAGCCTAGTGTAAAATAATACATGAGCTGGATCTCAACACTGTGTCCTCTGCAGCAATTTTCAGCTTGGGATGAAGGGAGGAGTTATGATTTATTTGAGTTGAGCATGAAGCTGCTTGTCTCTGTCACATCCATCGCAGACAGAAAGCAGAGTTCCTGTAGTCTCTCCTTACTCCTTCACACAAGTAACGAGGGGGTTGACAAAGCTTGGGAAAGACAGATTAGCACTACGGTAGCTTAGACTGTTGTTCCTTCAGAGGCAGACCTAATTTGAGACGTTTCTTCCCCAGTGCCTGTCAAAAGTTTTCCCTTCACTTAAATGCTTTAAAATTTTCATGTGGTTATGCAGAGACAGCGCACTAAAAACTGTAAACATAAATATTATTAGAAACCCCCTTTATGTCAGTATTTGGTGCACACCTCATTTAAGAGAATGTAGACTCATTTGGTTTCTGTAACAATTACACATTAGAGATCTGTGTGTTGCTGCTTCAATGCACTCTGCCCTAAAGCACTGACAATAAGAGCTCACATCTGCTGAAAGGAAGGCAGGAAAGTTAATCAAACATTATTTTGAGAAATTGCTCAGCTTCTTTAAATATGCAAATGGTACACACATGTTGTGTCTACATAAAGACAAATGAAGTTAGTAATTTAATAATAGTAGGCTTAAAAGGTTTGGTAATGTGCACCTGGTAGGTTTTCCTCTGTGGAAGATACTGGGTTTTCTAGAGAGGGTTATTGGACCTGTTGGAGTCTAGGTAGTTGATAAAGAAGATGGGATCTTACTTTTGTAGTTCAGCTCTACTTGCTGCTGCTGTATTGTTCTTCAGTGCATTTTCATGCTTTACAGAGATTAATTTGTGAGTTTGTTTATAAATAAATTGAGTTCCTCTATTTGTTATTTTTCAACTTGCAAATCTCAGAATAATATCGTGTGTTTGTCTGAAGCACATTCCTTTTCTAGAAGAAATCAGTATCAAGTCAGTGGTTTGAAACCTAGATGTTGTTTTCCCTTGTATTAAAGTTGCTGCCAAAGAGGTTTGATAGTCTTTGGTATGGGGCCTCTAGGTGTTAGTGTTCATGCATTTGTGAATACTGAAAGTAGATGTTACATTTCTTGTTCTGTGAGCCAAGAATAGTGAACGGGTTTTGTCTCCATGGGCCAAATGGAACTTGTTGCAGTATGGAATCTGTGTGGCTGATCTTCCCTGACTGTAAATAGTGTATGTGGCTCTGGATAGCAGTTGCTTAGTCTGAGTGTTAAAAGCTTTTTAAGATCTTTCAGGAAGTCATCTGGCAACTTTTCCCACTGTTACTTGAGAAACATAAATCTATAAAACCAGTTATTTGTTTAGTTTTTATGTCTAGGGCCACAACTTCACATCCTGAAATGTTAAAGCGTTTTGCAGGATGCATTTCTGAACACTGCATTTTATGTGGTATGCACTTTCTACTTATCTGTCTAGTTCGTGTTGGAGATGAGGTCCATCTGTGTGTCCAGATGTGGCCACGTGTCTGTGCAGGATGCATTGGGGTGGTGGTTTTTTTTTTTGGAAGGGGGAAGCAAGGGGAAGTAAGTGCAAGGTTTCATATGGGCCGTTTCCTGCTTTAGACTTGCTTTGGTCGTGAAGAACAGACTAGTTGCCACTCTCTCTTCTTCTTTGTCCTCCTGCTGTTAACAGGGGAGTGGCGGGTTTTTTTGCCTCTTCATCACAAGGTCCAAACTTTTAGGTATCTCCCTCTGCCTGTCGTGCAAACAGTTGAACTCCATCAGGTGTGGTCATGAATAACAGCTTTTCAGTCTAGAAGTGCAGCGTGTTCTTTGCTAGCATCTGTGTTTCTGTGTGCATGTCAGCTCATGCTGTGTCTCAGAAGGATACGTGCTCCTCTCATTGAACATAATCACCATAGCACGGTAACCCTTTGATAGAGACCTGCCGTAGAAGGTTTTGCAGGTTGCCTTGAGCCCCCATTTAAAGTGCTCCAACCTCACACATTCATTCACTGAGGCAGCAGCCATCATCCAGCCCGTGCAGAACTGTCCTGAACATGTGTTTTTCATCAAGGGGGATTTTTTTTCTTCCACATGTGAAGTTGTAGAAGACCCATCTGTGCTTTTCTGGAGAAAGAAGATATTTCTACTCACTGGTGTCATAGTGTTTCTGTTGACTGATTACTTTACTTGATGGATTATGCGTGTCATATCCAGATTTGGGCTTGCAGCTGTGAGATAAAGGAGTAACAACGCTGCTCTTCTCAAAGAATCTACCTCATTCCTGATGACTGTGAAACTAGTCTTTACCCACCCCTGTAAACGTTCTTGGATTCCTCTTGGCCAGGCTCTCTTTTGCCAGGAGCTGAACTCCTGTAAACCTTCTTAAATTGGTTGTGGTTGCCATGAATTTGAGAGACCTTAGCCCATACTGCCTTGCTACCTGTGGCTGTGTGAAGAAGTATGAGATGAGAAGATAGCAGCATGAAGATTTGGGTGGGAATAGAGGGAGGAAAAAATCTTGGGAGAGTCTTTGCAAAGTGGTAGTTACGGTTCCTGGAAGCTGTACTAAAGAGAGGGTTGGATCTATGTGGCCATTTTGCCAGTGTTATACTGGAATATTTTTTTTTTGGTAATTATGACAAAATACTATAGAGTGTGCCTCTGGTCATAAAGGCATGCTCTGAAAGCTTTAGGAGTGGCAGTACTGTGTTGCTCTGCAGCCTGCAGAATACATAGCATCCAGCCCTGACAAACCCATTTTTTAATGTTCGTAGTTAATGCTTTATCAGATATTTTGTCCAGAGTGAGAGGCAACATGTGTATTATTATAACGTATTTATAAGGAAGCATTTTATTTTTCCTTTCTGTTAAAAACACTCAGGAAAGCATTTTTGAAAGCTAAGTTCAAAAGAGCAGGAAATAATTCTTTTTCTTTTGAATTCTCTAAAATATGTGTGCCAAATGCATAACATCAGCCTACTAGGATATAAAAATTAAAGTGAAATTTTAAAGGAAATCTGTTAATCCCTCTAGTCTTCCGTGTTCGATTTCTACCAGGATAAAAGTGTCAGCCTTTTGGATGTAGTCTTAAGTCCTCCTCATTAACTTGGCGAACTGTTAATACAGTATTTAGTATGGAATCCATCAGTGTTGAGGGGAACTTGCCATTGCTGGTAAACAGTAAAAATACTTCCTATAGTACATATGAAGCAAATGCATTAACTTTCTTTTAGGAAAGCGAGATAACACATTGCTGTGTGTATTGATTCTTGTGTGAATTTTCCACTTTGTGCATTTGAAAGCACATGGCACGTTAGTGGGATTCCATGTGATGTTAGTAAATGCCAGTACCCGAAAAGCATTTCATATAATAACTGAACTTTTCCTTTTTCAAGTCGAAGTGCAAAAAAAAATATTAATTTGGGTATAAATTGCCTTTGGTTTGCAAAGTGACCTTTTCATTAAAAGACTGGGGTCTAATATTAAAGTCACGTAGTCTGACATTTGTGAATTTCTGAATTTGTGAATTTTGCTGGGGCTGCAATGGCTGTAAATGCAATGGTGAGCAAATTTTGGTAGAGGTTCCAGAGGGAAGACTGACAAGTACATTAGGAGAAGATTATGTAAACTACTACTGAGCTACATATAGTTTTGAGATAAGTTGAGATGGTAGAAAAACTGATGGTTTGTGTTATGGGTTATTGACTTGTACGATTAAGGGTTTTTTGGGGTTGTGTTTGGGGTTTTTTTATGCTTGCAGTGAGGCCAGCGTTTTTGTGGAATTCTCAGCTAAATCTGGGAGGAGTTCTTGCTCTGTACAAATTTGCTCTGTACCAGATTCTTTGAAGTATTTAGAAAGTAAAAATAATGCATTGTGAGAGTCCTAAACCATTGGAAAGTGTGGGGAAAGGCTCAGGCTTTTTGTACTGTTGTCTGACTGTGTTTCATCCCGTTCTTCATTATGAGATAAATGAGGTGCCAGTGAATGAAAGGGACATGCAGTGTGTCAGAGAAGGTACAACCTCTCTGCATGGATCACTCAGTAAAAGTGGTGCGTGCGTAAAGAAAGGTTTATGTTATATCTTTGTACGTCCTTGAGTTTGCTCCTTTAGGTATTGTGACAAATTTCATACCCAAGCACTGTTCTTATCCATTTTTTTTTGGTTTGTTTTAATGTAGTTTGGACCGTGAGTTGAAAACAGCCTTTCAGTATTTGCTCTATTATAGTGAGAGTTTAAATGAGCAGAGTGTGTGTTGAATGTAACTGAAGTGTTAAGCGTAACTTAAGTTTAGAAAAAAGTATATACCTTTTTTCCTTTTTTTTTCTGTGAAAGTGCTAACTATTACAAAAGTATTTTCATAACAAAACTGAGGAAATTCTGAGGAACAAAAATTTAGAGGAAAAGTAGTAATTGTCTCAGAACAAATTAAATAGTAATCCCTATTTTTTCCTCACGTGAACATAGTTCCAATTGTTGCCTTTTAGTGTTATGTATAAACAGGGTAATATCACAGTCTTCTGAACCCAGTATATCCTATTACTGAACCTGAACTTTAGAATTTTTGTTGTTTTTAATGGTGTCAATAATGATGCTCGGTTTTGTTCTTTGCTAAGTTGACTTGGCTTTCTGTGCAGTTGTGTGAAGATGCTCAACTAACTTAAGAGAAGAATTGCTTCTAGATACTCTTATCAGTTGTATTACTGCTTTAAATATGGCCATAAACTGATTTCTGTTTTTACTAGTAACCTGGGGGACTTCAGAGCTGTAAAAATATTTTTGTTGTGGTTCTTTACAGGTTGCAAACAATATTTGCAAAATTTGATGAAGTAAGAAACTCTGGAAATATGATTTTAAGTAGCATCAGTGGTGAGTATGAAAGATCATGTATTTATAATCAGTGTTAAATTAATACAAGATAAATATTTAAATGCCAGCATTGTCAATATGAGATGAATGAGTGGAAATATGTTAGTGCTCAGAAAATGAGACAGCTAGGGAAACAAATTTACCCTGTGTTACTGAAAGTATTTTCTGGATTGCAATCAGAATACAATGGGAGAAGGTGTTGAAACTGCGTGGGAACAAGCTGTGGATCTTTTAACAAGTTACACTATGTGCTCCATAGAGGTTACAAGAATACTGCAAAGTATTCAGGCCTGGGGAAAAAAAAATAAAAGGAACCTTTATCGTATCTTACAGCATATTTCTGAAAGAAAATATTAATTTAGTCATGAATGTGTTAGATTTCTTCTCAGTTAAAACGATGAATAATGATTATAATACATGGAGCTTTAAATTATAGAAATAGGTGACTGCAGCATTCAAAGACACTTAAATGACGAAGTTAAGTCTTTACTGTACTGAGTTGGAGCTATTTATTTTTGGTGTATTTCATAAAGAGAAAACCTGTTGTGCAGAGAATCCTTGTTGCTTCTTACTGCATTCTTGATATAGAATTTTATAGCGTAAAAGAGTAAAGCCATAATTCTTTCTTTATTAAATAATTTAAGGAAAAAAAACCTGTTACATAACAGGACAACAAAGGATGTGTTGTGGCAGTGGCTTTAATATAGTTGTTTTTGAAAGCTTCATTGTCTGTCTTCTGCAAGGAGTCAATACAGGATGTTTTATAGGGGTGGGTTCTCTGATATTCATTTTCCTTTTAAAGCAACTATGCTAACTGAAAAGAGTCTCTGCTAGATCTAAACAGTGTAGTTATGCCAGAGAAGAAATATTTTGAGGAATGCGTATGATTTGTTGATGTACTCGAATATACCTTTTCATTTTAAATATTCTTACCCTTTCCTTGTTAGTGTGAGAACAGAAGAGACTGTAGGTTCAAAGGAAGGTGTTTTTACAACCTTTTCTTTGAGGTAGTAGGAGTTTCTCTGCTGCATTCTGCTTTGAAATAAACATTGCTATCCTTAAACACTTAACGCATACAGAAATAGATCTGTAAGGATTAATATTACCACAAAAACCCCAAAGAAAACATGCTAATTTGTGGGAAAAGTGTTTTACGTAAATGTTCTGTTAGATTGTAAGTTTGCTCAGTGGCAGAGTAAACCATTATCCTTTGCACTTAATACTGCTTGAAGAAGTTTGAGAGGTTCAAAGATGCATTTTATATGTATTTTTTTCTGATGATGATTTTCTCTCAGGAGACTGGAGAAAGTTACATGAGGGAATATAAATGCATTGAAATAATTTAAATATATCTGAAAATACAAATACAAGATTGCTGGACTAGTTTACGTAGCCTTTTTGAGCTTTTTGTCTCTAAGAGAGTTGATTAAGTTTATTTTTCTTTAAGCCATTTTTATCTCATCTGTAAAATGCAGATACTAATGCTGACCTACAGCAGTATAAACCATGTTTTTTGTCTCATAAGTGGCAATTTCTGTGGAAAAGTTACTGTGATTCTGTTTTGGTACCATAGAGGCAGAATCTCTCTAATACGTTGGTTTCAGTATTTTTGCTTGAACCTAGTTTGTCTGTTGCATCCCTCTAGACAATTTTTTAACATTATTGAAAAGATATCTTCCATTGTAAGTGCTTTATCTTGGCTTTGTCTTTCATTATTCTCTGAAGAACAATTTGTTTTCACTGCTTGCCCATATAGATTGAAAGTTACTGTTGAATTCCTGTAGCCTTGTTACCAGCTTTTCTTCTAGAAGTGTTATCAAACATCTCTGGATAAAGGCCAGATTTTAATGTCTAAATATATCTGTTAGAGTGTTGAGGATTTTTTTTTTTGTGTGTGTGTGCTGTGGATATTTTGGAGTAGGGTTTGGGAAGGTAGGGGGGAAACAGGGGGTGGCAAAAAACTGTTCAGCAGGCTTTAATGTCGTTAGACTGGTGCAGCTCTGTCGCGGACCTTTTCACCAGCAAAAGGAACGGCTTTTTGCCAGATGGGAGTTACTTTTCCAAATTAGTAAACTGTACTGATGAGGGTTCTCTTCTGCGTGTGATGGCTGGGGAAGGGTTTGCAAATACAGCTGTGGAAGATGGCAGCTTCTTAGTCCTGAGCGATGCTGCTGTGGTGGGAAATCTTTGTTGCATTGACCTAGTTTCTGAGAATCCGGAGATGTGACTTAGGACTCTTTTATCAAGTAATACTAATGTCAGTTGTTCAGTCTCTTTATTCATCATGTACTTAGGAGAGGGGAAAAAAGAAAAAGAATAAACCCCTCAAAACTCGCAGCTTTAAACAATGTGAATACAATAATGTTTTCCATAGTATTTTAATAATCCAAACAATTATATATTTAAAAACTAATGTTTGTACTAACAGGATTAAACACATGACAGGTTTTAAAAGCATTGTATTGGTATGCTTAGGTATGTGGGAGAAATACAGGGAGGAGAGGAAAATATACCTGCAGACTTCTGCACACTGTTAGATTTAATATCTTGTTATTCCTGTTAGGGTGGACCTAGCGTGAACAGTCCCCTTCGTCTGGCGTTCCTATCTTCCTTTATTGAGTCTGATCCGTGATGAAAGCATAAAGAGGAGGAGGGCAACGTTACATTCATAATGATGTTGCATCTTAAGAGAACCATATTGGGATGTTTGCCTGTTAAGCAAGATCTTACACGTGCTGCTAGTTTTGCCCTTTCACTCCACCAGAAATATGTGTATCCCGGCAAACTGGAGAGGGTTCTTTAAAGCACCTCCCCATTTTTCAGCAAATGAATGTTCATTTCTATGGAAACAGATCTGGCAGCCAATCTCAAAGCTGCAAAAGCACTTGTTTCTGCTGCCTGGGATTTGTAAACACTGTTTTCTCTAAGGGAATTTAAACAGACTCATATTGGGTAGTAGTATAAATTTTGAGACAGGAAATTAAAAGTAAGGAAAACAATAATACGCAGCTCTATACTTTTCCTCATTCAGCGGACAGAATTTGAGCTGAATGTAAATTTTACATCTCTACTCAACCTGTGCAGTTTTCCCATTTCAGTGGTATGCCTCATAGTGTTAGCTTTACGAACATCAAATGTGATGTTAGCATCACCATTGTGGAGGAGCTGTGTGATGGGTGATAGAGATGCAGTTAAGTGTTCTCCTAAAAAAAAAAAAAGGCAAAAATCCATAGCACAAATATGTATCTGTTTTTCCACATTACGCTCTTGTTTTTTATTTCCCTTTGCTGTTTTCTTTTTGGAAATAGTTACTATGGAGACAGTGATGACATGCTGACAGCGCTCACCAGTGTGGCACAGGATGAATGGATGTAGTTGGGGAAATACGGAAACTGGTGACAGCTGCGATGATTATTTTGTAAAGCTTGGCTTGCTCAATGCAAATGGTCAGAATGCAGCCGCATTATTTTAAATTTCAGCTGTTGTTGTTGCTGGTCTATAATTTTACGCGGGAAAATGTACTGACTGGTGAGGTGTAACAGTCAGTTGAAGCCTGTTGGGAAGGGCCTCAGCAGGCTGATGATTCCACTGGTTTTTGAGGAATTTGCATGATTTTTGGGATTATTACTATGGGGACCTGTGCTCCGGCTCCTACAAACACGTGGTTTACAGGCGCTGCGCAGCTCAGCATCTTACAGTTGTGCGCCTTTTAAACTTTTCCTTCGGCAAGATGAAGTATATTAGAAAGTGGTGGTTTGTGGTTTTTTTTTTTGGTCACTTTATTGTATTGCACTCTTTCTACCTCCAGCACGTCACTTAAAGCATTGATTTGTAAATAAATCGTACGCAGCAGTTCAGGCTTGGGGTAGGTTTGCGTTAGAACTCCCAAATCTCCGCCAAACGCTCTCCACTTTAAAAAGCTGTTCCTCTTAAAGTTTTGAGGGGATCTCCAAGTAACTCTGGTCAAATAGTACAGGAGCCATCTTGTGCTTCCTGTCACTTTCACTTTCCTTCCCTTGTCACTTTCCTTTTTCCCCTCTTTGCTCCCCCCCTTTTCCCCTTTGCCTCCCCCCTCTTTTCCCTTTCCCTTTCCCCCAACGCCTGTCCTACTAAGCCCAGCTGCAGAGAAAGCAGCAAGGCTCTTGTGTCGGTTTTTTTTTTCCACGGGGGGGAAGGACTTCACCTCACGGGTGAAATTTCACCTCACGGCGGGGCCTGCGCTTCCCGGGCCGCTGTTCGGCTGTGGGGCGGAAGAAGCGCGGGGCGGCGGGGGGGGAAAAGCCCGCGGGGCACGTGACCGCCGCGGCGGGGGCGGAGCGCAGTAAAAGTCCCCGGTGGGACGGGGCCGGGCCAGGCGCGGTGGCGGGGGAACTGCTATTTTGAAGCGGGGGCAGCTGTGGCGGCGGTGGCGGCTGCTGCGGCAGGGAGCCGGCTCCCGCCGCGCCTGCCCTCGCCGCGCCTGCCCTCGCGCGGCACTGCCGCGGCATGATGGCTGTGGGGGACGGTGAGTGCGCGCCGCGGGGACCGCCGCTGCCCCCACGGCTGGGGGTGTTGGGGGGGAGGGAAGGGGGTTGTTTGCAGCCCTGTGGAGGTCGGTCCGGGCGGTCGGTGGCCGGAGGGCCCCGCCGGGGCTGGGCGATGCCCGCCGGGGCTGGGGGATGCCCTCCGGTGAGGGGATGCCGGGCTCCGCGCCTCTTCCTCCGCCTCCCACAGCACGGTTGGAGTGTGTGAAGCGTGTGAAGTGTCCCGTGGGGCAGGCTGAGGTCTGGTCCTGGTGCGGGTGGCTTCTGCCGGGGTCGGTGGAATGCTGCGGGGTGGCACCGGGGGCACTCAGCCTAGCAGCTCGAGACCTTTTCAAATTTTTCAGCACGTACGGATTCCTGGGATGGTCCGTGATGTTAATTATTTACAGCGGCGGCAGTTTCCACTCTGCATTTTGATGTTTACCCCTCTTGTCTCAGCGTTAGTCGTGCTCGCCAGCTCTGCGAGGTCAGGCTGGGTTGCCTACACCGCTCCGGAAGCAAGCGGGTGCTCGTCTGTGAAGAAACCTGTAGTAATTCAGGGTCGCCATGAACGAAGCGCCTTGCTTCTAGGGCTAGGAAATATATATTTAATAAAGATGCGGGGCGTTACGAGGTATCCTTCACCGCACAGTGTATTGTTACACAAACCAGCGGAAAGTAGGTCAGTAAAGCACTACAGCCTCTGTGGTTGTGTTTTGGTTCAGAACTGGACATATGTTTTATCTTTTATCATATCTCTTGGTTTTGCGTGATGGGTTCTTGGAGCTCAGTAACTTGATGACTTTCTATTTATGCATTATTATTTTCAGAGAAACTTGAGAAGTATTTATCTGACTTGCAGCAAGTTTAGGAATGTAGTAGGAGGGCCGTGCTTTTACAAATTATTGTATACATCGCTTTAAATAACATTAAGGAAGATAGTCTTTATCAAGATCACATACGTAGATTAAGGTGAATCTTTTATCTGAATTTGCTGAAACATCCACAATGAGAGTCCTGAGAAAGACCCTTTCTTAAGGTGCCCTGATAGGTATGTTTTTCACTTAGTTCTTTGATATGTTACAGACTGAAGGAGATAATCAGTGTGACCAGAGCAGTGAAATTAACACGGGACTGTATAGTTTGAAAAAAGAAAAATCATTTTCCTGTAGTTTGTATTTTTGTCTTCTGCAAGATGAAAGGGAAGTCATGGTCTTTGTAGAACTGAACATGCAGTAAACTCTCTCCTGTTGAGATTTTTTTTCCAGGAATGTTTTTCTTTGTTTTGTCTTTGTTTCCTTCCTGTGAAGCAGCACAGTTCTCCATGGTGTAAACATGGATTATGATAACTTGCAGATTGTGCATGGCAAGTTGTAGCATGTTGAGAAATGACTGTGTTGCCTAGGTGAAGCTGTAAGATTTTTGTGTTTCCATAATGGTTGGGGTTTATAAAGTGAGGGTGGTTGTGGAGCTCTCTTCTGTATAATTTAATTCGTCATTAACAAAGGCACTAAGAACAAAGTACTGCTCAGGCAGTCAGCTGATGTTCTGTGTAGGAGCTTTGAGCAATAATGCCAGATACAATTAACAGTGTGTAGGATGATTATCTAGCTCCTGGTCTCTCTTAAAACTACTGCTTACCACATTTACAAGGAATTCAGTCCTCTGACGTTGTGTTATGAAACTGCTAAGGAAAACAAACCCTTAGTTACTGTTAAGAAAACTTTTGAATCTTTTTATCTGAATGTAGTATAGGCTTTGCGTGGTCTTTTGTTTTGCAAATATTCGGTACATCATCCTAATATATGCAGCATAGAAGAACCAATCTGTTTTAAGGTTAGTGACTCTGTAGCCCTTGAGAGATGTCTTTTCTTGATGAAATGTCACTTCACTGTGGCCAGTATGGTTGTTTAACTTACTGTTTGTGAGACTGTGATGATTTTGTGGAAGGTGTTGTGCAGGTGCCTCAGGAAACAAAATTTTTTATTTATTGTTTGGTTTGCTCACTTAGTCTAGATATGTTACAAAATTGCAAGAGTATGTTTGGAAATGCTATATAGAGGTGGTAATTTCAACATTTTATCTTGAATGCAAGACGCTGGGTTACTGTAACTTTTTGGATTTATGTTTTTCAGTTTTCTTGAGCTCAAGCAGAAATGTAAATAAAACGCAGTGCTTAACTGGTGAATCTTAATCTGATTTCTCAAGTAAAGATTAAAGGGAAGAGCCAGATTTTCTGTTTTGCTGCCATGTTAACTGTCTCAAGCTCTCCAGTCTTTTTCTGGAAGAAAAAGGAAGAGGAAAAAAAAGCAGTACTGTATTTGTGGCCCAGCAACCAGTTGGACTGTTGCTTCTGCCATAGTGAATGCGTGTCAGTGGGAAAGCACGCGCTGTCTCAGCCTTAAAGGCATTTCACATGCTTCTGTGCATGCAGGTCTGGGTTTGACCTGCAAATCGTGTTCTTGGGCTGCTGAGGAATACCAGTTGGGAACCGTTCCTCCCTCTGGATTTCTTGTTCCTTGGAGAGGAGAATGCCTTTCTGCCCTTATCCGTTGGTAACCAGATTAGGGTGTTCAGGAGGTTGCTAACAGAACTGCAGCGTGGCATATCGCGCCGTGTGTTCTCTTCAGGGTTTGTAATTCAGCGGCTTCCATCGGTGCTTTCTCACCTTGTTGGCAGTCTGTGCTATGCTATTTGTTATTTCATAGGTAAGGGGATGTCTTGCTTCCAGTTGAACAAGTTGATTAGAATAAAGACAAAATTATCTGCCTAAAACTGTTGAGGGACCATGAAGGGAAGATTAGACATACGTTTTCTTAAGATGTACTAAACATATTGCAGTACCAGAGATAAGGTATTTGAGGGCTGCCTAAAAGCATATAATCAGCTTTGTAGGACATATTTGGTGCACACATTGGTTGCACTAGTATATACCAAGTATGTTATTTTGAATTATATAATGAATGATAAACTTGCTTCATTATTTCTTAGTGGATTTTTATTTAAATGGTGTACAATGTAATGATGTTTCATCACTTTAAGCACTTGTCAGATTTCAGATGATAAAGCATAGGTGTCTGGTTTATGGATGGGAATTATCTTTATATCTTGCTACATATGCATATCGAATTATGGGTTTTGTTGTCTTTCAAAAACACTTTGTTAATGTATGCATGGTCCTGGAGCACAGGAACAGTTATTTTCCGTTCCCTGGTGTTGTTCTGAGGAAGGGCTGTCTTCCTGAATCTTTCATCTGATTAGTAGTTTCTGCAAAATGTGGGTGCTCTACAGCTTTAATACTTTACTTTTGACTGAAAAAAAGATTGGATATATTAAAGGTACAGAGGCTACAGTGATGTTTGAGACATTTTGATTTAAAATGCATATATAAATGTAGTGCATACAAATTCCTGATGTGTATTTCTGATTTGCCTTTCCTCTGGTAGGAGGGAGGAGGCTTTTTAAACCAGCAGACTCCTGTGAATGATGGTAATAAAGCAATTACTGCACTGGACTAGAAATTGGGCAGGATGTAACTGTGGTGCTTTGTACCATCCAGAGCCCTCTTCTGAACAACAAAAAAATTTAGATAGTACCAGAAGTTTCTTCTGGGAAATAGGAATGCATTGGACATCTTTGGGCCTATTTTCTTTAACATGCAGACTGCTCCTGCACTGGCTGCTGTCCCTGTCGCTGCTCCGCACCCCTCCTCTTCCCTTGTTACAGTTGGTGGGCACGATGGTTTGGGAAATGGCTTTGCTCGCTGTGCCTGGGAAAGGAAGGACAAATACTCTGAGTTACAATTTGATTGCTGTCCTGAACCAAACAGTGCAAAGCTTATTTTCATGGTAAGGTTGTATGCTACTCCCAGTGATTAACATGGATTCTGAGTAGTGTTTTGTCTGTAAAGTGCACGTACTGTTGCTAATAGCAGTAAAAGAACAGTGGGGCAGTGAAACAGCTGAGTGGGAGAAGGAAGGAATGTGTAAACAAGCCAAGGGCTGTATGAAAAGACACAGTTTCTACTCAGAGAAAGGATGAATACAGTGAGGCTCAACACTGATGTGAATGAAAAAAAAAAAGCAGGGAAGAAATATGCAACTTGGAGCATTTCTTATTTAGAAAACAAAGCTGCAAACATGTGACAAACACACAGTTATTTTATGAAAACCAGCATGGATTCTGGGGTGATAACTGCACTTGTTTGTTGATTTGGTTTGTTTTTTTTTTTTTGTTTTGATTTTTTCATATATTCTGTAATAATAACTACAAGTAAGTTTTGTCTTCCTGTTTCTAAATGGCGTTTTTGAAGTGCCAGGGAATTTTCAGTGTTCAGTTCTGGGGAACTTGTGTGTGGTGGTGGTGGTTGTTTTCATGAAGTGTGAAGCACCAGTCCGCTACACAGATTTCCAGAGATGTTTAATCTGGCATCCAAGAGTGTTGGTTGCTTTTGGAGTCTGTTTCCGTTTGCTGTTAAGAACAAGTTGCATGAGAAAAAGAATCCTTTTGTGTTTCAGTTGATATCCTAACTTGTTTTGAAACATCTTTGATTATTCCAGACTATTGCCGAGATTGAGGGTTTAATTTTTTTTTTAAAGATGCATTTTAAAATATGCATTAGAATTAACGTTAGAATTGCCAACAGCTCAAGGAGAAATTTAAAGTCTAGTAAGGATTCTCTTTGACAGATGTTGCAAGACTCTTTCACGGAAGTAATTGGATATTTGCCTTCCAGGGTTAATTTTAATCTTTATCTGTTAAGTACAAGTAGTTTTTCCTCACTGTTATATGTACTTTTTAATAAAGTCTTACTGTAGTAAATACTGATGAGCAAGTAAGTGATAATTGGATGGTTTCAGGTGTCTGAAATGCCTTCAGAAGTGAAGGTTCTGCTGCAGTATTCACCTGAATCAGAAATTCCACTCTGTACATGGTATTTATAGAAGTACCTTAGTTTTGAGGAATTGTGTTTTGGGCTTTGTGCTTTCTTTCCTTTCACAACTCCTTCATCAAAATACACATTTGTAGAAACAGCAGGAAAGAGCAGTGCTTAACTTGAGCCTTTTGAAAACTAACTATAGATTCTTAAGGAGAAGTAACTACAGCTTAAAACTCAGAGGAGTTTCACAACGATGTGGAGTATAGACAACAAGATTTTCATGGTAACTAAAGTTTCTCTTCAACTGGGAAACACTTAAAAGCCCTCAGAGTTATGTACAGTTGAAACCTGAGGAAAGATGAGGAGAAGGGATGAAGATTTAGGTCAAAGCTCTGAACAGCCTGCGGAAGAACCTTGTTTTCTTGAGTTTAAGTATTTTTGCTTTCATCGGATGTCAAGAACTCCATGATACTCCTTGGTCACCTAAACAATGAACACAGGTAGATTTATATTTGCCAAAATATGCTTTTATTATTACAGATTGTTTTGTGTGTTGACCTGATAAAAATCCTCTGGTCAATCAACTCATGCAATATGGGGTTTGCTATTGAACTTAAAGGTCAAAAGCATTTCTGTGTAGATTGTTTCTTGTCTAAAATCTCTTTGCAATGTTGAGTTGATTTTTGCAAACTATTTGGAAACACTGAGGAAAGCAGGCAGTATGTATTATTTTGGGATTGGATGATGCTCTCACAAAAAGAAGAGAAAAAGTGGCAACTATATACCAGACACATTTGCTGTAATTTCTTAATTTCCACTTCTGAATATGTGAGGTAGAGAACAGGTTGGTCAGTGAGCTCAAAGACCATTAACAACCCCTTTTTTTCTGTGCTGGGCACATTTTTGTGTTCAGAGATGAATATTATTTTCTAATTCCTGAACTCTGGGGATTTAAAGTAAATTTAGAAAAATAAATCTCTCTACATCTTATCTGCTATTAGAGTTACACTTTCTGCTTCTAGGACATATGTTTTATTTGCGAATCTGCTCTGCTGGTTTACATTTTCGGCGTACAAGTTGAGTTTAACACACAGACATTGGCCACACCAAGAAGTAATGTGAGCATTCGCTACTAATATCATTTCTTTGATAAAAGTAAATGTCACTGTCAGTCTCTAATGGTAAATCACAATTTAAGCTCACAGTTTATAAACCTTGTTATTCATATTATATGATGTATATCACACAGTCCGTCACTATCCTTTATACGTGTGATATATGTTAAAGGTGAATGAACATAGTCCTTATGTATGCCTCTCTTGCCTTTGCTGTTATGTAATTGATAGTTTGAAAAATCAAATCATTCAAGTCTCGTGTCTGTGTGTGAATGAATTAAGTACTGGAAATGCCATGAATGGTTTATTCCTCAAGGGATATCAGGTATTTGACTTAGCTACAAGTATTGAAATTATGGTTCTTTTTTCTCACATATCTGAACTTAAATACATTGATAATGCTAGTCATATTATTGTAATTTATGAATAGTGGATTCTAAAGATAATGTGTTTTCATATTAAACATATTGTTTTTAAAATAGGTCATTAGATTCACTGGACAAAGCCCAGGTACTATCCAGAGTAGGTACTTATGCGTGCTTAGTGAGTGAGGGTCTTAATTCGAGGAGGGTCTCAGGCACTTGGAGTTGTGATCTTCACATTCTACTAAGGTTTCAGGACTTGTAATACCAAGGGCTCCCATGCTCTGGGATATTTTACACTTCCAGGACAGCAGTTCCTATTCCTTATGAGGACTTAATCACTCCCATTGTCTTGATCCAGCACCATCTCACTGTTCCCATATTCCCTGGGTTACGAGTTTAACTTCTTCATTGCCAGATAACTGTAGGCTGCAGATTTTTGGTTTTGAATGAGAATTTGTGTCCTAATGGTTCAAAATACCGCTGCCTGCTGTGGCACGGGGAGAATGCCCAGGAATTACACCTTTACGGTAGATCTAAAGCATCTTAGGTATGATTCAGCTGCCTAGACATAGATGTGTAGTGAGATGCCTTGCGGTATCCACACTGGCCACTCGAACACCCAAGGGTGACAGGAGGCCTGCAAGAGATCTGTGCCCTTCTGGAATGTCAGCTGGCCAGACGGGATACCGAGGACTGTCTAAACTGGTTTGAGATGACCACAAGGGTGCTTAGGCAAATGAATCCTGTCCTTTGTGTCAGGACAAACAGATTTGGGCTGTATGGAGTGCCTGATGTGTAAGGGATAAAGTGCTCACTAAATGAAGTGGGGCATTGGTTTGAAGTATGGATTAGAAGGATCAGCTAACCTGTTGCATCTGTAGTGCTAGTGGCTTCATTTTCATGCTTGACAGAAATTGCTGGAGGCTGCAGCAGTTCATCTGGAATTGAGCTAATGTTCCAATCCCAGCTGTTCCCAGTGATGGATGCAGTCTATGTCTGTAAGGCGCTGAAGGGAAACTGGCAGTGGGTGTCTTGGTAGGTGCAGGATGTGGGAACAACTGGGAAAACATAAGGAGTTCATCTACTTGACTTTGTTTTGCTTGGGCATGATGTTGCAATCATGTCATTATAAACAGTTTGTGGTGTGAAAGAGGAAGCGTTACTGTAGTTCTAAAACGTTTTAGTATCTGTTAGCCATGCTTGAAAGGAAAATGGATATAGGAAGGGCATATTTAGACTCAAAAAGTCAAAGTTTAAAAGCAGTTTTAGTAAAGATACTATGTTCTCTGGTTTGACTGTTGTCAATCTACTGTAAAATACTGCAAGTTGGTATTTACAACTCTAGTAGTGTTCGGTGTGTAAGATGTTGATACTGATAAACCGTGGAGATTTGCCTTTATGGCCAGCTTTAGTCCAGCGTTACTGTGGGGGATCCAGTTCTTTTTCCCCGCTATGCTGTTACTTGGGGATCTGCTTTAAGATCAGATAACTTCTCATTGGCTGCTTTCAAGTAGCACAAGTAGAATATGGATCTTCTGTTTCCTCAGCTGTCTCGATGGTACTATATTTCTTTCTTCTTTTATTGATTGTGACTTACAAATTGGTAGATATTAAATGTCACATTAATTTTATGAATCTTAAGACCAGCTAAGGTAAAGGCTTGAGCTGCAGTAATAATGAATATATTTTAATTTAATTTTCTTAAAAAATAAAATATTATTCTTTCTAGATATGAGGAGTATTAGACTCTCCTTTGTCTCTGGATACATCTGTAATTACCCTTATTGCTCTATAGCCAAATCGCAGTATAGAGGTTGTTTAGAAGTTTTTGGCATTGGGAGTACTAGAATGTTCTTTGAGTATCAAGTTTGAGTGTAAATACTTGTCCTTTGATATCTCTGAATACTTTAATGAACAGATACTGTGTATTTGTGGTCTGGCCCCCAGGAGTAATGCTGCATGGCACAAAGGTGATATTTCTTAGTTATTTTTAGTTAAAATTGTGTAGTTTGTTTCTCAAGAATTTTAGTATTAAACCTTTGCAGTGGTTCAGAGATTTGGTCTGTGTTTCTGATGGAACAGGTGTGCTTGGATTTAATCTTGGAATAACTTCGGTAAAGCTCAAGTTTTGGTATTGGCTGGTCATCTGGTTTCTTCAGGAGCTTTTGTCAGTATGAGATGCCAAGCTCTTCTCTGTGGGTGTGCTTACCTCCAAAACTCTTCTTACCTGTTGTGATTTAAAATGAAGCTATTGAGTACAAGAACAGTTTGTGAGATTTAACTGAGGTTTGGTGTCTGGTCTTTTTGGTTTAAGATGTCCTGTACATGGCTAGCAATTCACACTGCTTTTTTTTTCCCCTGTTTTGAATGCTCAGAGCTTTGTTGTAAAATACTGTTTGGATAGAGCTTTCTCAGCTGCCAGGTGTATTTGCATATGTAAAATTGATACGCTGAAAGTGTCTGGCCTCCAAAATTGTCTAGAATAAAAATTATCTAGGCATTATAGAGTGAGAAATTGTTTGCATCCTTCAGAAGTCCTGTAATTTACACAGCATGCCAGTAGCTGGGAATGTTTGCTTTTGCATTTTTCTGAAATTCTATTTGTGCATTTCAGGGTTGAGCAGTAATTTCTACGACTGTCTTCAATACTTCTTTATAACAAATAGCTTGATAAAATAGAATTAGTTTATCTAAGCCTTTGATTCCCAAAATACACCATTGTTTGGGGTTTGGGTTTTTCTTGATTAAGAGGTTCTGCATTCATGAGCAAATGCTCACTGACTATTTTTAAAACTACTGCAGATAACTTTGTTTTTTTCAAAGACTTCTTGTGCAGTCTTTGTGTATCAATGCTGCATTGTAGTGCTGTTGGATAGTTACGTGAACATCTAGCGTGTGTTGTTATCAAACTTAAAAAGGCAGCAGTAAAACCATTTTTATTTGAGAAGCATGTATTCACTTTCAGTCACTTTCATGTTGATCTGTTGATGATGTTTAAAAACCACCAAGGTATTTTTAAAATTACCAGGAATGTCGCAGATATCCTAGATGCAAACTCTTGCTGTATACACTTCTAGTATAGTGTTCAGGTCATTGCACTTAACCTGGCATTTGGATCAGTGGTTTTCCCTGTTAAAAAAATCTTGATGTCTGGTTCTATATAAGATGCTAAGAGTAAAAGCAGCAGGAATCAAAATGTGTTCTGATGCTGAGCAGGAGTGCTGTTTCCATGGCAACACACAGACTAGTGGGGGGGAAGCTGATGCTGATGCCTTTTCCCTGATTCTGAGAGTTTGTGTATCCAAGCACGGTTATTCTTAGCAAGGTTCTCTTAAAAAATCAGTGTTTGCAAGAGAGAAGGAAATAATGTTGGTGAAAATGGTCAGTATATATTGAGGTGTTTTCTTGGGGTGGTTTATTTCTGCTTTCATTGTGAAGATTTGTTAGTGCAACACCCAGCTTTTTGCTAACGCTAGAAAAATGTACTAATGATAGCAGCAGTGATCTCGGACACGTTAAAGGCGGGGTGTTCTAACGTTTGGTGATGCTGCAAATGCAGTTGGGTACTTGCTTTAACCTCTTAATGGAAGGTGCCTTTCTTTGGGAGGCTATATTATTAAATATCGTTGGCATTTCCCTGGGGGCAAGTTCTGAATAAGCAAAGGGTAAATAGTCACTATTCCAGAGCTAACAAAGCTTTGCAATTAATTTTAAATTTTTTTGAAATGGCAGGCTTTAGGCCAGGTAATATGCTAACTTGGTCATTACAGTAGTGCAGCTGTGTCCCAGCCTCGCCCATTTTATTTATTATAGGAACCATATGCTGATGTGTTTTCCATCTTCAAGCTTATAGATAAATCCTTCTTTCCCAGGTGGATTGAGAAAGCGTTCTATTCTATTATTGGAATATGTTGGGATTTTATTTTTTATTGAGACTTTTATTTAGCCACCAGAGATGAATTTCTTTCGTGATTAAAAACACACAAACCTGAAATGATAGGGAAGAGGAGTGCAAACCCCAGAGTGCTGTCTGCCTGCCTTAATTTTTTTGCTGAAGGCTTGGAATAGTAGCAGATACGGTGTGTGGGAATGAATTTATTTGCATGGAGAATTTTCACCTTTTCCTCTGCCGGTGGCTCCCAGCAGATGATGTCACCTTGCAGCCCATTGGTTGTGCGGCACCTAGTGCGGGGAAGGGAGAGGAAGATGCCGGCACAAATCTCAGCGGTGGATCTAGGGTGTTCACCAGCAGTTTTTGATAGAATCTTTGATTAGGATGGGGAATTGACTGCGTGTGGCCATATGATGTGCTGGGTCTGTCCTAGGGTGAGGGGATTGAAGAGCTATCAGAGGAATGAGGCGGCTGATCTGCAAGAGGATCTGTGATTGTAAGTTGAAAAAATCTGGGTGGAAGGAAAGAGACAGGGAGTGCTGGTTAGACACATTGTGGGAGGATGTGTAGCAGAAAATGCATGCATGAGTAAAAGAAGAAAAGGGAGAAGCGTTTGTCTTTGGTAGACCAGAATGATAAAAATTATATTAAGGGCTTTCCTTTGGGGAAGATATTTAGAAATGGGCAAAAATATTCAGTCTGTGCAAAGATATTTTCCCTCTGTGGGAATGAATATGGAGGATTCATTTTTATGCTCGGTTTTACAGCGGTTAGTTATGAAAGCAAAATAATATTTTCTAAGAACTTAAGATGTAAAAAATGTTGTTCACTTCTCATTGTTATTTTATTCCTAGGTCAGAGACAGAGGATGAAGCGATAAATATTTATTTTTATTTATGCATGTTGTGAATTTCTGTGAAATGTGAAGCAAAATAATTGATCAAGAAGTAAATATACATCCATTCTAATAGTTGTATTTTTATTTAATGGATTCTTTTCTAGACAAAAGCTTTGATGATGAAGAGTCGGTGGATGGAAATAGGCCATCATCAGCTGGTTCAGCCTTCAAGGTTCCAGCACCTAAAAAACCAGGAAATCCTTCAAACAGTGCAAGAAAGCCAGGATCAGCTGGTGGGCCTAAGGTTGGAGGTAATGTCAAGCTATTCAGATTGTAATCAGTGTTTCCAGAAGCCTTGCCAGAGCAGGCACAGAACAGAGAACTTTGGAAGGTGATGTTTAATTCATGACTGCAGTATTTTTGCAGAGCTTAAAATAGTAAGGGACCCTGTTTTACGTAATTATTCATGTGTAGAGGTGTGTGCATCCCTGTCTGTTTTTGTGAATGTACAGTTAGCTTATAAAGGCCTCTCATGGTATAAACAGAATTAACATCTGGAGATAAATTTGTGTTGGTGGAATGAGCATACGGGGGTGTCTGATAGAATCCACACCTCACTTACTGTATATGTAAATATACTGTGAAATTCTGTACTAAGTCTGTGTAGATGACATTCTTACTGTGGGTCTGCACTGTTTTACATGGCTAGAAAATACTAGCCATCAACCTTGTGCCTCCACAAAAGTGTATATTACCTCTGAATGACTTTCATTGTTAGTCCTTAAACTGTATTGTGGAACTGGTTGTGAAAGATAAAGAACGGGGGCCAAAACCTTTGCCAGGATTTTTTGCATGGTAGACTTCAAAGCAGTGTAGTGATGATGCATACTAATTATAATCTTTGAACATGGAAATCCGCATTTTTTTAGGGTGGGGGTAATCTAACAAAAGCAACTGTTCACTGCTAAAGAAGTGACAGCTTTTTTGGTGGTTCATGTACACATTCAGAGAAATATATCATTAAGTGGAAATGTGTTATGCTTCAGGTGTGATTGTTTTATGAATAATTGATTCTTTCAGTAAGGGATTTTTGTAAGAGTAAATTTTTCATGTTCGTATTTGTGTAGCGTCCCCTTATGTGAACTGCAAAGCAAAGATAAAATGTGAAAGAAGATACATGCCAAACAAGCTGCCTTATGTATTTTCATGTTAATGAGATATAATTAATGTTTTCACAATTTATTTTTCTCATGTGATCATCAGAATTCCTAATAAATTGAAAAGATCCCCATAGGTTAGGATCAACAATGCCATCATATAACTCATACTTGATAGCAGTACGAATCAGAAAGTGCCACCTGAAAGACTGCCTAAGGGAAGTTATCCCTTGAAGTTGACTCTTAGTATTTATTATTATTATACAAAATAATAATAATAGCATTTCCTTTAACTTGAAGTGTGGGGTGTTTTGTGTGTGAGACTAACAGATATAATACCAGAAATGAATGCCCAGGGTACCTGTTTCTTTCAGTATGCGCTTCTTTTAATAGTATTTTGTTAAATATAGATGTTTTTTAATGTAAAATTATTTTTTCATATGGACTTCCACAAGCTCTGCAGTAAAAACGTGGAGATCGGAGAGCAGGCGAAGGGAAATAAGAACAGAATAACAACATTACTAATTTTTCAGCTTATCTAAAAATTCAGTAGTTAAGGAAATAACTGAAAAAAAACCAAAAAAAGATAAAAACCCCGAAAAATATTCTGTTGGTGTTCCTCCTTTTCCTATGTTGCCAAACTTCAAAAAATGAAAAAAATACCTAGAATAAGGACAAAATTTAAACATACCAAAACCAGATATATGAAACAGATATTTTTCACTGTTGAACACTTTCAGTTTAATGCAGGAGATGCACTTTAGTGGCGCTGGAAATGCAAAATCATTGTCCAGGAAGGCAGGTGAAACACCTATGCACATTATCAATGGCAGTGTCCTACTCAGGATGAATTCTCCCTCCTGGTGCTGGGAATGGTTGTGCAAGATTTTTTTTCCAGTTAGGGCTGAGAAAGCTTGTAGAACTTGTGTGTTTGCTGACAGATGTGAAGAAGTCTGTAGAAGACGGCTTGCCAGAAAAGTATCAGAGCAGGCAGCCTTGGCAAGGTGCTGCCCTGAGAGCAGGAAATCCAGCAGTCTGCTTCTCGTCTGACTTTACTGCCGGGAGGCGTTCAGACACTGACGTTCTTGCTTGTGATGAATGAGGAGTAAGTGTTAGTCCTTTGCCAGGAAATGCACAGCTGATCTGCTTACTTCTGACACGCTTGTGTTCAGCTCTTCCTTTGAGTGGCAGAGGCTCTGGAAATGCCCCTTTGCTCTAAGGTCTTCCTACTGAGAGCATTCATCGTGTGTGTTCTGCCCTTCTGGAAACAGATACTCATGGGCTCTCTCTTGGCAGCATGGCAGGCAGCTTTTTGGTTGTATGGGACACTATAATTTACAGTAGAAGAAGACTTCAAGTTGGGTAAGTTAGCCAAATGAGGTATATTCCTGTCCCTGTGCTGTTCAAGACCTTTTATAGGGCTTTGGCAGGTTCTCTTGCAAATGTTAGCTCTCTGTTCCAAATCTTCTAGGAAACTGTTCGCTTCTGTGCTACTCAGAAGCTTTACGTGATCTAGATTTTAGTAGGAGACCTCAGTCCATACCTCACCAAGACAAGCTTCTTTTCCCAAAATGTCAATTTAAGTCAGTAGTTTTTAAAAGGGATTAAGTGTGGGCATGGTGGTACTTTGTAGAGCCATGGTGTGTTTGGAAGAAAAGCTTGCTGGTGAAGCCCAATCGTGACTGAAGTTTGTGTTAACTTTGTTGTACGTTTTATGAGAACCTCTGTAGGGCTGGAACATCATTCTTAATATTGTAATTTCAAGCAAGGGTGGACTGTCTACTTTTTGCAGTTGTTTTGAGTGGGAAGATTGTGCACTGTGTATTTTACCTGTGGTTCATTGGCTTTTTTTAATCTCTAGTGAGTGTATTGGCCTGCTGATGGTGTTATGCATTGCTTACTATTTAACAGTCATAATTTTGGAGCAACCTATGTTGCTTTAGGATGAATGATCCAGTGACAAACCAGCAAAGGAGATGTTATTACTTTAAATGTTAGAATTATTGTAACTGCTGTTAAAAAAAGATATTTTGGAGTAAGGATGTTTTTGATGCCAAAAATGAAGAAAATGAAGTAAAACCCCAAGGATGTAAAGTTTTTTTTCTTCCTATTACAAAAACCTGTGTATGCAAAAACTTTTCTTTCCCCCCAACATAGAAATTATGATGTTGCCTTCTGTCCAAAGGATCTGGCCCTCAGTGAAGACTGCAACTGGGCCAGTTTGAGGTTGGATGCTGGCATTATTTGAAGTAACCCTCAGTTTTAGGATGGTCTTAATTCTTAAAATTAAAAAGAAGCCTTCTAAAGTTTAATGGTTGCTGAAAAAACATTGAAAATATTTCCTTTTAGGTAGAAATCAAGGAACTGGAAAATTTGGCTGAACCAGGTGAGCAGGTTTGGCAAAAGAAGGCTATGAGAACTGTAACAACACTGTACATGTTTTTCTTAACTACAGGAACACATTCTTAACTATAAGCAGCTGTTCCAAACTTTAGAAAATTTACGTTTAGTTTCCATATCTACCTACAGTGTGTTTTATCAGCATCATAATGCTTTTTTTTTTTCCTTCTCAATAACAGCAATGCAACTCTTGTTTGAGCAGTAGTAAAACGGTACAGGGTTGCTTCTTTTTGTTCTGTTTCCTAGCAGAAATTTTGAAGTGTTTGGAGGCTTTAGTAGGAGACAGTTTAAATTGCATAAAGCAAATGTGTTACTGAAAAGCAGATACTTGCTGTCTGATGTCTTAGCCAGGTGAAGTTAACATCATTAAAAACACATGCCATAGTTTTTGGTTTGGTTTTGGGATTGGTTGGTTTGTTTGTTTGTTTGTTTTAAAGGGGCTTCAATAATTGTGTAACTGTAAATACAAGATGTTAGTGACTGGACTTGAAATAGGGTAAACTCCTTGCTTGCTCTGTCAATTGTCTTCAGACTCATGAAGACAGTTCTGTGTTTACTTGCACAAAAAAAGCTTCATAGTAATCAGTGCCCAAGTTTTTCTTTTTAACTTTTGAGTTCTGCAGAAAATAAGTTCAGGAGTCTTTCCTCTATTTGTTTAGCCCTCATTAAGTGATTTCCAAAGTGCTCTATTTGTCATGTAACATAAACTAGGATTTCCTTTTCATTGTTCTGTGTTGGCCCTTTGTATGACATAAAACTTCTCTGAACTAGTCTTGGCCAGCAAAGCATCCCTGACATTCTGTGGCATTTGCTTCCCTTTTTGGCTTCCAGGCTGTTGTGAAATGCAAAAATTTTTCGGCAAGATCGCAGCAGAAATCAGCCTTTTTGTCTTTCTGAGCACCATTTGAGATCAGCCTTGGGTATCGAGAGTCTAAATGAGAGGATTTGTTACAAAATGCCTGTTTGCTTCCTTGTCGCCAAGGTGAAATGTCGCTTAATTTCCTTCCTGAGAGCTCCTTGCCCATAGAATCGCTGGGTTACAGTCCTGCAGTTGTGAACTGCTGCCATTTGAACCTAACCTGGAATTCAGGGAAGTAAGAGGACTTCCAGCTTTCCAGGTTCTCCTAGAGTAGTTTGGTTTTGTTGTTGTTATTTACTCCCTTGAATGGCACTTCAAGAGAAGGTTTCCTTGCATGTGATCAGCGGTCTGTTCTCCTTGGCTGTCCAGTCGCTGAGGTTTCCATTCCTTTAATGGATGCTTTGCTTTGCAGCTAGCCTCAGCAGGTGAATCGGAAAATCGGCCTTAGTGAGGAAACTGAAGTGAAAATAAATAAATGAACATTAGAAATTGTTAAATATATATGTGTACACACACCTATACCTTCATAGGATATATAAATATATAACACTACTGTTCATTAGTCTCCTTTTTGTGGTCACCCCAGGACAGTTGACAGATAATTCATACTACTTCATTTTATTTTGGACTTGTTTCTAGAAGCTTCAGTTAGATTGTGGGATTTATTATGTTGGCATAAGCACAAGACTGTATCCGATAGTCTTCTCTCAAAAGCTTACAGCCTAGAAGGCAGCTCACGAATGGATACAATAGGAAGAGCACTAATTAAGAGGTCTGGAGAGAAGAGCTCACCGCACTGTTACCTTATTTTGACATCTCTGCCCTGTGTTGTAGTCCCAAATATCCCACTAACTATCGTAGCAGTACCAGGCAGTGGTGAGGGTAAGGTAGACAACGCACCCGTTGTTTGGTGTGTTAACATTGTACTGATTTTTCAAGCAGTTAGGAAGGGGAAGCAATTTGTCTATATATTCATATGGCTGAATCCAGAAAGAAAAAGAGGAAGGAGAGAGGAGGAAGCTAGGCTGAAATCAGCTGACCTTCCTCCCGCTTCAGGTCCTTATCGGAATGTGGCTGAATACAGAGTAAGCAAAGACAACCCTTCCAAAACATTCCTGCATTGCTGCTGTGGAAGAGAAGCTGCTCTGTAAAGTAGCAGGTGCAATTCCTCCTTTTAGGGCAGGGGAGCTGGAGGGAAAAAGTTTCTTAACAAAACCTATTTAATTTCTTTGGACAATCGTATACGCTCTCAAGTAGAGAAGCAGGGAATGTAGAAGCGTATAATGCAAATTATTTTAATAATTTGATTAAATAATTACAGCAAAGGAGAAAAAAATCTCTTGCAACAAATTAATAAAAATGCTCTTAAAAACACAGGAGAACAGCTATATGTTAAAATCAAATCCCTTTGAGCCGTCTTGCACTCGTGAACTTTTAGAAGTAAAAGATTAAAATGCGTTGTGATATCTAAAAACTGTAATTGCATAGTTTGTGATGACAGGCAGTGGTAGTTCTAGTTGTTCTTGATAGACTGTGTTTAAATGGTTTCAGAAAAGAATGCAGAGTTGAAGAAAAGTGACAATAGCAATGAAAATAGTGCTTTTCTGAAACTATTACACCACAGCAACTCCAAAAAAATAGCAATATCTCAGTATCTCAGCCCATTCTGTTTTGCAGCACAAATTATAGATGATACAAATTAACTGTTTGTATTCCTGGTTGTTTTCAGTAGTGTAAAATAATTAGTGCAATTTCCCCTATTCGGGTATAAGGCAATGAACAAATTAAAGGAAAATGTAAGTATTGAGCTATTAGAGCTATATTAAAAACTGAAAATGACTGCTGTTCATAAAATCAGAGTAAGTTTGAAACACACCTGTTGAAATGGGACAAATGAGCCACTGTCTCAAACGTATCTTTTTGAAGTATTTGGGAAAATTGAGTCCTGAGTAAAGAAATTAATAAGTGCTTTGCAGGATTACGATGTGAGTGTGGACATAGTCATCTTTCAAATCATGCCCAATGTGAGGTTACAGTTGATTAGAAACTGACATTAATCAACTGTGAGATAAGCCTAAAGGAAATCAGGTGGCTGTATTCTCACTGCTCATGGAACTATTTGTTTTTCTCCACACCCAGGATTTGGTCTTACCTAATGTATGCTATCCAAACTTCATACTAAGTAAAACACTATTAATTTTTTTAGTTTTTAGTTGTCATATTTTCTGTGTGCTTCGTGACTGTGAATTGATCTCCGTAGCATGCCTGTGAAAATACGAGGTGGTATGGTTAATCTTTTATACCTGTGAAATTGTGTTACATAGGAATTGAGGCTTATTTTGAGTATTGCTGTACTCCCTTCAGCCTGGGCTTTCCACAGCTATGCTGCTGAAGCTTCCTGGAGTCATTTTATTCCCTGTCTCCTAACTCATTTGTATCCTGAGTCATCCATTGGATTGTGCTTGTTAGCGCAGTCTTTATACCGCCCAACAGTGAAGCTGGCCAGGGAACTTGCCTCATCAAAACCACTCTTCTTGGCCAGTTTATTTTCTTCTCAGCTTAACCACTCCCTGTTGTGATATACTATTCAACTCTACTAGTGCTAGAATGAGGGAGGTCAGTAGGAGTGAGTGAGAGTTGCCAGTCAACCTATTATACAAAAAGCTAAGTGAGTACCTGAGCTTGTCCTGTCCATTTGTCCTATCCTGAGCTGAAGCTGCTGTCCGTTCCTAATTTACAGGTGATTGTTTATTGGCCTACAAAACCAGAAGGGTAACAGTACATTTTTTTTTTTCCCTTCATCTGGAATGATCTGCATCTTTGACTTCTGCTTCAGTGTCTGGTAGATAAAAAGTTAAGCTTTTGAATTAGTTGAGATGTGGGTATAGCTTTAGGGTTGGGTGTGTGTGTGTTTGTTTGTTTTCTTTTTTTTTTTTCTTCTGTCTTTCAGAAAGAAGTTGTAATCCACATCATGTTACTCTAGGTGTGTTGCTTGGTAAGTTACTGGTACCTGTGGAGTTAGAGAATTCTGAAGGATAAAAGACATTTGTATAACATACCCTTTTCAAAGTTTACTAATAGTTATTTTGTGTCATGCTTTGTATCAGAAAATAGTTACAAATTTTTCATAGGGAAGTGTGTTGAGAAAAGTATTCAGGAACAAAAAGTGAAACAAAGTTTTAGAGTTTGTGTTACTCCTAAGTTTCTGTACTGGTTTTGAATTTCCCCTTCTTCACAGGGAAACATTTTTTTTCTGAAATTGTAGTCAAAAGACCCACAGAAGCAGAAAAAAATGACTCAGACTAGTAAAAAGTGGCTGTGAAATCCAAGTTGAGCAATTTTGTATTTGTAGACTGGTGCTTGTATGCTTTATTAAACAGTTGGACGTGCTTTGATTAAACAGTTCTTTGTTTCAAAACAGAAATACCAGTCCAGTATCACTGTCATAGTATCTTTCTTCTCCCATATAGTGTTGTCCTGTTTGTCATCCCATCATGCACAGCTTGGTAGATACTAGTGGGGAGAACATTAAGGTGGTAGAGCAAGTGCGCAGTCCAAAGTCATTATGATATGATGGAAAGATTTCAAATGTTTCAGTTGGAAGAGGGGAAGAACTCAACGGCAGAAACTGACTCCTGGGTGAGAAAACTGATTCTGGAAAAGACTGGCTAATTCCTTCGCTCGCATACAGTAATGTTTCTGGTGTTGAGCTACTCACAATGCTGAACTCAGAGCCTTGTGACTGGAAAAAACTTTATTCAAAAAAAAAAAAAAGACACCTAGGGCCTCACAAAATGTTAGAAATCATTAAATTTAACTTGTGAAGATGTCATCTCTTTTAGTAGTCTGCAGGAAGTAAGAAATCTGCTTCGTTTTCCTCCATCTCCAGACTCATCAAACTTAAAGTTTAAAAATACCCAAAGCCACAAACCCACCATAAAACCCAGAGCTGCTTCAGCTGCTGTTCTTTACCAAACCTGTTTGTTATGTTTGGTAGATTCTCACCAGCTTCCTGAAGTGTAACTGAGGTTTGCAGGTGTCTCTGTGAGTCTGTCTAACCACAATAAGTAAAGGTTATGAATGAAAAGTAACAAATAATGCAGATGAAGGTCTGGTGGGTATTGTTCTCCCTCTCCTTCAGATGCGTTTCACTTCTGGGTCTCAGCTGAGGGAGGCCCCTCTGGATTCAGTGGGCTGAGTCCAAAGGTAGGGTAACATAAATTTCACTCATTTAAGAAAAAGCCAGTTGATGGGGCTCTGGATTTTAGTTAAGGGCTGAGTGCTTCAAGATGTTAAATGCAATGGGGTCACAGCCCCTTAGGATTGTGTATAGTGTCCTTGCCTTTAGGAATGCAGTAGTTGAACTTGTCTGTACTTGGTCAAAGGATTATGTGTTCTGTGGGCAAGGTTAAGAACATGCATTATTCAGTGGAAGGCATTACCACTTCAGAGAGGTACTTCTAAGAACTTTATCATCACAGCTTGGTCTGAGAAGGTAAGCAGCGCAACCAACAAAACAGCTTATAAAAATGTGTGCTCTGCCAGATCTGTCAGTTTTCAGTCTGTAGGCAGTACTGTCTGAAATGAGTTCTGCTGTTGCTTTTGTGGAGGACAGCTAAGGTGTTACAAAAGCGTAAGTTCTTTGAAGGCACGTACATGTTTGTGACTATTATGTATCTTGTTACCATGGTAGAAGACTTTGTCCTAAGTTGGGAAACAGTGGGTTAAGTTCTGTCGTTTTTTGGTTAGTCTTTACAGAAACAGTGAGTGAGTGACTTGGTAAACATACCTGCGAAGAGATTGGGAAGGGCAAGGAAAGGTCGAACAATATTTTTCCTCGTGCAATATAGACTTTTGACTTTTATACAATATAAAGGCAAGACAGTTTCTTCACACTGTATTTTGGTATGCATGTATGATAATACAGTACAGGAGGAGAAAGATGAATGAAATAGAGGTAAATAATGCTTTTAGAGATAACTTTTAAAAAGTGTCACCTGCCAGGAAAAACACAAAACCTTTTTTTTAGTACCAGGCAAAGAGACAATAAAACAATTTTCTAGGTGTATTAATTTCAAAGGAAGTGGTCTGTAGAAGTGAACTAGTTGTTGAGACTAGGGCAGGTGGGAAATACTGTGTGCTTGGACTGCGTCAAATGGATTTTTAAATAAGTAGTCTGTCCTTTCTCTTTCTTTCTCTCTTTAAAGTAATAAATTGTTACTCCTTAGGTAAAGGATGCTCTCTTATTCCTCGGGGTGTATTGTTGGGTGATGTTAAGGTGCTAGGAAATGTTATGTAGTCCATGCTGTTTTCTCAGTGTGAAAGCAATACTGTAAGGCAGACTGACAGATGACAACATCTACTTATTTAGCAAAGGCAACTTCATCCCCTTTTAGTCTCTGCTTTATAGTGTACAGGAGTCCACTGTGAATTGCTTAAAATCTGTTTTCTGTGGTTTTTATGTTCATGGCCTGTATGTGTTGATTTTTCCTAGGGGCTTTCTGTTTTGTGACTAACACAATGAGTTAGCTTCAGCTAAAAGATTTTGATGATGACAAACATTTTATGAAATTTTTATTTTAAATTTTTAAAGAATGAGTTCTTTAACCATGTGAAAGCCTTTTTAACCCTTTAGGAACTAGACATGTTTGTGTAGCAGAAGGGTGTGTTCTTTTTCTTAGCCAGTCACGTACTCATTCACTTTGTGGAAGGACTCATTCCCTCTACTGTCTGGAGAGTGAAAAAATAGGTGGTGACAATTTTTTCTTCTGACTGCCATTGACAATCATGACAGATGATGTTGGAGATACACACATAGAAGAGTTTTCTGCACAGCATCTCTTTACAACATCTTTGAGCTTAGGCTGTCAAAATTTGTTTAGTGTTCCTATACTGTCTTGCAGGCGCCATATCCCAATTTTGCTAGATACCACTTCAGTGTTTTCACATAAGCAGCCACAAAGGCATGCAAGAGATCTTGTTCTGCATAGAAGTGTTCAAATCTAATAAGTTTGCCATCAAGTTTGTAGTGGCAGCCGACCCTCATGTTTCAAACTGTGCAAGTATGCAGCCGTAGCAGATGGAACTCCCTGCACTATAAATAGGAGGTCAGGAACTGTAAACCATGAAATATTTTTGAAGAGTGGAGCTACCAAGAGTTCGTTTTGTTTAGAAGTCCTATCTTTTCATTTTAGTTGACTTATTAGGCCAACTGATGACATAAATATATGTCATTATGGCTCTTTAGTTAACCTCTTCTTTTTCCTGATGGTTTTTGTTCGTCCTGTTGTTGGTAAAATGTGTGTCTTTTCAGCTGTGCTCTGTAAGTTCGGTAGTATATTTTAGGTAGGACATTGTGCCATCTAGCCTGTTGGCCTTGCTCTGTCTGAAAGAGTTCATTTCCCATAAGAGTTTGTTCCCCAACCCCAAAGGAAATATTCTGCTGGATGGAAATATTCTGTCTTAATTGTTGAAGATACTTGAAGATTCTCCCATGCGTACCCTTTGCTTTGAAGTTCTAGGCTTGGGCGCAGCCTGGATCTGATGACCTTGCTTTTTTATTTGAAAGCAAACTTGAGTCCATTCATTTAAAAAAAGGGGCTTTCTTTGTAACCACAGTATTTGCAAGAAAGTGAAATACAGAGTCCAATTTCCAGTTCTTTTATTTGTTAGAGTTGCCTTAGTTTCTGCCCAAGGTTTTAATGAAATTTAGCCCCCGTATGCCTCTGCAATACCAGCATGTTACCTGTTAGTATTCTTCCCTGAGCCTTCTACTTGAGATTTGGGGCATCTTTGCTTGTTATGTGAAAACAGTTCCATCATTTACCTTACAAAGAAGTAACTGCCCTACTACTTGCGTAGCCATAACACAAGTTTTTGGAGAGAAAACATTTTTGGTATTGTGGTTTTCCAGTAACATGTCTGGAAGGTTCTTGAGAATTCTGTCCAAGTGATACAATTCTGGAGTCCTACTGTGGAACACTCGTGGGGAGCTGCTATGCAAGGCTTCAAAGCAAACAAACAGAAAAACCCAACCAAGCAAACAAAAAAACCCCACCCCAAACCTTATAGGGCTGATCACTTGTGGTGCATGTGTTAGTGTGAAAATTCATCTTGCTTTGGTACGTAATTTGACATTCTGTGCTTTATTTGGGAATGTTTGTATTATCAGGGGGCAGGTATCAGAATTCTACAGAAACGGCTACTAGAGGGTTGTTGTACTAAACATGTTACCATTTACACACAGAAAGAAAAGTAATAAAATTGAAACCTAAATAACCTTGAATAAAATTGCGAGACCTTGAACTCCCGATTTCTCCGTGAGTAAGAAAAGTTACTCTGATGTTTTTCAAGAATGAACAATTCCAGTTTCCAATTTGACAGTTAAGGTTTCTTTTTTTTTTTAATAAATTATTTTTTTTAATAAAAAAGAAAAATTGGAGTTCAAGGTCTTGCAATTTTATACAGGATGAAAGTTCAGGATTTTTGTAAGTTACATTGAAAGTTTGAAAATAGCTGTTGTGAATGATGCTTATGTCAGTTTGAAAACCTTGGTACCTTACATACTGCTTAATAATATTTTACATGTATGTAGGTTCCTCTAAAGAGGGAGGAGCTGGAGCTGTGGATGAGGATGACTTTATTAAGGCATTTACAGATGTTCCTACTGTACAGGTAAGATACTGTGTATACTCATGTTTGTTTTTAGAAATGTGCTGTTTGCAATGCTATATGTTAGCCTACTTTTAAAACTTGTGCAATCTTGCAGTCTTTTAACCCAGTATCATTACTTTTCCTTCTTTTTGAGTATTTACAGTGTCTATAGAAAGCTCTTTTTTTTTCTAGTTGTTAGTTACCAAAAAACACCTTTTTTACTGTCCTCCTAATTACAATCACTTCTGTTTCAGCTGAAAACCATTATTGCTTTTCTTAATCTTTTTGAGGGAGCTACTGAAAATAATTGTATGTTCTAATCTGGATAAGAAAAAAAATTCCAGAATGTTTGGAAGATTTAGGACAGCGATTTTCTGGGATAATCAAGTAATAATAATACAGGCAAATAACTTAAAAAGCAACTCTTGTGTTTTTTAAATGTGAGTGCCTGAATTGTAATGCTGTGTGCCTGGCATACATGTCCTCACCTAGCAATACCTAAAAAAAATAAAATCTGGTGCCTTATTTGAATACTAATGAACCTGTTGCATGCTGAGTTCTTAGTTGAAAGATCATATTTTAATTTCTATTCTTTAAGTGTGGGAATTGTACGTACTTAGTACTTTCACACAGTTGAGTCATGTATCTTCCTAGACGTGTTTTGAATAAGTTTTTCTTGAGCAGCTGAGTGTGGAAGACAACCAAAAACTGCAAGCCACAGTTCCCAAATCCCAGAAGGATTTTGTATGACTTCCTTCTCTTGATACATATTATTGCTCTATTTTTATTTACCAAGATGATAGTGCAGTTATTTGTTAGACCTCCTTCTGCAGGAAGAAAGAATGTCACAGAATATGTGCCACCTGTAGTGCGATGCCTCGATGTCTGCAGTCCCAAGCAGAGTTCTCTAGTCACTTGGTTTGGTTAGTAACATTGCAAGAACACAAGTGGGGTAACTGGATGTTGCTCACCAGCATGTGATTTTCTGGCTGAATGCTGGGTGATCTCTGAAGGTAGGTCATTCTCAAACTGCAAGAGGTGCAGGAGAAAGACCCACTTGTCTTTATTAGTCTCACCTGAGTTGCAGTGAGGAGGCAGGAGAGAAATGACCCCAGAATGAGCTATTTGTTTCATGGATGAGAATGTAAGAAAGACCAGGCAAAAAAACAAAGAAAGGGAAAAAAAAGGGGTATTTTTGGTATCCTTAGGAATAATGACTTCATGCTTCTGGTTGTGGACAATCTCTGATCTTCTAAAGCACATCCCACATTCTGAGACCATGTTAATTACTAAGGCGGAGAGAAGTTTCTGTACTAGACTTTCTGCAAAGAAAGGATATTTATGACCTGTGGTTTGCCAGGTTCTTTGAAAAGCAAAGAAAACTTGTTAGATAGAATGGGGAGAGGGAGTTGGTTGTACGTTACTGGGCCCGTTCTGGTGTCTTTTCTGTTTTCATTACATTTGTGGGTTTTAGTAGTGGCTTCAGTCAAAGTAAGGGAGGGGAACTATATTATGGAAGAACAGATCAAGTCCTGAATCAAGATTAAGTGCATCTGGATTAGTCAAGTATATTGAGATTTGGTGTGTGGATATTTAACTCGTACCTTCAGTGATGTGTGTGTGTTGCCCTCTAATGGATAACAACAGTTTATGAAGAACATGGGTGATTTGCAGTTACAGTATGATGGATCTGTGTGCCAAAAAGAGAAGTACTGTGGTGAGAGGATTGTGCCTTCATATTTAAGATTACAACCATAATGTTTTTACAACTCTGTTCATTTGCTTTTGCCTAAATTGAAGAAAATTCTGTGTTCAGTTTACTAAGAGTTAACTCCTATTAATAGCTAGAAATTGTTTCATAACAAATTTAATTGTTTTTATAAAAGTCTGGTGTGGGAACTTATTGAACAAAGAAAAGTATTATGTCATTAAACGCAGAGTTTCATCTTGGCCTTCTAAAAGCATAATTAATCAAGGGCAGGGAGAAAAGAAATTATTAAAATATTACCTTTTATTCCTCTGAAGCTAATACAGGTATGGAGAACCTTGGCAATTCGGGTTTTTCAGTGGAATTACGGTTTAAATTTCATTTCAAGATAAAATTATGCCATTTACTAAATTCCTCATTACAGTGCCAATTTGAATAGCAGAAATTGCATAGATCCAATTCTGTTTGTGCCAGGTAATTAATGAAAAAATTAAATTCTTTGCCTAGGCATGCAAGTAGGGCAGACAAACCCATTGTACGTGTTGCTTCTGTGCTTGTCTATTACCTGGCATGTTTTAATTCTGTGACAGTAACTACAGCACATGGTCTCTGGTAGCACATAGGCTGACAACAAAAAAGAGTCCTATTTTGGGGGATCTACTCAATGAGACAGCTTACAAAAGGTATTTGTGCCTTGACAAGAGCCTCGGTCTAAGTTTGAAGTGTGCACTGAGCAGATCTCTGTTAGCTGCCACCGAAAGGCATGATCCTGCTTCCCTTGATGTTGTACTTCACTCCTTTGTGATAAATCATCATAGGCTGCTGAGTCAGCAGAGAGATTTTTACTGTTCTTCTTGTAGGGTGAGCTTCTTGTATGTCAAAACCCTGAACTGGGGTTTTCTTTTAATGTATATTCACTGTTTGGTGATACCCTTCAAAGATTTGCCTTAAAATGATAATTTATACCTCTTAACACAGTTCTCTGGAACTCTTGGAGCGAAATTTCAGGATTATAATTATTTTGTCAGTCTTTTCAAGCAGTCATCAGGATAATTGGGATATTAACAATCTAAATTTTCTGGTCTTTTAATAATTCAGATCTATTCTAGTCGAGAACTTGAAGAAACGTTGAACAAAATCAGGGAAATTCTCTCAGATGACAAACATGATTGGGATCAGCGAACTAATGCGGTAAACTTTTTATCTGGTTTCAAGTTTGGGTTGGGTGTATTTCACAAAGCATGGGAAGCTAGATATTTTAAAATGTTTTTTCTTAAAGTAATTACACTCCAGACAATCAAAGGAACTTTCATTTTAGTTTTTAAACATTGAATTTCTCTATACCAAGTAAGTTTGAGCAAGTATTTTAAAAAGGCAGAAATAAATTTTTGCCAACATTTAAGTGGAAGATTTTCTAAAATCCATCATGTATGTTTTGGTTGGTATTTATGCAAAATTACATATTCTGTAGGTAAACTGCTAGCATTAGTACCTCTTATATGTGGCTATGATAAGTTTCACTTGCAGGATTAAAATATTTGTATTTAGTATTTATATTTTTATCAGGTTTATGACATCTTAGTATTTGGAAATGGGTATGTGAACAGAATTATGTATTTGTAGATTGGCAGACTGGGATCTGGGACCCTTCAGCTCTAGATTTAAGTAATAGAATTTTTTTTACAGTTTTTTAAATTGCTGCCATTTATTTAAAAATTATACTTTAAAGACATGCCTACGGGCATTTTTGCAATGAAGTTGTTACTTTTATTTTTTTTTTTTATTTTGAAATGCATATTGGTAGCACCCTAAACTAAATGCTTTAAATTTTTTAGCTGAAGAAAGTTCGGTCATTGCTTGTTGCTGGAGCTGCACAGTATGATGGATTTTTCCAGCATTTACGGTTGTTGGATGGAGCTTTCAAGCTGTCGGCCAAGGATCTCAGATCGCAGGTGGTTAGAGAAGCATGCATTACCGTAGCGTAAGTATAGTTTGTGTGTGTTTGTGTGCATTGCTAGATTTTAGTATGAATTTGACTTAATGATGCTGTTGCAGGAAAGATTGTCTTGTTGGACTGCTGTAGGCTATGACTGATAAAGAGTCAAGTCAGCATCTGAAGCTGTAGAGAAAAAGAAACATTTAAAGGGGTTTGTTCTTTTAGGCGATACGTGTAGTTGATAATCCTGTAACAGATTCTGTGTGAAGAACAAGTTACTGTCATTACACTGAGTACTCAGCGCAAGTGCTTGCAAGCTGCTGTAAGTACTGTTGTAATATTGGGGGCTAGTCTTAGGAGCACTTATGCTTCGGTGATTGGCACAGGACTTTACTTTGACTCCTCATAATAACAAAGCGAGCTGCCCTATAGTATTTTGAGCCCTTCTGCTTGACTGTTGAATTGTCTGAAGTGCAATTTAGAAAGATAAAACATAAGTGAAACTTTAATTTCCTTTATAATTTTAGAAGTTGTGGCTAAACAGAAATAAGATTTCCATCCTCGTTATTTTGGGAATCTCATTAAATTCAGGGGGGAGGGAAAAAAGCCTTATTTTTACACCAGAGCAGTCTTTCCCACTTCTATGTGTTCCATAGCTTTTTTTTTTTTTTTCCTCTCTGGAAAAGCATTAATGTAACCACTGATTTTCAGTGGTCATCTGGAACAGGTATGCCCCAGAGTTCACACTTGGCATTGTGGTCTCCTGATTGAATAGACCATGGGGACCAGTCGGAGCATACAGCTGTCTTTGCCAGGGAAATTCAGGCTTTGAGAAAATAATGCTAACCTGTGCTAACATGAAGTCAGAAGTAGTGTAAAAGTACTGTGTAAATGTCCTCATCCGGCATTCAAAAGGAAAAAAATTATTGAACAATAAACCAGAATTCTTAGGGAAATTTTATACTCTCAAAGTGTGGTAAAAAGCAGAGCTACTGTGATATTTTCTGTAGATGTGAGAATTTTAGGCTTTCAAATTGTGGTACTTGTTTTTCATTATGAAATAAAGTTATTAGTGTTCAGCCTCTTAATGTGTCTGCTAAGTAACAAAAATGTTCCACACATCCCACATTGCTAATGAGGCAAGGACTTGGAAATCATACAATCAAGAAATTCTGTTGTTTGGAAAGATAAATCTTTAAAATGTACAATGAACTTTGTCATTTTAAGACTAAGAAATTAATTTTTGTTAACAAGTTTTGTGTATTTTTCCTAAATAGCCATCTTTCAACTGTTTTGGGAAACAAGTTTGATCATGGCGCTGAAGCTATTGTGCCTACTCTTTTTAATCTGGTTCCCAACAGCGCCAAAGTGATGGCGACTTCTGGGTGCGCAGCCATTAGATTCATTATTCGGGTAGGTATTCCTCTCTCACTTCGCTTGCTAGGAATATTCAGGTAGTAGCTCTTAGCACAGATAATAATTCTGAAATACAGGATTATAAATAATTTTTTAATGGAGAAGTAATTTGTCTCACAGGCGGACAGATGTTTTTTATCATTGAAACTGATTGGCAGCATTACCGTTATGAGGATAGAGGAATAGATGTGAAAAGGAAGTCTGTCTTCATTATTTTTTTTTGATAATGTGTTAATTGTAAAAAGGCAATTGTAATACAAAGTTTAACTGTGTTTAACTGCCTTTTGGAGAACACAAAGTTAAGGTAGTAGTTAAGAAGCTAGTAAGCATTGTTTAAAAAAAATACCCAACAAACCAAGACTTGTGTTTCACCAAAAAAAAAAAAAAAAGATTGGAACTGTGGAGTTAATGATAAAATGTTGAAGAGGCCGGACACGTGGATCAGTTCAGAAAATCCCAAGTTCAGACTATGCAAAACACAAACAAAATCCCTAAAACCCTTTTTAAAAGTGTATCAGTACAACCAAACGCAACTGTAAGGCTCTTCCAGATTTTTTTGTTAGTTCCCTCCTAATTCTGAAGTTGGCAGTACTCTGAGAGCCGATAATTATCTCTCTGCTTTTTTGGTGATTTGTATGTTTATATCCTGCCACAATAACCTAAGGAGAAAGTATGATATGTGAGATACTAAGAGTGGTTCAGTACTGTACTTTTTTAAGCAGTTTTGTTACATGCTACAGTTTCACACTGTATAGGAGACTGGTTTAGAAGTTGTGGGTTTAGTCAAGAAAGGAACAAAGAAATGAACTGGAAATGGATTTGTTGAACCATGTTACTCTTGGAATTAAAATTATAATACCTTGTGTCTATAATTAGTTAAGATAAGCTGAAGTAAGGCTGCTTTAATTCTGAATTAAAGTATTGCATTTGGATTTAATGTAGTTTATCGTATCCAATTTAAATGGTAATTCAAGGGTTTTCTTTTCCTGTGAGGATGTTAGCTGTTTCTATATAGATTAAATACATAAGCTTGCCTATATTACATGTCATGCTTTTATTTTTCTGTTGATATATTTAGCGTTAAAAAGATTTTGGACTTTGTAGCACTAATTGAGCCTTAAAAGAATGCCCGTAGTTTCAGATTGATTGATTTGTTTTTTTGCTCCATAACTCTGATTTTTAAGACTGCAGTGTCTATTGATTTTTTTTCCTGTGGCAAAACTAAAATATGAGCTTACAACTCCTTTGAGGAGACACACATTTGAGCCTTCATATATGACTTCAGAGAGCTGAATATTTCATATCATGATGTGATTGTTGATGGCGTTGGAAGTGCCTCTTGCTTGACATTTTGGAAGAAAATAGGTTTAATCAATTGAAGTGCTAGCAGCAGTCTCTTATTGAACAGTATTCTACATTTATTTTAGTAAGCATTTCAAATTATTGCAATGTTTATTATGTTGCTAATTCTTTTTGACTTAATTAGTACAGTACAAATTCAGGAATGCTTGTGTCATTAACTGCTTTATCTTTTTTTTTTTTTTTCTTCAGCATACCCATGTGCCACGACTGATACCTTTGATAACAAGCAACTGTACCTCAAAATCAGTCGCAGTTAGAAGGTGAGTACATTATAAATAGCAAATTATTAAAGCTGGTGCTTTTTTACATATGATGATCATATGTTGAAAATAAACAGATTTGAAGATGTGTGACCATTAACTCTGAATACAGAGAACTGTGTTATCCAGTAAACTACAAAAATGAATTTTGGCCAAGTTACATCATACGTGGAGCTAGATTGCCTGATGCTGTGCCCAAAATAATAAATCTGCCATGCTGGGGACTGTGGGATTGAACCAGTGGCTGCTACCTTCCATAGGATGTGGTGGATCAATGTGTTGTCATGTTTAACAGCTGAGGTGCATCTTCAGCATGTTGCTTTTTCAAGAACGTGCTATTTGAATGCTTGGATTGGCCCTTGGCAAAATTAATTCATTTCTGACAGAGTGTCATTCCACAAGCATGTTAGACAAATGAGTATTAATTATACCTTTTTGTTCTCTCTTTTTAGGCGCTCCTTTGAATTTTTAGACCTGTTGTTACAAGAGTGGCAGACACATTCATTGGAAAGGTATGGCCAGTATGCTTTTTCCCCCAGGAATAAACTGCTGATGGATTTTAAGACAGAAATCTTTTCATTGAATCCTTTAATTGGATTATGTTGTTCAGTGTTGGCCAATCTTTCTAGCATAGCGGGTCATATGGCTCATTCAAGTGCCAGGGAGAAGGAGAGCTGCATGCTCCAGCCTTGACATCTTCTTGCCTCCTCTTCTCACCCTCTACCTCTTCTCCTATACCACGTGTGAGCAATGCCTACCATGCTTTCTCAGAGTTTTGCTTGTATCATGTATCCTGTGCAGCAAAGATGCACAGGTAAGCATTTGTCTTTTCTCCTGAAGAGGAAATTTGTGTGTTCACCATAAAAGAGACAAATGGGATTAAGCTGGAGGATGTTTTCTGGTAATGATTAAGAGCACACTGTAGCTTCTGTGGGTAGACAGCAAAACGGCACATGTATCTGCTCTGCAGAATGTGTACTGTAAGCACAGAGTAACAACAAAGGGACTACAAAGCCTCCAGGGAAGGCTTTGAAGAGCTCGTACAGCTCCATAGTTGCTTTTCAACCCCTCAAGGTGCTCCCAAGAAAGGGAGCAATGGGGAAATCACTTTATGTCAGTATGTACTTGTGTATTTAAAAAAGAAAAACCAAACCAAAACACCCTACTCTCCTAAAAAGCCATGAAAACAAAACCCACCCGAACCTATTTTGGATTAAAATGTCTTTATCATCACACTTCTTAGTTGTGCTGATGGGGGCTTGGCTTTGCTTTTCTTTGGGCATGTGTTGAAGTTTATAATTCATCCAAGAAAAGCATTCAGAGGTGAATTTCCAGGACAGCAAACTTACTAATCTTAACTTTTCCTTTTCCTTGCTGTTAATATAGTAGAGGAAATAGTTTTTCCATTTCGGTAAAGTAGATGTCTTTAGAAAGGTATTTCTAAGTAACTTTTTATTTGTGATAGGTGGATGTAGGTCTGAAAAGTAGATTGTAGTTCTTTTAGACTGAAGGAAGAAGTTCACCTAATCCTTTACAGAAGGTGCAGTTATGTCATTGGTGTGCTTAAGCGTTTGTTTACTTCGTATCTTAGAAAGAATTACTATCTCAGCTGGTTTTTACTTAGAGAAATGTTAATTAAAGGGTAAAACTTTACAACTTAGAATAGAATTTGGAATAGCAAAACATCATGAAGAATGTCTTTCTTCTAGGCATGCAGCTGTCTTGGTTGAAACGATCAAGAAGGGCATTCATGATGCTGATGCAGAAGCAAGAGTGGAGGCAAGAAAGTGAGTTTTAACTACTTTTTGCGATGAAAAATTGTATGTTTCACGTGAGCAATAGAAGCTTCTAATCAGAGGTGAGAGGTTAACTAAGGCGGAAGAAGAGGACACAAATGAGGTTGAAAATTGATGTTTCTGTTCTTGAAGTCCTGAATTAATACATAGTTTCTTTTGCAAATGACATTGTGAAAGTTGAGGCAATTAATACTGTCGTGCTTAATAGTGTCGTGCAGCATTTGAGGATTCTGCTGAAACAGGAGTAAAGGTTGATCTTGCTGCAGAATCGTTCTTCTTGTTTTTTCGCCATTAAGTCATTAAACAACTGCAGCACTTTGGCTAGTGAGTAGGACAGAAAAGAATTTTTCATTTCCCCACAGAATCCGTCAAGTGAATGTGAGAATTTCAGAGGATAGTCTAAATTATTTTGAAAAGATTAGTTCAGTCAATGTAGCTGATTTATTTTATGATTTGGTGAACAGTATTGTATGCATTCCATACTTTCAGTCTGAGTTCCATACCCTCCCATCCCTCATTCATTCTGTAGTCTTTTGCTTCCTTGCTCCACATTTTGAAGAAAATATAGAACAATTCCATGTGGTTATTCTCTTGCTTTGCAGGGCTTATCTGGGTCTTAGAAATCACTTTCCTAGTGAAGCTGAGACTCTGTACAATTCTCTTGAGCCGCCCTATCAAAGAAGCCTTCAGACTTACTTGAAGAATTCTGGCAGTATAGCATCTCTCCCTCAGTCAGACAGGTCATCCTCCAGCTCACAGGAGAGCCTCAAGTAAGTGTCACTTAACTGTTTCTGAGCCTATAAACAAATAATCACTTTCTCAAAAGCAAATTAGGTGGACTTCCCTAGTGTACAGAAAAACTGCAATTGTATTTTGTCACTTCTAATTATTTTTGATCAAAAAAACCTTCTGTTGTATTTTGCTATATGACAGTATTATCCCAGCAAGGTGAAGAGTGAGGGCAGCCATTAACTGGATTTTAGCAGGCTGTTCTTATTCATGTATTTATTCCTTAGCAGCCTCTATTACACCAAAATATCTTCAAGGTTCTCATAAGGATGTCCAGCATTCTGATGCAATGCATAAGTCTAGGAAAGAAAGAATGGTTACTCCTTTTTTTATCCCTTTTCTCTGGGAAGTATAAGAAAGAGACATTGACAATGAGATTCATTCAGATTGAAGATTTTTTTTTTCTGTCTTCATAGTATTGAATATGTATTAGCAGTATTTTGGAACTATGCTCATTACTAGAGGGTGCGTCTGTGCTGCAGTCAGTGGTGTGTTAAAATGTATAGACAATCTTGAGCTGAATAGAATACAGTTTGCTTAGGTAAAAATAGCAGAAGAAATCTACTGGGCTTTTAGTGGAAATGTAAACTAGCAGTAGTATGCTTCTGTGACCAAGTCTGGAATGCCCGAACTTTGTGTTAGCAAAGTGTGCCTTATTGGTAACCTAAGGATTCATGCTTTGTGCTGAAGATATAATTTTATGAAACACAAAAGATAAGATGATTGTGTTTTCCTTATCATTCTTTATTTAACGTGCTTGTCTAAAATACGCTGAGAAAATTGAAGGGGAGAAAAGAACAGAAGTTTTTTTTCTCTCTATGATTGTTACCTTTTGGATCTGATACATGAGACTTACTTATTGGGTTTGTGGACTTTTTCAGTCGGCCTCTATCTTCTAAATGGTCTGCAGCCAGCCCAGCAAGCCTTGCAGGCAGAGGTAAAGTGGTTACTATATGGTGCAGTGCACACTAATTGTTGCTTATGTTCTTTGAATTAAAAGTTTTAAATACAGCTTAAAATCTTCCTGTCTTAAGCATTTACCCTGTTTCCAAGTTAAATAACAGCATGTGTCATGATAAACTGCACCTGGAGCTGAGATTGCCTTGTATTTTCAGTTGCTGCAAGTATAAGACATAATTTGTGATATATTGTTGCTGTTGATTGTCTCTCTTGGAGTTTTCTTGTGGAACAGTCACTCTCAAAGAAGCTCTGTTCATGATTGTCAGGCTTATGGCAATAGGAGATGAAGGACTCATACCTTTCATCTATTCCCACGTAGCTGCTGCTCTTCATAAAAAACAAAACCACAGATTTGTAATTCAAAGAATTTAATTTTGTCTTGAGTTTTCTGAATTTAATATCTTCGTTCTCTCTTCGTGTGATGTGTTTGTAACTCTTGCCGAGTAAATCATTGAACTCCTTTTTACAAATGGCCAGTAGTTGAGAGTGCCTGTTTTTTGGATACTGAAACTGATAAGGAGAGGAGTCAAGTTTTGAAGACATAAACCAGTGGTTAAAATTAACTGAAGCAAATAGCTAATATTCAGTAAATAATAGGTGAATATAAAAATACTTCATAGAAGATCAGACCCTAAAGCAATTTAAGGTGTGCATATAGCTTGCCTGTGTCTTAGCTGAAAGTGTGGGAATATTATCTTCCCTCAGTATCACAAGGGATGCTGTCAGTTTCCTTATGTTTTTGAAGCATTCAGTAATGTAATAAATCATATAAATGTTCAGAATTATGTAATTTGTACTAGGGTAGGGGCACATAGTTTGTATTAAGTAATGATAAAATTTCAGGATGAATGAAGATAAACACTACTGTAAAATAAATTATTCTTCTGAATTTAATGGCAGCACCAGGACTAGTTTGCTTCTTCACATCAGTAGTACTTTGTTTAATATTAACTTGACTTACACTATTTTACATAGTTTTCTGTCATTTTTGCAGGTATGCTGTAGTAATAGAAAATGTTAGCCTTTCAAATATAATTGATTTTATTCATTACCAACTAATTTCCTGATTTTTCCTTTTTTGGCCAGTTTCAGGCACCAGCAAGGTTCCAAGCCCAGGAACTCTGCAAAGATCTCGCAGTGACATTGACGTTAATGCTGCTGCCGGTGCAAAAGCCCGCCATGCTGCTGGACAGACAGCTGGAGCTGGGCGCTTGTCAGCAGCTGGTCTACCTCCGGGATCTTATGCTTCACTAGGTAAGAGAAACATCTTTACAATACTGTGAATTATTTTTTGAGGCTTTTGATAAAAAAGTTATGAGAAGATACTTGTACATTTGAAAAATTGTCATAGTTTTTAATAGCATCGGAGTATTGCAAAAGAGCAGGTGTTCTGAAATTAGTTACGAATTTTGCTAGATGTTTTATTTTTCTTGTGCTGGAAGAATGTGGATGAAAATAATGTATCTATACTATGCTCTTGGAAAGTGTTAATCTGGAATTAATATTACGTCTTGGAAGGAACGGTAGCTTTAATTAACAGCAGATGGTGATCATGGCTTCTTTGTTTCTAGAAGTAATAGGGAACTGAGTGTTAGGACTCTTGATTTTCCTTTTTTTCTCAACTCTTTGGCTGACTGTTTTACAACAATGCTAAAGAAACACCCTGGCAGTAAGTAGTAGCTTCTTCACGTAATACAGGAGTGTTTTACACAGTAATATACAGCATGGATTTCATAGATTTCTTTTGAGCATGTTGATGGAACTATGTGTATGTTTTTGTATAGGTTACAATCTTCATTGATTGGAATATGTGCTGTTAGACATCGAAATTGCTACAAATGAAAAGTATTTAATAGTGGTGATGGTAGATGCTGGAGCCTTCACTAAGTGGCAAGTGTAAGGCAATGTGGACATGTTTTTGTTCCTTTTAAGTTATCCATATTGCTGGGGCAGCAATAGGGGGAGTGAGGTTCAGTGTTCACAAAACTCTTAGTTTTTTTTTCTTCTTGGCTTATGTGCCAACCAAGGAGGCTTGTCCTAATGTCAGTATTGCTGAAAAGAATGACGAGAGGCGGAGAAACTATACAGTTCTTTTGGTTTGCCTTGTGTTTGGGGAGATGTTAGGATACACTTAGTCTATGGTTTTCAAAGCTTAAAAAAAACCACAACCAAAAATTTTTAACTTAAATGAATTTATTCTTTTGTCATCAAGGCCTTTTCAAAATGGTTTGAACACCACTGAGTTTAGAATTAAGTTTGTGAGCGTGAGCAGTGCTGACTAAAGGAATACTTGCTACTTGAAATAGGAATTTCAGGGGTGGGCTCCCTCTAGTGCCAGGAGAACCTGCCGGGGAGCAGGTAGACACCAGTTAGGCTGCTCAGTTTGCTTGGTAGAGGTTATTGCTTGAGAAATTCTCCGTTCCACCTAATGTAGTGCTTAAAAGCCTGAAACAGGTGGAAAGGTTGTTCTTTAAGATCAGGGTATTGCCTGGTCTGTTTTGTTGTGGAACAGCACAACAGATATATTCTGAATCTCAGACCAAGCTGGAGTTCAGCTGTTGTGAGAAGTAAAAGTGACACAGAGCATAGTGGTAAAAGGAAAAAAAAGTCAATGAAAAACAAAGAGAGAAATCTCCATTAATCTGTCATCTTCATGCTGCTGAAATGAAGGGACTACTTTGGTCTTTAATAAGAGTTTCACAGAAAATTAGCTCTTGATTGGAGTACTGGTTTGCTTGCAGAACATTTTAAGCAATGTGTGATTCATACCCACAATTTTGTAAGCAGAGCTTGAGAAGGGCACAGAGGCTTTCAGGGAAGTAAATCGGGGTGGTTTTATGCAGGAAAATAAATAAAGACATGGCTTATTCTCTTTGTAGTTTATAGACTTGGTGGGTGGGGGTGGGGGAGAGGAATAAACAGGCAGTAAGTCCAGATCATGTTCTTCTGAGGAATGTGAGTAGCTGAAAGGCTTTGCCTTGCTAGCAGATGCAATCACTTGTGGAGAAGAATACTGTGGTGGTTTGAAATAATGCAGTTCACTTTAAGGGGGGTCACTTTAAAGGGTTTGTTTTTACCGGATCCAAATATGGCAACTTAAACAACAATTGTCAAGAAGATGCTGACCATGGTACTAAAATGCCTAGAAAATTGTAATTCCATAATGCTTTACCCATCTTCTCAGGTGTTGTAGTCAATACCAAAATAAATAACATTGTTTCCTGGAGCTTGGATTTATTTTCACCCTTACAGAGAACCATCCACTTTTTGCTTAAACAGCTACCAAATTTAGAGCCTCAGAGGGCCACAAGTTCATGAGCATAATAGTCTAGAATTGTCTCCAGCTATGTTTTCCCTCTTTATTATTAATAGAAGAACTCTTGCTTATTTATTACTTTTTAAAAAAGACTATTCTAGAAGCAGGAGGACATTCTCTACTTTAGTTATTCTAAATGTTGACTGTCTTTGGCCTCCTTAAGGATTAATGTCCCTTTTGAGGAGACTTTAGCTGTAATTGTATATGTCTCTTGCAAAATATTTTAGTTGCTACTGCCAGAATATGTATGCACTACATTCCAGTTGAACTGGTAAATCTTTAATGCTTTAAACCAGAGTAGAACTTTCTCCCATTTGTCCTGTGTCTTTATTGTGATCTTTTTCCCTCCTGTCTCTTACCCCAGATGGGGCTTCACGCTCAGTAGCAAATTTTGTAAGAAACAGAAATATTGTGGTTCAGTAATGATGTAAATATGTACTAGTGCTTCTGTAACTGTTGACACAAAGCATGAAACAGTTTATAAATATATTACTGTAAGGGTTTGCTCAGATCTGGGTGATGCAGAGAGATTCAGCATCCCTGTGCAGGGTACCTGTACCCAGTTCTGTAATTTTGTACCTTGGAGTGAGAGAAACCAGCTTTACTTAAAGTAGCTTATACATGCATGAATTAGATAAACATGTCTGCTGTATTTAATATTAATGTGTTTTCCTTAATTAATGTTTTATGACTCTGCTGTGAACACCCTTATTCTAACACACTAAGTTTTCCATGTTTCTTTGCCTGCTTTTTCAACAAAGAGGATACTTCTGACAAGATGGATGGTAAGAAATTGTTTAGTCTGTCCTCTAATTCTATTAAATATTTAATAAAGTATATTTTATGTAAAATTATTGTTTAATATATTTCTGGTCATTAACAAAATACGGTGCTGTTTTCATTAACCCCTATGTATCTTTGTGTCTTAATATATGTGTTGTGTTATTGCTGCATTTATCACTGTTTTTGATGATTGGTCTGTATCAGCAACAGAAACTTTATCAGAAATTGGACACTTCTCGTGTATTTTTAAAATAGCTCTATTAATCACAGAGCAATTCTGTAATCAATACATGCTTTTTTTTAAAGTAGTTCTAGTTCCATCATCTTTCATGATTTTACCTATCAAATTTTTTTTACTTCTTGGCAGAACAGCAATGGAAGAGCAGAAAATGCTTGACCACATTATTAAGGATTTAAAAAAAAAAAAATGTTCTCCTTTAAAAGTACCTTGTCAAAATCTAGTCGAGCTACATAATTTTAAGTGCCTATACATCCTGTAATACAATATAATTCTGTTCAAGAATAATTTGTTAAGAAGACCTACCTGGCAAAATAGCTTGTCAAGTATTCCAGCTAAGTTTTAGTGCTTACTTTTTCTTAATTCTCTGTATTAAACACACGGAGGGAATTGTCATATTTTTATCCTAACTGCAAAGCTGTTGAGAATCAGACTTCATAGCAGTTTCAGGTGTGTGTAAGTAATGCATCCCGTATAATAAAGTGACATAGTCGCAGCTTGATACCTGATAATTCTAGTTCTAATTTATTGCTGGGGAATACTTCACAAGTCAGATATGTTTGCTACTTACTTAATGGTTCTTGTCACATGTTTTTGAACAGCACATGTTTAAAAGAATGAGTTTACTGAAAGCAAAGCGAATGATATTTTGCATAGCAGTACAAACAGTAAGAAGATAGATCTCTCAAATCCAGAATTCTGAAGCATTTTAAAGCACAGATAATCAGTTTCATGAGAGATACTTTTTGGAAGAATTTGAGTCGTTCTTCGAGTATTGCAGATGGCAAGCCTACTTTAATTAAATGGTTTGTACGGGACAGTATTGTCTGTGTCGCTTATTTTCATATCGGATTTCCTTATCTTGCATATAACAGGATTTATGTATAACTGTCTGTGCTGAACACTAAATCTTGAGCTTTTGCACCTTGTCACCACCAATGAAGGCTTAGGGTCATGTGTGCAGGCTTTTTCTTTTGTTAAGATCACAAGTGACTCATGGTGTCCCACTCATCTGTTTAAAAATAATGAGGGAAGTGCAGTGCAGTTGATCAGAATAACAGGGTTTTTTTCCCCCCAGAGGATATCTGTAGGGATGATGCGTGCAAGAGAATGAACACAGTTTAGCTCTCGAGCTGTAGCTGTATGATAAAGCTGCTCTGATCTAACCATCCCCAGGAGGAACTAATCATTTTTCCTTTTCCACTAATCTTGGCCACATGTTTTTCCCACTTCTTTCACTAGTGCCTTGTAATACCCCATTGTCAGTCACTGCAGGTGAACAAACTCCAGAAAACTGATTTAATAAAACAAAAGCGAATAGCGTTCTGTTATTTAGCTTTTGGAGCTGGCAGTGAACTTTTAGCCATTCAAACCAGGTGGTGGCAGAAGGGTGGAGAGGAAGGAGAAGCAGAACCACCCCCTTTAGGAGCAGCTAGCCGGTAGCCTGGCTTCAGTGTTGCATAGAACCTGCCTTCCAAGATCCAGCTCTGGAAGAATGTTGTCTTTGGGAGGGTAGTTTAAGATTTGGGGTTTTTTTGGTACAGACTGGCTAATTTGATCTGGAAAAAAATGGAGGCAATCCTACATACATATTACTGGAACTGATTTTTGTGAAGAAGCATTGACATGTACACTGAATTAATTTTTTAAAGGGATTTCTTAAACATATCGCCTTGAATATAGCATAAAATGAGAAAGCCATAGCAGATTTGCTGAGAAAGTTAAGTTCTGGCTAGCCAGAGACACTAACAGACTATTTTGATTGATGTAGTTCTTTTGCAAGGCAGAAACGGCATAGAGTGGAAACAAAAATGGAAATACCCGTTGATCTTTTTGAGGCATTTAACATTTTTATCACTATTAATACGTATTTTGTTCCATAATCAGATAAGAGAGACGAAAGACTGCTGTTTAGGTAGCTTCCCATCAATTCCTAGGTACTGATGGCAGTAAAAAAATTTGTCTGACTCTCATTTTGTCATAATCAAGCCTTGTTAAGCTTGGCATACTTGTTCAAGGGTGATCTGGTTTCAGCAAGCTCGTATTACTTCCACTTCTCTGGGCAAAACTTGATCCTTGTACCTGTAGATCTTCAGAGTAGTCATGGACTTAACTCAGAGAAACCCTCCTTGCTGGCAGTTCCTATCAAATTATCACTGTCCAGTGTGGGAAACACTGTCCTTCTGTTTTCCTCTGAGATAATTTATAATAGTATGTTTTATATTTTCAGAAGAGCTTTCACTAAAATATCTTTTGTGTCTCTTTTCATCTGTATATGCCATTTTGTTGACTTATCTTATAGATTTTTTTTTTCTTTCTTTTTTTTGTGGTTTTTATAACAAGTTTGGAAGGCAGTTCTTGTAAATCTCTGACAGTATCGTATGGATGTTTCTTGGTAATTTTGCTTCAGTTCAATAACGGAGTTGCAACACAAAAGCTTTAGAACTCTTGACTTGATAAAATTTGTCAGCATTCATAAAATTGGTCTCAAAATGGAATTGGAGAGACAGTATTGTTTGGAATATCATGTCTTTTATTATTTTTTCTGTTTAGGAACAGCTTCTGAAGATGGTAAGAAAATGTTTTGTTAGAATAGCTAATATTTTCAGCTTCATATTTTCATTGATACAAATCAAGCTTTAAAATTACAACATGGTCTTTCTGGGGCTTTGTGGAGGTTCATAACTCCAAATAGCTTATGCATCTAATGCTTGGTTGTTGTGTAGTATTTTTAAAATTCTTTTGCTTTTATTTCATTTCTCAAGTACTCGTCTGCAGTAGCAGTGTCATTACTTCACATTTGTAGTGTGAAAATACAGGAGCTTTATAATTTTGCATTTGTTTTTAAAAACGAATATTCGCACAGAGTATTTCATCAAATGTGTTCATGCTCTGGGAAGCAGGTGCTGCTATTACTCATCTCTTTGAGATTTAGGAATTCATTCTCAATACATTATGAACATTTAAACTTGTCATTAGTGAATAGATACAGAGACTCAAAGTGAGTTAACAGTTCATTTGCCTCACAAACTTTTTTTTTTTCACTTTGATGAAATTGAACCAGATTTCAAATGATAATTTAACATAGTATTGAAATAGTGGCACTCTGTATTCCTGGGTTTTTGGGCCAAATACTGAACGCAGCTACATGCCTTACAGTCTCACAGCTCTCGGTGGGAAAACATTGCCATTGCACGGGGATAACTAGTAGAGTTTGGACTAGTTGATCTAACCGTTCTTGCTAGCTAATTGTTTTCTAATAGTTTAGTGAATAACCTCCTTTATCCTGATTCTCTTCTTATAGACTCTCACCTATGGCTATTCCCTCTACTTGGATGAATAATATTAACTTGGTTGGTCTCCAAATTCTGCTGTGGAAAGCCTAAAGAGGCTAGAACTAAATAACAGTCTGTGTACCTAATTCTTCTGGGTCAAATGTTGACTCTACATGTCTAGAAAATATTTAATTATGCTGGTTTTAAAAGTGGATTACTTGTTGAGCTAGATCCACTCTCTACAAGATTTTGGGGTTTTGTTCTTGCAATTTATAAGAATTATGCTTAGCATGGTTTCAGTTTTTTTATTTTTCTGTTGTTTGGGATGTTGGCTTAGGAGATGTAGTGCACAACTCTACTATTTCCTTTTATAATTCAGTTGCCTATAATTCATCCAACTGGGGTCTTCCTTTTTTTTGTGATTTCATTGTATACTTTGGATGTTATGAGGAACATGGCTAATAATGCAGAAACGTTTAACCCAAACCCAAGGTGGATTGGCATTCTAGAGGGAAATGACTTTATTGTTTTAGTTGTAGAAACTCAGCTTAATCTGTCTTTTTCTCAGTTCTTCTGTCTGTTGAGGAGAGTAGTATTTCCTTGTATCATGTTGTCACTGAGAAGCACTTAAGTGTACTTAGTCTTTGGAAAATGCTTTGTAAAAGGCTTGGGAAATCCTGTAAAAGTCTATATGACTGTGGCCAGGAAAACATTACAATGTTCAGTAATAGGAAAGCTAGTATTTAGGTTTCTAAAGAGGAGTGAAGTTAGGAAGAATCTCAGAACCCTAACCAAAAAATAGTCAACATAATTTTTGTAGTTTTATGACAGCCAAAGTAGAATTACAACCCCAAGTAAATATGAGAAGTGTACCTGATACAGCACCATTAGCATATGCATTGCCTATTATATTTAATAAACTTCCCTTTTTTTAATATAATGAACCTATTGCTGTAGGAAGCGAGAACTAGCTAGCTCGTTCAGGGTGTTTAAATTCACCGGAACATGTAGCGTCAGAGCAGAAGTATTCTGATTCCTCAACTAAGTCCTTCAAGATGTTCAAATTTCTACTAATTATCCCAAGCGAATTTTCACCAGTTGAGTTATGTTATGCTTCTTTTTTATCTACGGAAACTTAAGAAAGTATTAGTAAATGCTAATGATGCTTTGCCTTCTACATCACTGTGAAAAACTGATTTAATGCCATTTTTCTTTTACAGGTCGTATACGAACAAAGCTTTCAACGCCTTCTGTTGGCATTGGAAATTCTAAAACAGATTCCAGAGGACGGAGTAGAACCAAAGTGGTGTCACAGTCTCAGCGTATGTATTTTCTGTTTGTCAGTTACACCTGATAAAGAGGCCAAATGTTTAAGCATATATTCGTTGACCAATGGCTACAGTCAAAGTTAATTTAAAAATAAAGCTACATACTGAGTTGTTGTTCTGTGCCTTAGGTTCATCATCGCCAGACACAAATGAAGGTATTTTTTTCAGTGTTTTGGGTCAGTGGTATTTGCATGCTTTTCTAATTCATGTTGTTTTTCTCTGGACAAAATACCAGGTTAGGTTTTAGTTTGCCAGTTAAATTAGATAATCTAACAGGAAATGAAATCTACCGTTAAATTCTGTCTTCAATTATAACTTCTCAACATTCTTTTCCCCCCTTTTCTGACCTCTCCAACATGAAACACAGTAAAATTCTGTGTCAGTTACATATGACACATGGAAGGGTAATACAGTAGAATGGGTAGGCTGAATGGTGTCCTCAGCGTTACCTGCAAAACTTAATCTTTAATTTTTCAAAAAGTCTTATTTTTCAGCCAGAAATACTGTCTGAAAAATTTTCATTTTAAGCTAGGCAGTACTCTAGTTCTTGAATATATACTCTTTTTTTGTATTACAGCTGTTACCTTTACATATCCACTTTCTTTTAATAAAACCCTTTCATTCTGTCTTTAATGGCAGAAACATTTATCTTCATAGCAATGACTGCGTTTACCATAAATAGGATGACTTTAGACTTTAAAAAGCCGGTAGAAGAGTTTAGGGGTTTTTTTTCCAGTTAGAATACTTCCCATTCAGTTTTGTATTACTTTATTTTCCAGCAAATACAGTTGGATTAAACCTGATATAATGTTTGCAGGTTTTGTGAAATGAAACTTTAAAAAATATGAACAGGTAAATATAAAATAATAAAATCCAATAACAGAAGTTCTCCTAAGTAATTTTTTTGCTTTGACAGTGCTCTAATCCCCCATGTCTTTGTGGGATGAGAGCTTGAAGATAAAAGTCTAGTTATTGGCTGTGACAAAGGTTGTGCCAAACTTTGTTTTACAGTTTCAGTGTTAAGATGACTACATTATATCATAAACAAAGAATATTTGGATAAATAATTTTAGGAGGAGGGGAGGTAGCAGTCCCATCAAATAACTTTTTCCCTTTATGAACAGCTGTAAGCAATATCTGTTACTGTCCTTTCATTAGCATTAGGAAAGTACTGAAATAAGCTCTTTGAAAATACCTTCATACTTTGAATAGATTTAGTAAATTTTTAAAAAAGTTACGGTGTTTGATAAACTGGTTGTGGGAGGGGTTAAATTTAGGTAGCTATACAAGACTTCTGGGGTGATCATTGCCATGTAATATTAGTTAAACTGACTGTTTATTCAGGGAAACAAACTGAAGTTTTTGCAGTTTCTTTTTGCTAATAATTATAATTTTTTCCAAGACAATTCATTTTTGCACAGTGTTAATGTCTAAAGAGATAATTTGAATTGATATTGAGATAAGTAATTTTGTCTACATTTGATGATGTGTGAAAATCAAATGCATGAATGCATCTTTACAGCCTTTTAATTACTACTTCTGTTCAGAACTGATGGCTTCAAATAGCTCGTTATAACCTGTCAGTGGGGGAGAACAAGAATTCTGAGATGTTTTAAGGAAGATAAACAGGGCAAATATAAATGGACAGGTGAAGGAGAATTGTCAGGTGCAGTATACCAGCTATTTGGGTGATGCTTCTTGATGAGACTGAAAATTTTCACAGCATTGTAGGTAGCAAGATGGTTGGTGTTTCCATACAGGGGATGGTTTTAGTTCCTCAGCTTATAGTGGGAGAAGAGCTTCATATTAGACTCGCGGTTTTAGTTTTTAAAAACCACTGCAACACAGATGCTTTTGTAAGTTTAGGGTCACAACTGTTTAGCACTTTTGTTCAAAGATCATTTTATGAAAGACTTGCAAATTTGAATGCTTTTACAAAAGATAATTTTTTAGGGTTTTAGAAGCCCTTTGCTCCTCCTCTTCTAGTTTTAAATTGTACTATAAAATAAATGCATATGCTATTTATAGTTCATTATTTTATTATTCTCTATGGAAAAAAATGGATCCATTTTTTTCCACTTCTTTCCTGTTTGGCTGTCAGGTAATTCAGCAAAGTGTGCTAAAATTACATTACAGTCTTCATTCAGAGAAAAAGAATTAAATTTCTGAATGGAAAAAAATTATTTCTTTTATACTTCAGATGAATTTTAAAGAGGAAAACCTGAAATTCTATGCAAGTCTTTTCAGTTGTGCCATTGTGAGTTGTTTTTTTTTTTTTGATCATCCACCGCACCTGCAGCTCAGTTCCTTTACTGTCCATCTCAAAAAAAAAAAAATGTTTGGCCTTGTGTGTAATTTTTGTTCAGCTGTTGAACTTGAACTTTTTTAGCAATGTAGTATTCTTTTAAAGTAATATGAAGGCTACTGTTTCATGTTTAATTGAAATGTAATTCTTCAGTATTATCCAGTTGTTGATTAGAAAGCTGAAGAATTGTAATTTGCTTGTGCAGCTTTGCTTCATCTGCTTTGTACATAGCATCTGAGTTTAGTTCTTCAACTGTGGAAGCTACTTAAAAGCACTGCTTTAGCGTAACCCCCTTGTGGCTTTTTTTCCGGTGTGAAATGACTAAAGCTTTCTTATTTCCATTTGCCATCCATTTTTTAATCTGCTCTGCTCCCTCCCTCTTCATGGATTATAAACCCCTACCCTAATCCTGCCTTTACACTTGTTCAGGATCACAGTCTGCTAACCCCATTGGTGGTAAGAGCCTACAGAATTTGTGTATACATCATTGTTTGATCACCGGTTTGACATATCTCATTGAAGGACCCTATTCAGCAGAAATTCTGGCTTGCTTTTTTCCATATGCTGCACTTACCTAATTGGTTGTAATCCTTATTTATGAATGGGAGTATTTTGTCATTTTGGAATGCTGTTTTAGTAATCCTTTGGTCATTCAGTTCATGGGAATCTATTACGGGTGGTGGTACTGCCAACAGTATGCCAGTGCTGTTATTAGCATATTTTCAGTATTTTAAGCTTCATTTGGTTTATTTACACTACAATGGCACACTTAGCAGCTCAGACAACAGACAGATAAATGAAGTATTAGAATTGAGAGGCTGCATTTCTTCAGTGTATTCTGAGTAAGTAAGTTTTTCAGATTTCAGACCAATCAAAGAAAATATTCTAAAAGTCTCCAGCACAGTGAAAACTTTTACAATATTTTTGTTAAAGAGATATGAAATACTGGAGGCTAGGAAGAAGGCATAGTAATACCAGGACTGAGTTGAAATGCCCTCATAAGAAGAAACTCCCAAACCCTTAATTTTTGCAGACCATAGCAGTTTTATAGATTTGCCTGTTCTTTTTTCACTGTAGAAGTTATATTTGTTTTTTCCAGGCTTTCCCAGGCTGTGTAATATTTTGTTTATCATTTCTGCTGAATAGGTCCGTATTTTGTAAAAGGATTTTGCTAAATAATCATTTTAAGTTTGAGTTCAAACAATGAATCTGAAAGTATATGCATGGTACGTTGTTTTAGTTTTCTCCCTTCCACTCAGCATATGTTTTATTTTGAGTCTTTTGTTTCTTTTCCCATATGGTCAAGCTTTAATCAACTTGTATCTTTTTTTAAATGTACCTCATAAGAAGTAACCCATGAAAATCACTTGAGATGTTGCATGTTAAGTCTGTAGATCTGATAGCATAGCTGTGGTCATATAGTCACCTGATTATTTTTAAAATATTAATGAAAGGCTCATATCTGTATGTAAGTAACCTTTGGTTAAAATTATGTTTTGCTTTTTATTTGATCACACTTCTTGAATTTTGCAGCTGGAAACCAATATATCAACTGGTAGTATAAATTGATTCTGACTAGAGAAGAATGGATTCTTTGTTAGGGCTTAGAACTTAAATTTTCAGTAACTTAAATGCCAAAATTAGGCATAGTAATAGCCCCGTTATGATTAATGCCGGTTATAATTAATATAGTAATGCCCACTTATGATTAATAAAAATGAAGGATGCTTAAATACATCTTGATCAATTTTTTAGCTTGCTTAAAACTGATTGAAGATTTCCTTTGAATTTGTGGGGTAACCTCCACAGAAATGAAGATCAGTATTTTGTCTTCAGTGACATTTTATTTAACTTCTCGGAGAGCAGTGTTTCAAGACCCCATGCTTTTTAAAAGCAGGGGAGGATACTTTAAATGTTAGGAAAATTATGTTCTTTCATTATAACATTGGTTACATTGGAAGAACTGGGATAATTTGAAATCAGCAGTTTATAGTTGTGTCCTTTAGTTTTCTAGCAGTTCTTTTTTTTCTTTTTTTCTTTTTTTTTAAGAGACAATATGATTAGTGAGACCATGTAGCTTCAAAAATAAAGACACTGATGTTCATGTTAGGGACATTGGAACTGTTGATGAAGACTAGAAATATTATTTATGATTTCTTGAGCATATTTAGTACCAAGTGCTTCCTTGTGTTGATGATTTTATCTACGTTGAATGTAGTGCAATAAGAACTTGGACCGGGGTTTTCTGTTTCACATTTTTACTTTGCAAGTTTTTCCAGAACATTTCAATCTACCTCTACTTTCCTACTGACTCAAAACAACCATGGTTAAAAAGAAAATAATATTTCTCTTTTATGCTGTTACTTACATGTATTCATTTTGCCTTCAGCTGGCAGTAGATCTGGGTCTCCTGGAAGAGTTTTGACAACAACCACACTTTCCACTATGAACACAGGAGTTCAGAGAGTGTTAGTGAATCCTGCAGCTGCACAAAAAAGAAGCAAAATCCCACGAAGTCAGGGATGCAGTAGAGAAGCTAGTCCTTCTAGATTGTCAGTAGGTAAGAATTACTGAATAACTCTTGGTTTCTTTAAAGCCCTTCTTACTTTAAGTGCTGGATATCTACTGCTTGCATTTAGTTATAGGTGGAAGACAAAATTGGAATACGTATCAATAAATATCTAAAAAGTGCCTGTTTTCTGAGGCTAGTCTTTGATACAAGACAGTTTTAAATTTAAGCTGAAACACAGATTTTTTAACTGGACTGATGTGGTAGTTATTCTTTCCTTCACCTCTCTTTCTTCCTTCTCTTTTCCCTTTCCTTCACTTCTTATCCCCACCCTCAAAATTTCAATTTAATTGAATGAAAATGAGATAACCATTTTGAAAAGATTATGTTCTTCATTACTTTTGCTTGTCTTCTGCATATGTGTGTGTGCACGTGTATACTTCTAAGATAGAAAAATGAATGTCAAACTTCACTGTGTAATCTGATTACACTTTATTACAAACAATATTATTGAAAAATATCAGTTGATTTTAATGGCGTTGCTGCTGTTCTTTGTTCCGTATTTGATTTTTACCTTAGCTGTATTAACTTTATATTTTTCTCCTTTAGAAAGCTGTGGGTTTTCTCATTTGTGTTACTGTTGATTAACTTGATCTTGAGCACAAATTTAGAATCAATGCTCTGTTTATAATTTTCGTTGCTTGTTTCCCTCCTTTTCAAGAGGTTTTTTCAACCATTCCGTAAAGAGTTGGCAAATCCCCCTTTCTAGCTGTGTGAAGAAATAATTTCATTGAACTAGCTACACTTAGTATAATCCATCAGGGTCACGAAAGTGTGTGGAAGCAGTTGTAACTTATAGTACAACATAATCATCAGTGTCTTTTCTTAGAAATAGGTCTTTGAACTTACTGCAAAACAGAATTGCATTGAAACTGCAACTTTTCTTATGTCTTCTCCCTTCTGTGCTGCTGTTTGTCTGTACCCTGAATCATACTAGCGCGAGGCAGCCGCATTCCTCGGCCTAGTGTGAGTCAGGGGTGCAGTCGGGAGGCCAGCCGTGAAAGTAGCAGGGACACAAGCCCTGTCCGCTCTTTTCCACCCCTTGGTAAGTACTCAGAGCCCCTTGTTGTGCATGGCTGTCTTTGCCCTCCATTATTTGCACCTAACGAATCCGTGCCTCCTTCATGTAGCTTGTAGCTGGCCACCGTTGTTTTCCCTTCCTTTGGCTCGCTTACCACTTACTTTGGTGGAGAACTGACTAGTGTGTGAATGGGTTGCACAGCTGAAAAATAAATGCTTTGCTGGCGTTAGTCTTGTCTTCAATACCAGGTCTGGAAATGTGTGTGATGCACAGAGCCTAGATACTTTTTTTGAAAGGGCAATTCTGCTTTTGGAAAGTTTTTTGAAATTGTGTGTTTCTCCTTTTTGTGGCAGCACTCACTGCTTGGGCACAGTTAGGTAAAATCTGTTTCTCACTGACCAGCTAGAGCAAAGACTACAGTGTGGGTACTGTTCTCTGCCTTTCCCTGCATCAACAGCTGGGGTCTGCTAGTATTCAAAATTGCTCCCTAGTCAATCATTTTGGTGTAGAAAAAGAAAATACGCTTCATTTTATATCTCCTTAGCTATATTGTCATCACTGTTTCATGTGAAAAAATAATAAAAATTTAAACTTTTTGCTACTCAAGCAAGTAAATATGATGGTGCAGATAAGGGACCAATCTACTCAATCAGAGCTGTATTCTGAGGCTGCTTCCCATTTTCTAAAAATGAAGGCAAGTAGTAAAGTTCTTATCCAAGTAGATGAAGCAAAGTACAGTTCTGAAGTTGACTTTTAATCTGTGTAGAGTTAAGTGATAAGTAATTGAAGTAGCAGTTGCTGTTATATAGGGAAGAAGAGAGCAGTTGAAAACTGGAACATTTTTTACACATGCATAGCCATGTTCAGTCCTCGTTCCTAGAGCTGCTAGAAGCAAAAGTTTTCTTTACAGTTAGTATTTCAGCTTATTGGCCTGACACTTCAAAGATTTTGCAAGATTGTGAAGCTGTTGTCTGTTTCTGAAATGTCCGTAAGCCACAGGAACATCAGCTTATAATTACTTTGACATGTTGCTGGTTAAGGATGAGGGAGGTTGCTCGTCTCCATGTGTTCTTGTCAAGATTACTTTGAAGTTGGTAGTGAATTTTTATAAAAGTCTCTTTACACGTTGGGGTTTTTTTTGATTGCTTGGTGATATAAAACTGTCTCTGTAAGATTGTGTCTGAAACTGATATTTTTTGGTGTTATCTTTGTCTGAGTTAGTCTTCAGTGTGTATCCTCTTCTGTTTGTTCACGTGTAGCTTACAGTTAAGACTGTGTAATATTAGCTGCTAAACATAGTCTGAAAATAGTAAATCTCTGGTTTCTCTCTCAAGTTGAGGCACCCGACAGTGCTCCTAATTAGCATCAGAAGCCTGTTGTGGTCTGTTAAGGTGGTATGCTTTCTGTCAGCCATGGTTTTATGGGGAAAGTCCAGATTAATTGAATGAAAGCTGTTTCAGTAACTAATGCTAGTTTGTCCAGATGCTATTTAATGGGGAAATTAAATTAAAAGTAGATCTTATGCAGGATTAATTAGTAAACTTGCATCGTTACTAAGCTGCATCTGGCAGACTTAACTTCTTTTCTTTTAAAATGAGGGTATTTTGAAGATGTTTTTGTACTTTTGCTTCCTTACCCTTGACTTCAGTTGCATGCGCGAGATCGATTTACATTTTCTGTTTGGTCCAATGCTTGTTAACTTAGGAAGTCTGTATTAAACTAATACCATAACATGGATCAGGGGGACAGATGCTACTTGAGGTTTTATTTTTATTGATAGAGATTAATTTTTGTGTTCAGATACAAAAAAAGGAATTATACAAATATTGTAGGTTGAGTTGTCTGATAGAAAGTAGCATGTATAGGAATTCAGTGTTGTTAAAAACAAACAAAAACACCCAGCTATGCCTGGAATAAATGAGAATTGTTAGAATTCCTTCTAGTATGAATTCTTGTTTGAATGATTCTGTTGGACCAGCTTTATCTTATGGGATGCTATTAAGTTCTATCAGAATATTAAATTTAAGGGTTCTATCAGAATATTAAATTTAAGGGTACAAGTGGAAGATAAAAGAAGACAAATTCAACTCTGTGTTTGTAGCTAGAGACAGTTTTAGATGGAGTTGGAGGGGGGAGTATAATTTGTATTCCATCTGATTCCCAGCACAGAAATTTTTGCTTACAAGTGCTAAACTCTTCTGGGCACAAAATGACCCGAGTGCTACGTAATCGCTTCTCTGTATACATTGGTATGAAGTGTTCATGTAATCTCACAGCTCAGTGCAGGACTATAAACAGCCACTCTGAGAAGTGATTTGTAATCTAGATGGAAGTGCCTCTTTTTCTGTTATAGTTAATATTAAATATCAGACCAGTATAATTTCCAAAATTTAGGCAAGAAATCGTTGAGTCCATTTAAAATAATTCTTAATTAATCTTTTTTAAAAAAATGAAACAACCAAAATAAATACTTGCATGATTACTGCATTGAGGGGTACAAAGAATATTCTTGAAAATATGCTTTGGAATGAGGTATGCTTGAGCCAATATAGTGCTTCCTTTCTCTGTTTTAATAACTTGTCTGGCATACTTGTCTGGATTGTCTTGAATTAGATGTCTAAAGTTTGAATTTTTAATTGTACCTTTAATTTTCAGGGCTTGTTGATGGAAAGCAGGAAAAGGATTTGTCCCAGTATTGCTTGTACTTAAAGCTCCATCAGCCTTGATGCCTGTGTTTTGACATCCTTTGTCCTGTCTCCTTCTCCATGCTGAGACAGACTTTATGAACCAAATGTTCCCCAAAGCAGTGTTTGCAAAGTAAAATTCCCAAGCTAAACAACTTCATGCAGGTTTAGTTTGAAATAAAATATATTCCTGTACGTTATAGGAGTAGAGAACTTCTCATGGAAAAAAACAGTGTTGTTTCAGGGATCTTTATATCTCTGAGGATAATCTTGGAGTGATTTGGTTCATGTCAGGGTTAAACTCTTAAATTGCCTATGTCAATCAGAGTAAAGGATGATTCATTTGGTTTGCTGTTTCTCTTTATACTACTGTATGTATCCAAAAGATGTAAAATATTTGCATTTACAGTTATTTTTAATATTCTATTTGGGGTTTATGTCAATGTGGGTGGACGTTTTAAGTTCAAGTTAAAATTTTCAAAACCAGTTTAGTTTACCTGGCTGTAAAATACTAACTGAACTGAAGAAAGAAGATAAATTGAATTTAAAATTATTTGGTTTAGGAAGTAAAATGTTACCAATGGTGAGCCAACTTCTTTAGAATCTCTAAAAGACCAGAAGGAGGAGGGTACTCAGTTTTACTTGAAAGTCCTTAAGGATCTTTGTTTCCTACTTTCCATAACTTTAAAGAATCTTAATGAGCTATAGTAACTAACATAAATGTTTCAATTTCACATTTTATTTATTTAAAGAGAACAATACAAATGTGAAATATTAAGATTATTTTAAACTTGTAGTTGAATAATTTTAACTTTCATCTACATAGTGGTGAGTTTTAACTGAGGTTGACTTACCTGCACATAGGCAAGAACTCAATTTTATAGAAGCTGTCAGCTGGTAACACAGTAAGTTTGTGCAGCAGTCACTTTTTGCAGATAATGTTTGGCATGTGAGCTCTGGCTCTGACTTGAGCGTGTAGAATTGAGTCAACTCTACAATGGGAGATCAGTATCAGTGGAACTTTTTAGATATTTCTGAAGATTCTGTTTGTGTGGGTCTGTGCGCATGTGTGTCAATGCATTTTTTCTTCAAACTTAAACATACTTGCTTTTAATCTGCTCTTGACCTTTTAAATTAAAAAAAATGTGCATGAAATGTCCAGTGTATGTAAACCCGTATAATTTTATAAAATCATATTCTGTGTAATCAGAGAACTTCTCTGAAGCTTTTTCCTTCTGTATAATACTCGGTTTCTTGTGCTAGAGCTGAATTTTTTTGAAAAATATTCTCTTGTTCGTCTAAGCAACTGTTGCAGCACTTTGATTCCATGGTAATAGATAGGGTTTATATGATCCTGTTATTGCAGCTTCCAGACATCACTCCAGATCCACTGGTGCCCTCTACACTCCTGATGTTTATGGGGCTACAGGTGAAGGATGAGTACACTTTGCTGTCATCTGTGCAGTCATCCTGGATTTTTTTTTTTCCCCACCCACTTGGTTATTCTCATAGCTCAGTTTTCAAAAGTGTTATTTATATTAATTTGAGTTTTGTGGTTTTAATAATCCAGATAGATGTGTTTATGTTTCTAGTTCATCGCCACTCCCACCCTCCAGTGTTGATCCTTTCCTTCCTTAACAACAATAATTTTATTTTTAGTTGCAGAAGAATTTTTTTTTAGTTTTCCATTTTTCGGTAATTTGTAGAGCATTCTTTATGCATGTAGTTTTCTAATCAGCACTCTCAATAGCCTTCCTATTGTATTTACTTTCTTGTTAAATGAAAACAAAAACCCAAAATGAAGAAGAGATTAATTAAAAAAAAAAAAGGTTATTTCAGTTAAAAAGATTGTTTTGTGGGGTATTTTTTTCCCTGTGATACTGAAATAGGATGTTTGTATATGACTGTTTTTTAACTTCATTTCTTTTCACTCTACCAGTGAAGACTTTAGAATGAAAATAACCAGTATTTTAGCCGCTATATAATTTATTAGAAATGTTAAGCAAATGCTTTTCTTCTGCTTGGGTTTTTTTAAGAGAGTGTGGTATTAATGTTCTCTGTTGCTGTTCTGACTGAATTCTTTATGTCCATTTTTGTTGTTGTCATAACAGGTACTGGCTTTGGAATTAGTCAGTCGAGTAGATTGTCGTCATCAGTTAGCGCTATGCGAGTTCTGAACACAGGTTCTGATGTGGAGGAGGCAGTAGCGGACGCTTTGGTAAGAATCACACACTAGCCTTGTGTAGGACAGAGATTTTCAAAACGTTTGGTTTGGTTGAAGGCTTGTCAGAGCTGGGAATGACGATGGCTAAAACACTCTGCTTATCATAAGCCTGGGTGCCATTTAAAGTTGTTCTGTCTGTGAGATTGATGCTGAAGAAATGAACTGATGGTTTGGCAGGCATCATTTCATAAGTTTAGTTTTTGTTTTCTTCTTCTTTCAAGGCGCTACTCTGAATTAAAAACTGGTTATGCCACTCCCTTAACCTTTACTGTTTTTTAAAAAGAGTGGGTTTCGCTCCTCTACCTCCATGCCCGTTAGCCAAACTAAACTCATCATATATTTTGCTTTTCTGAGATTTACATCAGCAAGCTGAAATCTTCAATTAATTTAAAATGCTAACACTATGAGTCAGATACATTTTTATTGGGTATTGTATACTATTTGCATATCATTAAATGTTTAGAGGTCCCTGTTATCTAGTTATCAGAATAAGGAAACTGTTATTACTCTCTTTTAACAAAAAGATTATTTGCAACATTAGTAAAAAACTACAAAGTAGACTAAAAAAAAAAAAAATTATAGCCAGATATGACTGGATAGAGAGAAACAAAATTTCAAAGGAAAAAATCTGAAGAACTCTGTCATTTTCTTAGTCTGGCAACTTATTGATTTCTTGGTTAATACTGTATTCTTGGCACATTCGCTTAAACTTTGTGTGCCTTCTAAAAATGTAAGAGGAAAATTTGTTTGTGTATTTTAGCTAGAATTTGTCATTACAAAGAAGGATCAAGAACAATGTTTTATTACTGTAGTATTTGCATGCCTGGTTGCCTGCCATGCTCTTAATGTTGAGTTTGTCCTGTACAAATGGCTCATTTTGATGGAAATCTCGTTGTGAACCCCCTTCTATATGTTTTATCATAGACTGATGTACCCCCACCCCCCAACAGTGTTTTTAACAGGCAGAATGTAGAGTCCTGACAGATGTAGTGTAAAAACTTATAATGTTCTGAATTGTGTTACCTGGCCAGTTATAATGCTGCTCAAGCCGAAGGGGTGTCAGTCTCCTGGCTAACATCTGGTTTGAATATGACACATGAAATGCAGCAGTATGGTGATCTTTGCATGTTTTTATACCTTTTACTTTAGCCCAGTCTTTGGCATTTCAGATTCTGTTTCTTAAAAAAAAAAAAAGTTTCTTTACTTATGGTGACCCTTTCCAAAAATGTTCATCTCTCTGTGATTTTTTTTCCCCTTCCTTTGTTCTGTTATGCATGTATGTATGTTGGTAATAAGCTTCCTTGTTACATGATGTATTGGCTAGATTGTATTGGGATATTCTTTAAGTTATTCTGCAGTCAAAAATGAGAACCATCTACAAATGGCAATGGTAATGAAGGGGGAAGCAATCGCTCATACTAGTGCTTCTTTAAGTATGTAGTGAAAGCAAATTTTTAACTACTAGCTTTGACTCCAAAATTTGAATGGCAGAGTTATTTTGCAGAGGTGTGTGTTTTTCCTTTGAGGATAAATACTTCTTTTTTTTACCCTTTGGCTTTTGGCACGTTGTGTTTTGTTGGCTTGTTTTTGGTTTTAGGGGATTTGGCATTTTGCATTATGTAATTAATTTTTTCATAGGACATTGCTGTACTAATTGTCGCAGTGACAAAATTTAGATACTGAAGTTTAAATGAAGAGGTGGAGAAGTTGATGGAAAAATGAAGTTTAAATGAAGGTTTCATACTTAGATAGCAATTGACTGTGTGTGTTAAGTCTTCATCCTCAAGTATTACTGCCTAAGACACAAGGTTTTGGCAGAGAAGTCTTTGTGACCAGCCAGGAGATGATCTGTAATGCTACCCTGGAAATGGAAGCTTAGCAAACTACTTCTTGGCAGTGCATGATATGCTAATCGGATATAGAGAGCTAAGAACAAAATTTACAATAAAACTATATATTTTCCAGTGGCAGGTAGTTTAATAGTCACAGTGCTTCTATGCCTTACCTTCCTGTTCTCAATTTCTGTTTCTTTTCAATAATTTACTGCTAACAGCTCTTAGGAGACATACGGACTAAGGTATAGAATCTCTTTTCCTTCTTCAGTAGTTTAATATTTTGCTATTAACATACTTGATATAAAGTAAGTTAAAATGACAGACTATGTGGGTTTAAACCTGATTGTTATATTCTGTAACATACATAAAGTTATTAAGTGAAATAACTAACTTTCAATGCAGTCTTTATGTCACCCTATAGTGCAGTTTAGTGGATTTTTACAAGTAAACTTTCAGTTTAATGTTTCATCAAACGTGTCTTCTCTGCATTTGCTTTGCTTTTATATTTGCAATACTGTACAGCTGTACTTAAAAGTATTTTTATTAAGTTGGTTTGACCTGTTGAACAGTTGTAATTTGTCACTGCAGGGAGTAGGGGTCACACCAATTGTTTGAAGTGTTGGTCTTTCTGATGATTATGGGTATGTATACTGTCTCTCTGAAAATCTTTACTAATGTCGGGTGTTTCTGTATGATAGAAGAAGCCTGTGCGAAGAAGATATGAGTCCTATGGGATGTACTCAGATGATGATGCCAACAGTGATGCATCAAGTGCCTGTTCAGAAAGGTCCTATAGCTCTAGGAATGGAAGTATACCAACGTATATGAGACAGACAGAAGATGTGGCTGAGGTCCTAAACCGTTGTGCCAGCTCCAACTGGTCAGAGAGAAAAGAAGGCCTTTTAGGCCTGCAAAACTTATTAAAGAACCAGAGAACTTTAAGGTAAGAAGACATGTTAGTGGAGAGACATTTTATTTCAGAGCTGAAGTGAGGCAAGGAAGTAGGAAAGGGGGCTAGTGTTCTAAAGAATACAGAAAGCTGGGGAGAGGGAAAGCAGGGTGTATGTCTGTGAGAAGAAGATGGGGGAAGGAATGAGGAGAGGCTATTGCCCCTTCTGGCCACTGGTGTGTAGGATCTGTTTAAAAAGCTCAGTTTAAGAAGTTGGATTTAAAACCAAGAGAATTTTTGCAATTCAAATTACTTCTAAAATACTTGCATCTAGTATTGATGGAAGGCCTTTGTTTTTGTTTATTTATACTGTATTTTATTAGTAGTATATTTTTTTAATTGGGTATTTGTTCAGAAGAAAGTGTTTGTTACAAGCTACTGAGAATACTTTCTTCATTATCTGTTCTGTGGAAATAGTCGGGAATGGTTTAATGTATGGATTAGTTTAAAGAGACTTTTCTAGGTTGAAAGTCTCAGTGTAGACAAAATGCAATACATTTTTTAAACAAAATGTTTTTTCTACTTCGTTTACTAGTTATATGATTCAATATTTACAGTTGATTTCACTGATTGCTATGCATTAGGATTCTAGTAGTACTAGTAGGAGTTGACTAATGTGTTGTTGTCACTTTGACAGTCGTGTTGAGTTGAAAAGGTTGTGTGAAATCTTCACAAGAATGTTTGCTGATCCTCACAGTAAGGTATGTGTAGGTTTTTCTTACTTGCAGTAAATGTTTGAAAACGTATTACTAGAAAGTCAATTGTGGTAAAATATGTCACATGTAAAAATTTCTTAAACTTATTCTATAAGCAGTTAATGGTATCAGATTTCAATCCCATTTAGTTTGTGATGTGGAACAAGATAATTTTCCACCTTTTTCACAGGACAGTTGAAATAGAGGTTAATTTCATCTAAAATGCATTGCAATAATTCAGCAGTTTGTGCTCAAAATTTGTAATTATTTTTAAGAAGTCATGTTGTTTACAGAGGCCACTTCAACATGAGTAATGGTTTTCTCTCAATTAGAAATGAAAGGCTTTGGTGCAGTAATTTGAATAATAAAGTGGTCCAACTAAATCATACATGATGAGTCTGATGAACTGTACCAAATGTGTACTACTTTATTTTCCAGTGTATTTTGCATTATCATAGCTTATGATGTCTTCCTCGGATTTCATAGATATGGCTGGCATTTGAGACTGAATAATTTTTTTCATCATTGTTAGCATTCAATAATTAAGGCCAAGACTATACTTCAGTATGAAAGAAAATGTGATGTTCTATTTACTTTTGCCTAGGTAAAGACCCCGTATGGATGATAAAACAAGGAGAATATTCCTTCTGTAATTAATATCTTTTTAACTGAGCTACTTGTACAATGTAAAAACCATGTACCTTCATATTTTGTCTGAATTATAGGCTTGTTTGGAAGAAACCTTATCTTTTATGTTGAGTATAACATGTCCCACTGTGTGTCCATATTTCAGAATTGGTGAGGTGATAACCCAGAACAATCAGAGCGAAGTAGTTGCTTCAGAACTCTTGGCTTTTCCCAGCAGAATTCTGAAAAATTACTTTGATTATGCAATACATTTTAGATATTTTTAAGTCTTCCTTATTGCTGCAATGGAAAATTAAATTAAGAGTGATGAGATGTCTTGACAGGTTAAGTTAGAGTTCGTCTGTCCTCCTTACTTTTCCTGCTGGAAGAGGTGACTTAGCTGCTATCTGTGGCACCACATATTTGGGCAGAAACTTGCATTGCACACAGCAATGTGGTATTCAAGTTGCTCACATACTGCAGAAATTCAGAAGAAAATATTAAAGCCAAGCAGTTAGAGAGAAACTGAAGAAAACATTCCAAAAAAAGAATAATTAACTCAGAAGAGAGGAAAGAAAATTAAATGTTGAAATATTTCTTGTTTCTAAATGAAATAATGACAAAATTGTGAATAGCAGCTTGGTTTAATTTTGCTTGTTCTTGTGTTAATTAATATTGAATATGTTATGAATATATCAGAACTAGCCTGCAGGTTTGGTTTGTTTGGGTTTTTTGCAGTGGGGGAGCAAGGGAAGGATATTGAAAATGTTCCAGAATTTGGTTGTAGATGTCAGAAGAGGATTTTGTCTTTTCATTAAGCCTTTAGGAAAGTTACATTGACTTATTTAGTCGGTTGTTTTGTTTTGTTTAGCGGGCATTCTGACATAAAATAATGTTGCTTTGATTTTGAAAATGTGGCCTGCGTTACAGCTTTTTGGTGTTGTGAAACTGTTAATAGTTATCGGTACATGTATGAGACTTCATGAACTGTGAATTTTTTATCACACACATGTGGCTATGCAAATCTCATCTTAGACTCTTTCCAAGTATCTGTAGGAATGATTCTGTCAGCACTTTTGTTTTTTTAAAAATGTTTAACATGATAGGTGTATGTAGGGAATTGCTCAGAAAAAAGTAATATCATTTGGAGGAGAAAATGGGAGAATGATTTGAAGGACGTGCCAAGTGCTTACTTTTAAAATACATTGGATATCCCAATAAAATTACCAAATTTATTATAAAAGTTTTGAAATACCTTTTTTGTTTTGTTTTGTTTTATATTCCATACAGGAACTTTGTATTGATGGCCACTAATTTGTGTGTTTTTATCTTTTTCCCTTTTTTGTTGTTTTGTTTTGTTTTCTTTTGTTTTTGTTTCATTTTGCATGCTGTCCCCTGTGTTGGAACTCTCTTTAGAGAGTAAGTTGGTTCAATATTTGTTGGAAGCCTAACCTTACTTGCATGAATGTGCAATTAACCCTTTTTCTCTATTTTTCTTCCCCAAAGAGTTCATGCAGTGTCAAGCCTTTTGCAATCATAAAATGCTATATACAATTATGTAAACTGTGTGGTAAAGTTTTGAGATGTGCTTTATCTACTAATTAACTGACATTGTTTGGTTACGCATTCCTGCTTTATATTGTGGTGGTTGGCACATCTGAAATAATTAACTTCAAAGGTAGATCACTTATGATTATTTTCATATCTCTTTTTTTTTTTTCCACTCTGAAATTATTGAAAACTTCAACTTTCGATGCTTGATTTCAGGATTTTAATTTACATCATAAAAATTGAAACTGCAAAAATTGCAGTACCCACATGCATTGTTCAGCGTGGTTGAGTTCCATTTTCCATTCCAAATTCATCCTTTACCTTAAATGCTCTTTTATAAAAAGAGTTATAATATGCTCTTTTGTAAGGCTTCGTAAATTCTTCATGCTTTAGCCTGACTCAGCTTCTTAGCGTTTTTCCAGCCATTCACTGTGGTAAGCCTAAAATCAAACAAAGCTTGAAAAGAAAACTGAGTCCTCAGTTATGTGTATTTGTAACGACTAAAACATTGGCACAGGATCTCCAGAGTACTTCTGTGATAGTAATTCATAATTCACTTCATAATGATTGCAATTTAAACTACTTTTACATGTTTAAAGTATCATAAGAAGTCCACATGACTCCATCAAATAAGGGGTTGTAACCAGTTTGTTCAGCTTGCACATTTTAATGAAACAGACGTGTGTGTCAGTGTCTGCAAACTCAAACAGGTGCAGTTTATAAATTCTGCTGAGTTGTATCGTTTCCTTGGGAGGGTTTTAAATACAATTGTGAGACCCCCAGTGTAAGCTTCATAGCACCAGATTTTTTTATTTTGTTTGCCTAAGTCCAGTATATTTTCCCCTTATTTTAGGTCTGTGAAATCCGAAGACTGTCGTATTACGATATAGAAAGTACTTTTTGGCTTGGTTTTGCGTAGGTCTTATAATTGTGCCCACTACTTGCGCATCCACAAAGTGCCATATTGTTTCAGTTTGGCCAAATACAGAAGATATTTCCAATCCTGAGTGTAAAAATTTGTTCCCACTACCGAGAAGGTAATTTTTAAACCACAGACTTAAATAAAAACCTAGGCAGATAGCAGAGAAGTTAGCAATTTTTTTTTCCTTTTTTTTAATGTAGTTTGCCCTAAAAGGGAAATTAGTTAAGATAGCTCATTCTGATGGGCTTTGAGTAGGATTTGTGTTGTTTTGTTTCTAATGTGGCTTTTCAGTATTTAAGATGTCTGTTAAAAGGTTGTCCCCAGTCTTTATTAGATCCTGAAAGAATCTGAATTTATTTTTTATTTCTAATGTAAATTTTGAGGCACTTCTTTTAAAGATACCTGTATGGATTTTTTCACTTTATGGTGTGACTTTGCTTACCCTGGCTTGGTTATCAACATGCAGAGAGACCTCATTTCCTGAGCCATAAGGGCATGCAGCAGCATATACCCAGTCTTTTCAGCATCATTTGTATTTATTGTATTCAACATTATTTATTGAAAAGAACATGACGGATAACATGTTTTTGAAAAGATGAAAGTACTTCTCAGTTTTAAACACCTGCCAGTCTGAAATATATCATAGATTTATTTTTCCCTACTCTGGTGAATAATTTTGTTTGGATACCTGCAATAGCAGGAGAATCTTGTTCTGTTCTGCAAATATTTTATGTAAAGGAATTGGCCACCTTTCATCATTTTGCAGTATTTAGTAATGCATATATTTAGAATAAATATTTCGCTTAAAGAATTGTAGCATCTTTTTTGGTTTTAGAGAGAAAGTGGTTTTTGTAGTCTTGGAGGTATATGTCAAATCAACGATAAAGCTTGAAAGTGTGAAAAATCTTTACTGAAAAAAATAAGGTTGCGCCAGCCATCACAGTAAGCATTTCTTTTCTTGACGAAACTGCATGGAATACCTAATTGTCAAACTTCTACAGAAGTCAGCTAACATTTCCAATGTACTCTTGTATCAAAACGCAATGAAAAAGCAAGACAGATTTCTTCTTTTTTTTTTTTTTTTTTTTTTTTTCTGCTTGGCTGCAAAGCACTGCCTTTCTCTGCCTCTGATTCCCTTACTGCTTTCTTCTTTGTTTGTAAGTTCAGCATACGTCAGTGTCGTTTCCTCTTTTGCCCCATCCTACCCTCTTTCCGTCTTCTTCTGCCTTGTAGGTGTTCAGTATGTTTTTGGAGACGCTGGTAGACTTCATCCAGGTCCATAAAGAAGATCTGCAGGACTGGCTGTTCGTGCTCCTGACGCAGCTGTTGAAAAAAATGGGTGCTGATTTGCTTGGGTCTGTACAAGCAAAAGTTCAGAAGGCACTTGACGTCACAAGGTAATGAGTTCTTCATAAAAAATTTAAAAAATTTTAAAAATCCACTTAAAAAAAACCATGCTACTTCCAAGTTTTGGGGTTTTTTTTAGTGTGCTATGAGATTGTTGGAAAAACTCAGAGCTAATAAATTGTGGCACTTCAGTAAATCTTGGTGCTTAAGTATTTTGGTTTCCTAAATGACCCTTAGCTGAAAAGGTTTGAGTCCTTAATGCTGAGCAATGAATATGAAATTACTGACCTGGTTCCAAAATGTGCTTCTGAACTGTGTATTTTTGTTATGTGATCTTACATGATTTTGGGGACCATCAGAGCTGCCCATCCCTGGCCAGTTTCATTTCCAAATGAAAGCTAGATTTTTAAGTAAAAGTTGGAGGGGCTCTGGGACCTACTTCTCAGTAGTAATATGCAGTACCACTGCATAATAATTTGAGGATTGCATAGATTCAGAATCAGAATACTACCATATCATTATTAGATCATTCCTTATTACTTGCGTTATCTGTATTAGCTCTAATTGCTTCAAAACAGGAATTTCTTAAATTTTGTCCTTTACATGCTAGGTGAGTGCTTCTGAAGGTCAGATAAAATATCAACAAAAGTGGTAGAAATTTTTTTTCTTTTAGAAGTTCTAAAGCTTTTCTTTACTGAAAGGAGTGAAGGCTTATTTAGTGCCTCTCACCAGATACTAAAAGAAAATTTCATGTAACTTAACGCGATTTGTTTGTTTTACAGGGAATCTTTTCCAAATGATCTCCAGTTCAGTATTTTAATGAGATTTACTGTTGACCAGACCCAAACACCTAGCCTGAAGGTAAGCATTTTCAGGCTTGCGTTGCAAGTAAAATTCTTAATTGATAGGCATTTGCTTGTCTTAATACTAGAATTTGGAATGTTATTTTTGTTTTGTTTTTTTAAAAAAAGTTTTCAATTAGTGGATTTTGTTTTTGTAAACTTTCAGACAGTCAAGCCAGCACTACAGGACCAGCTTCGCTCTTTTTGGAGCTCAAAGGTTTTTGTCTGAATTATTGTCTTTATTCTTAACCCTATGTCAAACTCTTACAGTGTTTCCAATAATTTTATATGAACGCATTCGTATGCTGCTACTAACCTTTGCGAGAAACTTGAAGCATGCAGATGTTCAATTTTAAGCATTCCACTAGTATGAAAATGTTTGCTACAAGAAAGATCTAATAAAAGCACAGTACAGTGAAAATGAGCAACAAAAATGTGGCCGCCTAACATCAAGCTGGTTATGCAAACTCACTCTATCAAGTCTCTTCTAATTTTATGTTTGTGATTTCCCAATTGTGTTTTCCTAGTTCATACATATCTTTTCATGTGTTCAGCCTGATAGATCTTGAATTGATTGAAATTATTTTAATATTAATATGAACTTGAGTTACTGTATTGAACATCATCTCCCCTTTACTGAAAAGTAAAATGTATTCTGTAGTATATTTACACTTCCAAATAGAGTTGATTTTGGGATAAATGCATCAGATCCTAAGAAGATTTACAAGTGATGTAAATGGGGAAATAACAAGCATATGATAACTGGCATTTTCTGCTCTATCCTGCACGAAATGTTTGTATATGGTTTCATACTGCACAAGAGTATGACTTTTCCCAAGTTATGTTGTACCTAAAGTCACATGAATATGCCTTTTTTGTCTACAATACAGTAAAACTTACATTTTTAAGCTTTTGAGGACAGTTCATACGTTGACCGCTGTTGCTTCATAGAGCTGTGTTAAAAAAGGGACTGCTGTCATTTATTGAAGACAGCAAATGAGGTAGTAAAAATCAGTTTGTTGTTTAAATAAATCCTTGGAACAAATTGGGCTTGGTTTTGTTTTACTTGATTTTCCTCCCCAGGAAGGTGAATTTGATGGTTGAGATGTTCTTTTTTCCATTCAGCAGTATAGCTGGTAAATGCATATTGATCACGTTTCAAAGTTGGGAGTGTAGATTTGGCACGAGACATAGACTCCCACTTGGGACTAAGTTTAAGAGTATTTACTGTGTAACCTAGAAGGAATTAAGAAATCTGAAACACTTAATGGGAAGGCATTCTGAAAATAATTTCCAGTATTTGAGAGAGACTCCTGAAATCAAAATGTTGGTAAAAACTACCTCTGTGGAAGAACACCTGTTAGTTTGGAATAAAATCAAGAGTATTTAAAATGAGTTTTTGGGATAGTAAAGTATGTAACTGTTTAAGAGAAGGTAAGCTTTTTTTTCAGAAGAAACTGGTGTCTGCCCCCTGCCTCCATCTTTATGAGGTAATTACAACTTCAGGATCCAGGGAGTAAAGTCATTGAACATAAATTCCCGAAATATCTATTTAATACCCACGTTCTTGAATGTTTTGTGTAAATCCCATCCTCACTGCACCCAGATGTCTAGCAGATTAATTGATAATCCTAGGGAATTACTCCATTTCCTGAAGTCTTCAGCTTTTCTTCTTACTCTGATAAATGGTTATTTTTTTGCAGAGTGTGCCTTTGGGCTAGATATACTGAGAAACAGCATTCCCTGTGACATGAAAAATCAGAGAAAGGATTTTCAGTATCCTTAAAGATGGTCAGATATAAGAGGGGATGATAGATCAGAAATATGCTCCGTGGAAGGATTTCCTTCTGAAAATGACTAGTTTTTAATGTGGTAGTAGCAAAAAAATTGTGATCCTTTAGAGTCGTTCTTACACTTATTACAAACACAGTGAAGTCTTGGACAATAAAAGTTAAGCTTTTAGAGTGGCCGCAGAGGTGGATTTGGGTAGCTAGCCAGTAAAGAGGACCACAGAGGAAATACAATTCTACTGAGTGAACCGTGGAGGGTGCAGCACAGCATATTGTGCTGTATCTATCTTAATTTCTTTGGATATAATTGTACAAGTAGGTGTGGTGAACTGCAGGAACACAGCTTAGAGGTGCCTGATGCATGTAATTATTTTGGTCAAATGTATGGATAGGCACAGGAGTCAAATTTTCTAGAGAGGATATAATCTATTAAGCTTATTTTCGCAGGGGCAGAACATCTGCTTTCCAAAGGATGGGTGTTGTCCTGAAGTACACTTCAGTTCATCCCTTTCATTTTTCTCAGGTTGAATATCAAATGGCTCACACTGAGTGAGGAATTGATTTAAGCATTGTGACCAACGTTCACAACAAATTCCTGAACCCTTATTTCTTTTGAAAATACTGATTTGTTGACAAAGGTTTTTTGCCACAGTTGATCAGATTTCTTTTGTTCCTAAGTCTGTATTAAAATTTCTGGATTAAAAAAAAACCAAAAAAACCCACAAAAACAACCCAACAAAAAAACCCCAACCAATGAGACAGATTCACAGAGATGAGAGAGCCCTTCAAAATTAATCTTATTTTAGTCATTTTAGTTAAATAATGGCAGAGGCAGTAACTTCTAAGTATCCAGTAATTTAGGGACAGACACCTGGGATGGGGCAATCTGAGAGTCACTTTGCGTGGTTGCTTGAATTCAGTCTGATTAAAGCAGAGCAGAGTCTCTTGCATCCCAGGAAAGCACTGCAAGAGATGGACTTCTTTCTGGTCTAAGCAAAGCAGCATCTCCACATTCCTCTCTCCTTTTTACTTTTTTCCTGTTGTGTGAAATGTTCCTTTTGGCTTACCCTGATGCAGCAAATGAAACTCTGTAAATCTCAAATTTTTTACAGGAAGGGAAAACAGTTTGCCTTCTGGCACTGACTGTGTAGCATCTTACAGTATTTCCTGAATCTCTGGAGGTAGTTGCACATCTTTTTGTTCCAGAATTTATTGCTTCGTTATTTGTGAAAGATGTTTATGAAGCACTTTAGTTCCACTTATGTCTACTCTTTTTTTATGTAATAGTGCTAATTGTGGCTTGATCTATATTTCAGCTGACTTGCTACAGCACTGCTACTCTTAAACAACATGTCTGTATTATATGCTGTACAGGAAAAATATGTCAGCGTTTATAGTCCAGCAAAAGTACAATATATTCAACCTAGAAGAGTACAAAGAAAGTCAAGACAGTATTAAACTACTTCACAGACAGTGGTTTCAGGTTAACAGCAAATACTAATTGTAAGAATTCCTGGAGCTGCTTTTGTTGCAGTCAAAAATTGTTTATCTCCTCTCTCAGAGAGATGAGATGGATTGCTAAAGATAACTGTGTTAGACCTTTTATTTCTGAATCTTAACTCTATATATATTAGATGGTGACAAAAATACATCATAAGTAGATTTGCTGCTATTATAGAATTTACTCAGGGTAGGGTGTTTTTTTATCTGTAATAATACTGTCTCTTCATAGAAAAGAACCCCTTACAGAATTTCTTCTCTCAAAAGCAATTAGTGAAAAACACTCTCAAATGAGCTGTCAAACTTAGCTTTGGGTCCCTGTCTCACTGGGCAAAGCTTTCTTAGTGCAAACTCTCTCCACTCATTTTCTGTTCAGTGCTCTTCTGTCTCCTGAGAGCCTCTATCTTTCCAGAAGTCTGTGCAGTTTACTGTGGGAGTAGTTTAAACATGAAATAATAACTGCTTTCTCACATAGAGTACGCCAGAGTTTTTTTCATTGGGAGAAATGCTTCTAGATGTTCTAAACGTGATGGTTCTTAACAGTAATTTTTTTAAGGTGTTGTATATATTAAAATGGTGGGCAGTGAAACATAGTGCTGTCATAATGGTTTCACTTGGTAATCTAGAAATTTTAACGTTATTTCTTCGTATTTGGAAAATCATGTAGCCTAAGGTTTTTTGCTGTGGAGATGTTTGTGGGTTTTTTCCCCTTGGAAAGATTCTAGCAAGTAGTGTGGTTTTTCCTGCATTTGTTAATATTGATCTGCAGAAGGTGAAAGCCTCCAGCTGTTCCTTCTTGTATAACTTTGGAGAAGTTGAGCTTTAACAGCTGCTGTGAAAATGGATTAGTCATTATTAATCTAAATGTATCAGCTGTCACTAATGTGTGTGTCACTTAGATGTATCTTGAGTTTTTAAGCTTGGAAGTTTTGGTGACCAAAGGAATTTCTAAATAGCTTGTTGTACCACAAGCCCTGAACAATCCAAAATGCAATCTGGGATGTATAAACCAGCAGTTCTGCGTAAGGAATAGAGGGAGTTAGTGGAGCAGGAGAATGATGCTCAGATAAATGAGGGAGTAAAGCAGCCTTTCTGTCTTCCTGGTAAATCCATGCCTGTCTTCTAAAGGTCTTCAAAGGAAAAGTGTGCATGTGACCCCTTCTAAGGCTTTTGTAGAAATTCTATTCCATAGTTTTCTAGTGTTTAATGGGAAGATTCATGCAGCTTATCCCCAAAGATAGTGGCTGCTCAACTCTGATGTTTTATAAAAGAATTCTGGGTGTTAACTACATAGTAGGAACTAATAGAAATTGATTATTGGTTCATCAGATGATGTTCATTTTTCATTTTAGTACTTGAAAAAAGTTCTTAATAATTCTGAATAATTCTTTAAAATCATGATTATTCTTAAATATTCTGAGTACTTTGGGGTTTTTTTTGTTAAATAAAAGCTTCTGCATATGCGATGATTTGTTGCTGCTAGTGAAATCTAAGTTTCCTATTAATAGTTGAATTTCTGTGGAATAACTTCCTTCTTCAAACATTATATCCATTTGTACATTGATTTATAGTGTAGAGTTGTATATCAGTGCTGAAAAGATGTTTAGTTTAATTGGAAAAAAAATCATCTTTACTTTAGGGAATGAACACTCTGCTCTGTGAGCACCCTTGCTATTGCAGCACACCTTTTTTGTTGTCCGCCTGACTCACTTTCTCTTTGCAGGTCAAAGTTGCAATCCTTAAATACATAGAGACTCTTGCGCAACAGATGGATCCAGGAGATTTTGTAAATTCAAGTGAAACTAGGTTAGCAGTGTCTCGAATCATCACCTGGACCACAGAACCTAAAAGCTCAGATGTTAGGAAGGTATGTTTGTTGATGTATGCTTAGAATTGCACTATCTGGTATTAAAATCTCTTCAGGGGCGTTTTCTATACAGTTTTAATATTCCTTCAGAGACCATTCTCTGTGATACTAATAGCACATTCCTAACAGGTAAGTTTGGTAGCAAACTCATTTCAATTTCTGTTGGATTTTCTTGAATGCTTTGTGTTTAACAAAAGATAGGGAAATAAATGTTTATGCTTTGACAGAAGAAAGTTTCTCATTTAGCAAGGTAGAATCAAAGGTTTGTTCTTGAGTTCCAGTGCAAAACTCCTTTTTTCCAAGTATTGTGAACTGAAAAGTCATATTTGTGACCTACATAGATATACCAGGAATGTTTCTGTCTTTCACTTCTTTCATAAGTTCATGAGTATGAGAGCAGTAATAGATTATATTCTGTGGACTTTTCTTGCCTAGTACCATATTCTAGTGACACATACAAGACCATAAAATAGGAGGAGAGTTGAAGCAGCACTATCTTCTAAATCAGGAAAATTTTAGTACTAAGGCACGTGGCAAGCTGTCTTATCAGATGGTTCATATCTCTAATAAGCATTTTTATGTCAATAAGTAACTGAAGCATGGAAAGAATTGCTGGTGAGTTTAATCATCTGGAACACCTTAATTATATGCAGTTTTCTCATTTTATTTTTCTTTCCATAACATAGCTGTTAGAGGCAACTAACTTCCAAAAGCCTTTAATGACTCTTGAAAATAAAATTTCCCCAATAAATAGTCAAAAGAATTATTCTGATGGTATAAAACGTTAATATTCACAACCTGCTATCACAGGCTTTTTCATTTAATTTTGTTTAATTTTCATTTTATTTTAATAAGCTTATCGCATTTAGTATGATTTCTTTAAATTAGAAGTTTTTGCCAAGTGTATTTCTGTGTAATTGATGGGTCTGGGTTGTTTTTTTAGTAAAAACATTTCTATTACTATGTATTACGAAAAATCCTTTTTTATTTTATGAATCTGGAGTTGGGCACTGTTAGTGCAGTTCAGTGGCATGGGTTTTTTTTCTGGAAGGTAAAATTCTATGTGTCAGAACTTAGATTTCATCTGTAAAGAATTAGAATTCTTCTAAGAAGAATTAGAGTTCTTCTAAGAACAAAATAAAACAAAAAATATTTCTAATCCTTATTGCAGGCTTTTAAAGATGTTACCCGTATGACTGGACTTAAATTTCAGGAGAGAGAGCTTATGCTAAGGAGAAGAAAAACCTCCAAATACTCTAAAATGCTTCTCTTTTTGTCGAGGAAGAGAGAGAGAGGAAAAAAAAAAAATAGATAATTGCAGAATTGAAAACCTTCTGTGAGTCAATATCAGTTTTGATACTTTAGATTGAGCTTCATTTTGGGTGAACTTGATGGTAACAGTTTCTTTCCTGATACAACCCTGGCCTGTCTATTGTGTTATTTTATTGGCAGCTTAAAGAGACCCAGTGTTATGGAGTGGAGACATGGATAACAGGGCAGAAAAGGGAAGTGGTCATTCCCAAGCCTTTGTTCAGTTGCAGGATTTGTTTTGGTTGTGCTTTGTATCAATTTTGTTACAAGACTGACCATAAGAAACAAGAAGGAAAAGAGTAACTAAAGACAGATTGTAGAGGACGTTCAGGGTGTTTAGTTGAAGGGAAGGCTATCAGAGGGAGATGGGAATAGAAGTTAAAGAAAACAGCCAGTCCCAAGCGTGCAAAGATAATTTATGGCCATCTAACATGGCAGTATTTTTGTCATTAAACTTAATACTGAGATGTGTGCTGGTATGTGTGCTCATACCTTGACTTTCCACTTTTAATTAAAAAATGCTACAGTTCATTGCTCTGGAAGTAAAAGGAGGGAAATAAAAGTCTAAAAGAATTTTCTAAACTATTTGCTTGAAGTGTATTGCTGCTTAAGCAAGCTGTCTATCATTTTGCCTAGCATGAGGCACTGGTTTTCTCCAGTGCGTGGCAGACCTCAACGGTGAGCTGAATAAACTAGACATAGTTGGTTAATCTTAGAATCAGAATTTTGTACTACCAAGAAACTATTAAAGAACTCTGGAGAACTTAATCTCTAGCCCCCCTGCATTGCATGTGTTAGTTTAGTTTTGATGTTGACAGGTTTGTTGGACTATCTGGTGAATATTCATCAAACCCTACAAACATTACTGAGTCATGCAGTCAACATCCCTTTACTAGGGGGAACCCAACCATTGTTGCTCTGTCAGTAAAGAGCTCTGATTTTTGATTTAGATAAAAAAATACATATCTAGTAAAACATGCTGTAGGATGAGGATGACATTAAAGGTGAACTATTAAAATTCAAGGTGTGGGAGGTGGCATCCAGTAGACTATAAACACCCAGTACTTGACAGTTTTCGTCTTTACAATATGTAGTCAGCTAAATTACTCCTCATGATGTTTGCCTGTCATTTAAAAAGATAAGGGAAGCAGGACAGGAAGTGAGGAGAGGTTAACTAACTAGTTTGGCTGTGGGATAAGTTATAAAGAATATGAAGTGCTGTGATGACAACTCAAAATCAAGACTGTCTCATTCCAAATTAGGATATCTGGTTGATCTGGTTTGGGGTTTTTTTAAATTTCTAGAGTGATAACTGTTCCTTTTCAGGCTAGTGTGTTGATTATCCATCATCTGTATTTACCATTTGCAGAACTCAGGAGAAGGAGTTGCAGGTTTGTTCGAGCCTGGTGTGTTCCATTCCTCTCTCTAAATTTCTTCAACTTGTCAAACCCTTTAAAAGCCATTTTGAGAATTCCTTCAGTACTCTTTTTAGGAAGTAGGGATCTGGGATTGGGGCAGTTGAAGAGCACGTTTCTGAAAGACTTCTTGTTCAAATGATGTTGCAAAGTGTAAGCTTGTTGTTGTGTGCCTGGATTTATCAATATCTGAACTTCCAGCTTACCAGCACATGCAAATTGCTTTCATTCAGATCTGTTAACATCTTTATTCAAGCTTGATCAAGACTTGAGTCACGTTTTGTGATTACCATTCATTCTGGCATCTCTTGCTGATAAAATTACTTTAGAAACTCAAATTCATGTCTTCAATCTGCATTTTCTTCTTCTAGGCTGCACAGTCAGTGCTGATTTCTCTTTTTGAACTCAACACTCCAGAGTTTACAATGCTATTGGGTGCTTTACCAAAAACATTTCAGGATGGAGCCACAAAGCTTCTCCATAATCATCTCCGGAATACAGGCAACAGTGGTCAGGTATCTGCTACACCTTTTTCTTTTTCCTCCATAGAATGATACTTTCTAAGTATATGTTGCTTCCAAGTCATTCAGTAAGTTTGAATGTGCTTTTTAAGAGTCTTTTACTTTACTCATTTCAAAGTTATACCTGTTTGAAGTTACTAGTAATTGGTTAGCCAAGCCAAGGAATTAAATAGAAGCTCTTTAAATATTTCTGGGCAATTGAAAAAAAAAAACAACCCACAATAATTAGTTAGAAGGGAAGCTGAAGTCCTACTGGAGTATCTCTTCTCACCTCTCTTCCTCCAGGGATCAATGGGAAGTCCTTTAACAAGACCTACTCCACGCTCCCCAGCAAGCTGGTCAAGTCCTCTCACATCCCCAACCAATACATCACAGAACACTTTGTCACCAAGGTAACTACCGTTGCTACAGTTTTGCGGCTTAGGCTTCATTACATGTTCTTCAGAATTGGAACCCCAGCAGTGAAAGCATGGAGCAAATTTTGCACAAAGTGACAGACTGGTCTTTAATTTTGTGGTCCCCATGTTGCCAGTGAAGCGGACTTGGCAATTTTGTTTTTATCAATCAAGTGACTGTGAAAACTGTTGAGATATATCAGTCCTCCTTACTTTGCAGCTTTTTTCAGAAAGAGAGAATGGTGTAAAAATCCCAGTTGTTTCATATTCATAAGAGTAAAACAGAGCAAAAGAAGTTTATTTCTTCAGGCAGATGCTACTACATAATGTAGCCCTTCCCTTAGCAACCTACTTCCAGTGTTTTCTTTGTTAGTGGCAGTACAGTTACTAAGATGTACCATAATACAGTTTGGTTATATGGAGAGACAGCTTTCTTCCTTCATGTTTCAGAAAGAATAATGATTTTATTAACATTTCTTGAGTCTCTGTAGTTTCATGCTAATGTGTTATAAAATACAGGGTCATAAAATAAATCCATCTTAATTCCTATGTTCTTCTCGGTGGCCCACAGTGCATTTGACTATGACACTGAAAATATGAACTCTGAAGATATTTACAGCTCTCTTCGTGGAGTCACTGAAGCCATTCAGAATTTCAGTTTTCGTAGTCAGGAAGATATGAATGAGCCTGTTAAGCGAGATTCAAAAAAAGATGATGGTGATTCGGTGAGTATTTAAACTCAGTGCATCTTGCTGTCAGCAAACCAAGCCAATGATTGATTTATTACAGATGAAAAAGCATCTGTTGCTGTAGGTTTATATGTTACAACTTCTGAAACAGGACATTTCTCCTGAATTACTTCAGAGCTTAAGAAAAATACGTTCCTAGTCTTGAACTACATTTTGGAAATGTATATGCTAATTTTAAGTAGCACTAGCTGTTTGTTTATTTAAAATATTAGCAATTTAAAAATAAATTATCTTGCAAAACATCTGGAGTTTAGTCTTTGAGAGGTCTGCACCTCAATATATGTTTTTCCAAAGGCTTTATTTTATTCCATACAAAACTCGTGGGTTTTTCAGTACTACATGCAGTGTTTCGAACTTATGTTTCTATGGAACTTTGGCTTTCGGGTTTGTTGAGCTTGCCAAATATGTATATGCTAAACATGTTTTTAATTACTTAGCAATGAACTTCTGAGATAAAATGCTGGCAGCTGTTTCTAGTCCATTAATTTTTTTTTGACTATTTACACTTCCCCCCCCCCCTCTTTTTTTTTTTTTAAGGAAAACAAAGTTTAGGGAACTGTTTCTAAGAATTCTTATTTGAAGGCTAGTTGAAATTTATTTTTAAATTTGTGAACTTCTTGAAATTTGTAAGTTTTTTGCTACATAGATGAATTAGTAATGTAGTTAATTGGAAAGTGTAAGTGCACATTTCATATGCTCATGGGATATTTCTTTTCCTGCAGATTTGCAGTGCTTCTGGAATAGTAGATCTACGAGCAGGAAGCGGTGTGGGCGATACAGGGCGAACAGCTCTTGATAACAAAACATCATTACTCAACACAATGCCTCCCCACTCTTCACCACGTTCCCGAGACTATAACCCATACAATTATTCTGATGGTATCAGTTCATTTAATAAATCTGCTTTGAAAGAAGCTATGTTTGATGATGATGCAGAGCAATTTCCTGATGGTAAGCTTCAGATTCCATTTTGTGCTAGAAGAAAAAATGGTGAGATTTTTCCATCTTGTAGTTCAATTTCTGAATTTATTATTAGCAATATATGTATCACCAGGGCCGCTGCTTTGAGATGTTTTTACAAATACTGTATTTCAGATTAGTTTCTTTGTTAGTAATCCTTTTGAGTGACATTGTTGGATGACTTGGTATTTGTAGAGATTAAGGGTAAAAATGAGAGAAATTCTGAACTATATTGTAGAAGTATTGTCAATATAATTTTACTTAAATTTATGATTTAAATTTAAAGGGGAGAAGTTAAAAAGACTTGCAGCAAGAAAGTAAAACAGTTTGGGAATAAGGTGAAAGATTAAGAATTGTGTTAGTAATATATTTGTATTTGAAACATGACATTGGCTTTTTCTATTGACTAAACATTCTTAAAAACAAAACAAAACAAAAAAACCTAGCTCTTACCAGCAAGGTGGTTCATTTAGCCCACGTAAATCTAGAAACTTGCCCTGCTGTTTTGTACGTTTCTAGATCTTCTGTCCATTTGCAGCCCAGTATTTACAAGTATGGGTTGTGTTACTAATGTGTTTTTCCATTATCATGGAATCTTCTCTAATCAAAACTAAAATCCACAGCCATCTCGTAATGACTACTATCGGGAATCTTTGTGGGACTGATGGCCTTCGGTTGCTTCTATTTCAGCTTTTTTGTACCAAGCACCAATCTTGTGCATTTTTTTTTCCCCTTTTTATGGTAACAGCCTAGCTATTGCTGTGGAACCATGGCTTACAAAGGTTGAAGCAATTCTGTAATAGTAACAGAGAATAGACAAATTTATCATTTTGGATGGAAGGGGTCATATGGGATGTGAAAGATAGCACCCTGAGTATAGATCCGATTTAAAAGGATGCAGAGTACTTATCGCTTTGGGTATGGCAAGCATAAAAACTCCTGCAGTAAACTAGCTTACAGGGTTTTTTTGCAATATCATTGTAGGGTTTTTCTCATGATTCTAAGCTTGTTCAGCAGTGTTGGCTGCACTGAAAAGGTAGTAGCCAAACTGCAATTTTTGCAGACAAATTTGAGGAAAGAAATAGAAGCATGCTATAAAGCCAGCTAGCCATCCTGGAAAATATCCTTCAGTTGTGCAGCAGGTGCTAATATTTATTTGCAGTGATGTAGGAACTGTGTTTCCGTTTTGACAGAGCCTCCCATGGACCATTCTGATCTGGTAGCAGAGTTACTGAAAGAATTATCAAACCATAACGAGAGAGTTGAGGAAAGAAAGGCTGCCCTGTACGAGCTCATGAAGTTAACTCAAGAAGAGTCGTTTGGTGTTTGGGATGAGCACTTCAAAACAATATTACTTCTGCTGCTTGAAACCCTTGGAGATAAAGAGGTAAATTCAGATTAATCCAGTTAAGAATGTTAACAAAGCACATGGTTTACTTTCAGTATCTTTGAAATTTGTGCAGATTGTAGGAAAGGCACAAATTCCAGTTAGTCTTGAAAAACAAAAACTGGAATTAGAAAAATGTCATGAAGTTAGAATGCCCTGATGGTGAAAAGGGCATCAGCAATGCTTACCTTCTCAAGTATTTTTTTGTTGATTCTAACACAAGAGATTAAATGAAGCATTTTACATTGGGGTTCAAAGCTTATCTGTTAATAGACCCTGGTGGAATCTAGAATATCAAAACATCATGTGTGTCAAAGTATTAAAAAATATATTTCTCAAATACAGTAATGCTCATTCTGAAGAGATGGAGTTCTGTGTAGTTGTTCTCTACTAGGACTGTGATTTTGAAATTGCTGAGGATCAAAAAGACACTAATATTTGCTTTTGCTTTAAAAAAAATTGTAAAAAAATTTATTTGCACAATGCAATGCTAAAGGTTTTATCAACACCTGTGAAGAGTAAAATTGTTTGCAGATTAACTTCTGGGTAGCATAGATAACTCAATTAGGTTAGCGACACATTTGTGATATGCCATCTGAATTATCTGCAAAAGAGAGATCAAGACAAAGAATTTTTTCTAGCTATTATCACTGGGTTCATATGTATATATGTATAGAGCATAATCTGATATTTTTCCATTATCAAAAACTCTTCAGCTGCTGAACAAATGTTAAAATGTGTGTTTAAAGATACATAACTAATTCATTTCAATATTAAATCTTTAGCATGCAATTAGAGCTTTGGCATTGAAAGTTCTAAGAGAAATTCTAAGAAACCAGCCAGCAAGGTTTAAGAATTACGCAGAGCTCACAATCATGAAGACATTAGAAGCACATAAGGATCCTCATAAGGAGGTTAGTAATCAGTTATTCTCTTTGTCCTGGAACTCTAGAACAAGCTTTTGAGTTTCATGAAGATTCATGGTTGAGAGATGGGATTGAACATGGAAAGTGCTGAGAGTTCCTTGCCATTTTTACCAAGCTCTGCACCATTCACGAGCATGTTGTTGAATGTTGTTAGAGGAGAACACACAGGAAAGTATGTCCAACACTTGGAATCTTGTAACCAGATTTTCAGAGGGTTCTTCATCCACATATTTCTACAATATTGTAGAGTTCTTGGTAGGAAGTTTTCATGCTCGAGACCATTACTTCCAGACAACAGATCGTAGTAACAGTCTCTTGTAAATATTCTGTCTTTTACTTATTCTTTCAACAGGTGGTGAGATCTGCTGAAGAAGCTGCTTCCATGCTGGCCACTTCCATTAGCCCGGATCAGTGCATCAAAGTTCTTTGTCCAATTATCCAAACTGCAGATTACCCCATTAATCTGGCTGCAATCAAAATGCAGACGAAAGTCATAGAAAGAGTATCTAAAGAAACCCTTACTCAGCTTTTACCAGAGATTGTGCCAGGTCTAATACAGGTAAGGAGAGAAGAAAGGGAAAAAGAAAGTACTGGTTATAGTTAAGCTTGGTGGATACTTTGTTGTGAGTAATTTTTTGTTGTTTGTATCTTTTCCCGATTTGTAATAATTTTGTCTGAAATTGTCCATGTTGTATTTGTTTATAATTGTAGGGTTTTATCACTTGGGGTTTGGGGGAGGCAAGAGGAAAGCAGCAGTTGATTGGGGAAGGTTTAATAAAATGAGAAGGGTATCGGAGGTTTCTCTTCCTTTGTCTTTAACAATAAATTCTTCCCCACCTTATCAAAAGCCAGCATATATTAATTTGCACATGATGGATAAAGACTTGTCAGAGTTGGACAGATGCGTTCTGCAGATTTCTCTGTAATGGGTGTGATCCAGTCGTGCATCTGCAGGAAGGCAGAGGCAGAGAAGGGGCCCTCAGAGGGGAGGGGATGTGAGTGAGACAGACAGGCGTGGGGTACTAGCAAAGTAGCAGAAGAAGCAAAAACCATTAAAGAATGAGAGGGGAGTTAATGAAATAATCTTTAAGATAATACTTCAGAGTAAGGAAGCTCTAAATTGAGTGGTCTTCTGCTTTAAGTAAATATCTGTATAATCTGCAACAATTTTTCTTATGTACTCCCCTGTTGCATGGCAGCAGCTCTGTTTTCAGTGTAACTTATGAACAGGATTGTGTGGGTTTTCATTTTAGTCTGGAAAATTATTATCAATGTGATTAATAAGCAGCCTGCTTTTTAAGTGCATGTGTTTGCATGTTTGTTTTTTTTGTTGGAATGCTTCACTGGGCTACACTGGCATTCATTTACTGTAGACTTTAATGTATTTATTATAGTAAATAAGTAAATAGCTTTCTGAGGCTTTAATCATTAACCGATAAGGTATTAATGTTCCTTTTATTGCTTTCTAGGGTTATGATAATTCAGAGAGCAGTGTTCGTAAGGCATGCGTTTTCTGCCTCGTAGCCATTCATGCAGTAATTGGTGATGAACTAAAACCGCATCTCAGTCAACTCACTGGCAGTAAAGTAAGTATAAGATACCGTGTAATGAAATATTTGTTCATAATTGCATGTATGCATTTGCATTTTGGTTGCAATTGCCAGAAAGTTTCATAAGAGTATATACTTGAATGAGAGTATCGGGGCTGCTGAAACCTTCAGAGGATTAATAGAACTTCATCATAAAATGTGCAAAACTGAAAAACCATATTTATTTATGCAAGTACAAACTATAGCATTAAGATAAATACTAAATTATGTTCCTTACTGCTATTTCATGGCTTTAGTTACTGGTTGTATCCCCAGTAGTAGTGATAATAACTATGCTCAGTGTGGCTTTTCTGATCAGGATTTCTTGTCTTGTTTTTCATGCAAGTTCTGATTGGAAAGCAATAAATGTAGTATGTAGGTGTTACATACAGCAATTCTGTTTATTCTCCCTCCTCGTTATTTTGCCATTTCCTAGTCATTTAAGTACCTCTAATTTGAAATAACAATAATAATAGTAATCAGTCTGTGGTCCTTTTTGGTTCAGGATATTTATGGTTTTATTAACATCTCTTACATACAGTTTTTGGCATGAAAACAGCTGTGTACTAACTGAATCTCTTTGTCCTTGGGGATAAAACGAGACAATTAATTTTGTATATCTTTTGAATAAGACTGTTATCTCTTAAAAATGATCCCTGGCAATGATTGTGTTGAATGTGATTCTAAACAGTATTGGAAGCTTTAGTAAGTACCAGCATCAACAACTCTTAACTAGAGGGTTCAAACCTCAACATAAATTTAAAAGAAAAAACAAGCCTGCCTTATTTAAAACAGCATTGTAATTTGAGGAAAATATTCCATCTGTCTTAATCTAGCTGCCTTAGATCATTCTCTTCTTTACATCCTGAAAGAAGCTTGAGCAGTTCCCTTGTGACAAATTTTGCTGTGTTTGATGTTTTCAATGGCAAGTATGTTACTTTTGAATTAACTGAGTAAAATGTAATTTTGCTTTTGGGGAAAAGAAAATTAGTTCATGTCTCCTTTGATGTACCATTCCTGTAGTCTGTAAAGTTTGGAAATACTAAAAGTGAATTTCTGGCTTAAATTTGCAGATGAAATTATTGAACCTTTACATCAAGCGTGCACAAACAGGCTCTGGACCAGGAGATACAGCAGCAGATATGTCTGGACAAAGCTAATGAAGCTGACAAGAGTTAACCAGGTCTCCTAGAGCAAGGGCAAGGCCTTCTTCAGTGAAAGGAAAATTCTTACATATAACTTCTGGAACTATTTTTTCTTGGTTTTTTCACTTTTTTTTTTTTTTTCTTTAACCAATGGCTGTCCTCAGCCTGCATGTGACTGTTGCAATAGAATTATTCCAAATCCAAGGAAAAACAGTATTAACATCAGTTGATCAAAGCAGAATAAAATTTAAAAATAATCTAATCCATCAGTTATCCTGTTTGCAATCCTCTGTGTCTTCCCATTAACTTTTGCCAGTGTTATTGTATTTTAAAAAAGATTTTTTTTAATGCTAGTTCAAAAGGTATGCTTTAAGCTTCAGAAGTTAAAATATAAATTCTGTTGCTTTTATTCAGCTGCAGATAACATTACTTTTTTTATTGCTATTTTGTTTGAGTATCATGTCCTTCACTAGAAACAAGAAATGATGTGAAACAAGGCTGAACTAGTCTGAACTGGAGTGAGACTCGTTCACTGTGTTGGTGGTTCATCATCTTATTTACAGCTTGTTTGGGATATTCTGGAGATTGAGAAACTATGCCTATAAAAAAAAAAAAAAGCTGGATCAATCCAGTTCTGTAAAAGTGATGTTGTTCATTGGTTGTATGTTTGTTGCATAAATAAGAAGTTAGTGTGCGCAGCAGGGGACTGGTACAACCAGTGCCTCTTCATGTGGAAGACAGCCCTTTCGGGGTAGCATTGCCGACCTGGTGATAGTGCTTTTTAGCAGCAGAGTTAATGGTCACTTGATGGACGTGAACCATCCTTGTCACCTTCCGTTCTTCAAGCAGGATGCTTCAGAATGGAGTGCTCTGCCCAAGCATGCTCAGTATGTATTTATCTTTATCACTAGAATGTTTCCTCTCAACCTAATTGCTGGAACAAGTAGTCTTGTATTGTAACTCACATGGGATTTTATGTCAACAGTGCAGAAAACTATTTATTTGTTACCTTCCTAAAAGCACCAGGATTTTCTGCATTGAATTTAAATGGGGGGGGAGGGAGGGAATAGTCACAAATGCTATGGATCTTGCCACCTTTTAATTTAAAAAAAAATATATATATTTTGGATGAGTTGGGAAAGCTGCACCAAATTATTTGCATGGTTTTCTTGAATAGCATCCTCAAGACCCATCTGAATTAAGGTGTGGAAATGTTTCCAGGGTTTGTTTTTCCATTTTTGAAAGAGAGTTAGTTTATTGTGAATAATGGTTCTTTGTGTTTATGAACTTGATAATGGAAAGAGAACAAAGATCAAGTAAATGTGTCCCTAAGTGTTGTCTTTTTCTTTTTATCTTCTTTTGGTTTTTTGGGGTTTGGTTTTTTTTGGGTTTTTTTTTTTTTTTTTTTTTTTTTTTTCGGTCTTGGATATAAGCAGCAATCTAATTAAGTGAGAACTGGGATGAGACAGTGCCCTTCCCAAGAGTGATGGAACTTTTTTTTTTTCCCCCTGCCTTTTTTTCCCTTTGACTGTGATGTTGTCTAGTTGTAGAAAGTGTATCCTGGTAAGAGAGAAAATAGCGGTGCCAAGGATGATGATCTATGCTAGGCTAAAGTTCTCTCTACCTCTTCAGGGTGACTAATTTTTGACTGAGCTGCAGCATATAGCACCCAGTAGAAGAACTAGCTACAGAAAATCTTCTTTATTATTTTTTTTTCCAAATTATCACTTAATGTGTATTCAAAACTCTATTCTTCAGCATTGCAGCCAAATATCATAAGAAACTACATATACACTTTACTTGCTAGGACCCCTGAAAAGCAAAACTGAATCAACATGACGTCAGATGCTTGTAGTTACATGAAAGGTTGTTTTCACTGTAGTTTGAAGTGAATGCAATAGAAAGAGCGAAGATGTGGTTGTTAAAGAAGCAACGCCATTGCAGAGATTTATCTGGAGGAAAAGTTGTAGAAATATATGTAAAGACTTAAAACCAAGACTGTAATAACCATCGCTAGCCCTTTTTAGCAGCTACATCAAGAAAATAGTATCTCCTCTTTCTTTCTTTTGGTACATGTAGCATCCTTGTTGTTTTCTACTGTTTAATTACATTGTGTATTTATAGTTCTATGCTTACCATTGTGCATATACTGGCAATAAAATGTACATAACATTACTTAAAAAATTAGCAATGTATACATTCTGGTTTTCTGTTTTATTTGATCACATGCTATAAGGAAAAATTATAAATGTGATTGATACAACACTGGTTAAAAAATAATCTTAATATTCATGTTTTGTGTGTCCCAATGATGTTTCATTATATACTCTTGTTACTAAATCTGACTTGGCATTTGAGAACATGCTGTGAATATAGGTATGCTAGACAAAAATGTATTTTGGAAATTACTAGAATCTTTATGAACACCCCGTTTCCTTCATCTAGGCCGGTTTCTTGTGTATTGTTTCATTTATTTATACATTATACATTGTTTGCTTTTTTTTTGTATTTCAAAAATGTTTTTCAGTCTACAATCTTGTAGTTCACATTTTGATTATACAAAAGGTCGTTTAAAAAAAAAAAATCCACAAATTCTGAGCTTAATAGTCCCGTACGTTATTCCTGCGTTTTGTACAGGTAATATTTCTTTTCAGATGATCATTTCAAGATGACTGCTGTTTGTCATCTGTTTGAAGATGCTATTTCATACTGCAAAAATAAGTTACTGAAACATACAGTATATATTTTGGATGAATCTAATTTTTTGTGTGTGTAAACAAAAGTTGGTAAGAAAGAAATGTTTTTATCCCTTACATGACTGAAAATTTTTTGCTCCAGGTAGGGGGGAAGTAGGTATTTACACAAAGTTTGTCTCTCAGATTTGTTTCTAAGCCATCTGTAAGTGTTCTGAGTGTGGATATCCCATGTATTAAAAAAGCTAAATGAAATATATTTAAATGAATATTTTACTTATGATATGACTAGTTCTGTTTCCCAGAAAGATGAGGCTGCAGTAGTGGATAGAATCTCTTTATATTACCTGGTGCCATCAGAATGTAAGAATTTGCAACAAAATCATTTGCACCACAGACAGTTATCATATTCACTGCATTGCTTTTTTGGCTTAATTCCCTATATCATAAGTAGACATTAGCTAAGTCATGCCTTATGTTTCTGCTGGAGGTGGTTTCTCTAATGGATTAGCATAAAGATCTGGGGAAAATTAGGACAATTATAAGTTGCTGTTGTTTCAGGGAGGATTTATGTTCTTTCTAATATTCTGTAGAGATGGGTCATTGCAATGATTTGAATACTGAAATATAATTCTTAAAGGTTGGGTTTGGGCTTAAAAAAGAGGGAGGAGGAAAGCAAGCTACATGCAGAATCAGAATAGGAAATACATGTTTTGGATGCCTCTGAGTTGGATGTCATCTGCTTTAAAGAACTTTGAGTAACACACTATGTTCAGCTGAGGTCTTAGGGAGGAAGTTGGGATAGTAAATGTAAATTGAAAGGAGAGCTGATCATGTACATTTTCCTGAGTTTGATTGCTTGTTTGTTTTTGAAGATAAAGGTTGGAACAGATTGAGTTGTGTTTATTATTTGTGGTCTGTGTCCCAGAGCAAAAAGAACATTTGTAACCTGAAACTGCTCACTGTTTAATTTTCAGGAGAAGAGTTCCAGTTCTGAATACGACACGTTAACAATACTAACAATCATAAAAGATAAAATAATCTTGAGAAATAAATTTGTTGGAGTTATGCTGCAGTTACTCCCTGTGGTAAGGTAGTGAGAATGGTTCAGGTGGTGGTTGTAACTGCGACTGTGTCAGGTTGGGACTTGGCAAACACAACCGTAGAACACCATAAACATAAATATGATGGGGAGAAATGGGTAGTTTGGGAACTGGAGGACTCTCTGCAGAAAGAAAACTCATGTTTTCTCCCAATTAAAAACTGATCAGTTTTGCAGTTGCAAAACTTACCTACTTCCAGGTAAGATGAAAGTCAATATTCATATTACATTCTCTAAATAAAACTTCTTACATTTCCCCCCCTACATTTTATGATTAAGTCTTCGAGCTCTTTAGAAGCACATACTTTTAAAGATTTGCTTCACATGTTATAAGTGTTCTCTTGAAGGGATTCAAATTTTTCTTTTTTTTGTTAAAACAGGGAAGACGTTCAGTAATGTGGGAGGTTTGAGAAACATTTTGCTAGTCTGGCAAGTGAAAAAAAATCAAACAATTTACTATTTTCTATATTGCATATAGAAAATGTATTTAACTATAGTTTAAGACTTCAGGGTTTCCAAGTGGTGCATCTTGGATTATCCCAGTTAAAAGAAGTTTCTTCATTTGCTGACAGGATTTTAGGATAATGAGCACATTTACTGAGAACTGAGAAGAGTGTGCTAATAGGTAATTTCTGCTCAGACAGAATCACAACTATGTTTGTGAATTGCTGTATAACAGTAACTCTTGGAAACTTTGAAATGGTATTTTGCAAGCAGTTCTGAATACTGCAGGATTTATATTTAATCTAAAAATTCTGTAACTCTATGTATTTTAGGTAGATAGAAGTGATCCTACAGAACCATGCTTTGAGGGAGTAAGACTGGAAATAATGCTGGATAGCGAAACATGGAAAATACCTTTCTTCAGTGGAAAAAATAACACAACTGCATAGAACTGTTTGATATCCAGCCTTGTTACCATTGGCAGGAGGTAGAAAGGTAACGAAGCCTTATGTTGGGCATCAAAGCTTTACACGTCTTCCATTTTTATGTCATAGAACCCATCCCACCATGTCTCAGTGATGTCAGTGAGATCATAGCCCTGCAGGTGTGCGCATGTCTCTAACTCCTCGTTTATTCCCCATGCTGTGCGCATTTGCATTTAAATAATTTTTTCAGAATATATACTGAATTTTCCATGTTTTACATGGTATGTGATTGAGATTTTCCATGTGGTGGTGTCTGTAGAGTAATTTTTACTTGATAGAAACAAAGATGACATTCTGTGCGTATAACCAGTTATAATACCAATATTTAATGTCATTTGCTGTAGTTCTCGGGCAATCAGACAACGAAGTGAGGAAGTCTGATCATCATAAAAAAACATTAGCAAATTGATTGATGCCTTAGGTGACCTCATCATTTTGGATGCTGCTCATGGAAAAATCCAACAATTCCAGTTTGCAGGCACCATACGCTAAAGTACTTAACTGCAGTGAGATCCACCCATTAGGCAAACATCAGGCTCCCAACCTTAAATTTCAAGTTGGACTTTGCGTGCCATACACAAGCCTTAACGCAAGAGATGTTTTAAATAAATAATGTCTTGCTGTTTGTGTACACAACGCTCCTTTGCTGAGATGTTTTAGTACTTGCCAGCCAGATTGTAAAGCAAAAAACAAAAATAGCCTCTTAACAATAAACAGTACAAGGCAAAAAAACCTCACCTTATTTGTCCCCAAACTTGCAAGACTGTGTAACCACATACCTTTATGTCTAGAGGTTAGTCAAGGGCAGCAGGTGTGGGTGTGGGGAATAAATAGTGCTTCGTGGGGCAAAATACCGGAATTAAATCTTAACTGAGGAAGTTTAGCCTGATACAAAAAACGTAAGCTATACTGCACTTGAAGTTTTACCCATATACTGTTTGCAACAAAGATCAGTGAAAACACAGGACTGTAAAGAGAAGAAAGAAAAGAAATACTGATTTATTTATTTATTTTTAGTGTTAATTTCAGTTTGAATAATGGCATCTTTCTGATGTGTTCTGTCTAGTACTTTCCATACAAGGAACTCAAAGCTTCTACAAGTGACAAATCAAGCATCTTGTCGACCCTCAGAGGAAAAAAAGGCAATTTTTCCTCTTCTGCAGTGCTTTTGCATGGAAGTCCACACGATTTGGTTCTGCTTTGCTTCTCTCCACTGTCAGGAACAGTGGTTGCAATGGATATGATGCAATTTGCAGCTTCTTGCCTGGGCTGCCCTGGGGTGGCTGTTTTCAAGGACAGCAAGTTGTCTGTCTGGACATAAGAATAAATCTAGGCATTCTGATGTGTTTGTGTCATTTAAAAATACCACAATTAATTCTGAAAGGTAATTCTGAAAGCAATGAAGTCTGCTGTGCTAAAGATGAAAAACAGGAGTGCAGTTTTTTGGTATACATATGCAGATGTGTGTGTGTGTGCACGTATATTAAAAAAATAAAACAGGCTCCTGATTAGTCTGGGAATCAATTGCTTTTCCTCACACGGGGCTGAAAGCTCTTCAAGTTAAGGGGAATCTGTGGTTTTACTCTTTCCATTTAATAGAAATACAAGTCACAGAACAAAACAGATGTCTACTGGCAATGGGGGGGAGCTCATGTTGGCCACAAGGGGAGGTTGTGGAAGTGGTTTGAGTGATGTTTAGTCATTTTCGTGAGAATAATCGGTGCAGAGGGAAATGGGGCTTCCAGATACAACATGCTGTGCACATTTGCCATCTCTGCCTAAATGTAGGGCTGGAGACATGGTGATTTTATTTTACAACTTGCCAGGAGATGGAGCAAACTGGATAGCAGGATACATAGTTTTTTTCTATGGTCATTGAAATAAAATTAATTATTGAAAAAACACAACAGTGATCACTGGAACTCATGCAACCCTTTACATCTGCTAGGAGGGTGCTTATGAAGAATATGCAGCTGCATGTAGACACGTAAGTGGAAAAATTAATCTTGAAAAGAGTGCCACAGCTCTCATCCTTGCTGGATGCAGAGATCACTTTGTGTAACCACGCAGGTCTGTGTTACGACAGCCCTCCTTGAAGTGCCCAGGTGCCTCTTGGAAGAGAATAAATTCTTAGAATCACTAGGCCAGCAGTCCCAATTCTTGTCAGTTTTTCTGGACAGTGTCACATGTGGGTGTTTCCTTCTCTTCCTGCATTTACAGTTCCTCTTCTGTTATTATTCTGGCCTTTGCTTTTTGTTTGTGGTGTTTGATGTTGATTAAGAATGGTAAATTAAAGGATAACTGCCTTATGCTATGAAAAAATCCAACCAACAATGTTGCTTATTTCAATTTTTTTTGACGGCTGCATATTACTGTCACTCTAATAAGAATTAATTCATTTTTGTTCTCCAGAACCTTGGTCTTTGATATTCTGATTTTCATAGCCTGAGTGTTGTCACAATATTGCAATACCTTTTGAAAGTATCTTTTCATAGAATTAACTGCAAGGAACAAGCAATCTCTGCTTGTGTGCAGGTAGTATTTAAAAAACAAACAAGAAAAGACACATACAAACAAAAAAAAAAAACCACCAAAGCCCAGCGAGCTGCTAGTATTTGCCAGTGGTCATTCCTATTTCAAGCAGAATGGGTGCCCTCTACAGGTAACTATTTTCAGATGAGGTTTTTGGATGTGTGCCCCTCTTTATTTCAGAGTGTGAAGGTCTTAGCGGGATCGACCAGTACTATTTTGTGTGTTTTAAAGTAGATATTACAATCCTGGCTGCAAACCCAGGCAAGCAGATGGCACTGAGACATGAGTGCACCAAGCAGTTGGTTTGCATCCAATAATGATTTTTCCGTAAAGCGTGTGTGTGAGGGGTGGGTGTTGCTGTAAATATTTTCCCTGCAGTTTCAGAGTTTTTTCCTTGGGTTCACTGGGCAGCAGGTTCCAGCGCAGCAAGGTCGGGGAGCAGGAGAGCAGGTGGGGACCAGCCAAGGCTTCAGTTATCTGCCTCTTCTGGAGTAACACCAGCAAGCTTGCTGGCAGCAGCTAAATATACAAGTGTGATAGGAACCCAACTGCAACTTTCATCTGAACATGTGTATTTGTTTTCTCTTTCCTCTCTCCCATCCTTGCAGTGATCATCTCTTAGCTGAGCACAATGTTTCATCGCATCCCAAAATGCTTTTCTGGCACAGCCAGCCTGAACATTATCACCATCACCAGTATCCCACCAGAAACAGCAGCTACCTGCGGTAAGAAAAGAATGGGCATGATTTTAAATAATAATCATAATGCTATAGCACACAAGAATGCAGACTGCAGAGCCTTTGCTAATTCACAGGTTCAAGTTTTTTAATACAGATGATGATCATAGACCCTTTGAGAAGAGTTTGAGCAGTATGGTTAGCGTTGTACAGATTTACTTTACTACAGCTCCATGATTTTCACAAATCATGCCACTGGATGTGTGTACTAGTAACAGCGATAGGAATATTTTGCTGCTTAGTATATTCACAGATGTATTTTTTTTTTTAATTTTTCAATTACATTTGCAGTCTGTAGATAAAACTGTTCATGTGAAGTAATACAGACTTTGATTATCCGCTGACACGCAGCTGACCTGCAGGATCAGTACTGCGAGCTGCTTGTCGTGTCAGTCCAGCCACACTGGCTAAACGCTTTGCATTGAAATTCTGATGCAATATATAGCTTATTGCCTGAGCACACTCCTGGGAGCTATGAACTTTACCTCTTCATGACTAAAATATTATTTGTGTACAGTATTCAAATATTTCTTATAATTACAAATGATTATGCTTTGACAAGAGCTAAGCTAATGGATTCCAGATAACCTTGATGTTAATTGAGTCTTCAGAACACGAACTACATTATAAATTGTATTAAACTTTACCTTATTACTTTTTGGCTAAATACCATGTATGTAAACATGATAGTGTCTAATCATCTACCTCGATAGGGCTTTGTGTATTGGTAGTCTCACACCTAGTACTGTATGACATTACTTCTGCTCTTGGAGAACTGTGCAGTAGCATCCTTTTGTTAGAAATGTGTTAAGTTTTAGGTTTAAAAAAAAAGCAAAGGACTTGAGGCTATATTTGGGTTCCAAAGTGTGAAACTAATGCAAGTGCAGTGGAGCTTTATAAAATTACTCCATTTCAATACAGAGGTCAGGGTGATTTAAAATTTAGATTGGCGAACACAAGTATGTAGCAAACACAGCGCTGTTTCTGTTAACTTAAGCAGTAAACCAGAAATGGAGAATGGGTGCTGGAGTTCCTGATGCAATCCTGTTCACAAGTGACATACATAGTCCCCAGTGCAAGGGGAAGCGAGGATGTCCACTTGCACCTCTGGTCCCCCCTTTTTCAGCCTCTGTTCAACCTAGAGGATGTATCCTCTCCTAGCTTTTCTCAGGACCATGCTCTCATGGGGCCCATTTACACCATGTCCTTGTCTTCCTTTATTGCTTCCCTGTATTTGCTTCTCTTTCCCCACCCTTATCTAAAAATCTGCCATTCGTGTCCCTCTGACGTTACCCTTCCTACACACTTTTGAGCACCTGCCTTTAGGTTTGGATGGCAGCGTGCAAATATGTTTCAGTCCTGAAAGACAATGTGGGGGGACGCTTCCATAAGTGAAGGGCTGTGTATAGCAGCTAACACTGCTTTTGAGGCCAACCACCATAAGCAGAAAGAATACAAATGCGTTCAGGCACTAGCCTCCAGTCTGGTCATCATCAAGTTGCTTGGCTCTGTCCTCGGTGCTTCATCCTTCCACTTGGTAGACCTAAAGTGGACTTTATTTATAATAAATTTTCTCCTTAGGGTGAGGTTTGAGTTCTTAATTAAAACTCTGCCCTCTTCTTAATTTCCCTTTTTTTAAACTTCCTCTTATATGCAGAGGAATTGTTCATCTGTCCACAGACAGGCGCAGAACTGTTATATCAATTCCAGCAGCAAAACTACCCCTGCCCTTTTGTTCCTCAAATTAAGCAGCGTGTTTATACTGTGTTAGGTACTATACTAGACATAAGTATTTTTCTGCTTTTCAGATACTGCTTTTTCTTTTATCTGTTTTCCCATGCTAGTGAGGATTGTTAATTGGTCTTTGAGGCTGACAGGGTCTTGGGGTTCTTGAGAGCAGGCTCCTCGGTGTTCCTTGGGAAACGCAGGTCAAGCTGTAAAAAATTTGCCTTACGTGAGCTGAGGAAGGAAAGGGGGGCCAGGGCTGAAGGGGAGAGGACAAGGCTGGGCCCTGCCCCTTGCCCCCAGCCATGACTTCGGCCTCTCCCGTGCCCGCGGAGCTCCCAGGCCTCGCTTCCTGCATGGAGAAGGCGGGTTGGGCCCCCCACCCCCCCGAGGCTGTGACAAAGCCCCGGCTCCTTGCCCTGGCTCCGACTCCCCTCCCTGCTCCGGGCTGAGGCAACCGCACCACCGTCACTGACGCCACTTCCTGCCCGCCCTGCCGTTTCCGCTTCCGGCGAGGGCGCTCCCAGCATGCCGCATTGATGCGGGGGCGGGGGAGGAAGGCAGCGCGCTGCCGCAGTGAACGATAGGCCCTCTGGTCTTGGGGCGGGGCTCCGGGGCCCATCAGCCCGTGACATCGCCTGGCGTGAGGAAGTGCCAGCTCATTGGCTCGGCTTCCCCGTCACCTCTCCTCTGATTGGGCTCTTCGGCGGAGGCCAGCCAATCGGCGTCTCCAAACGCGGGAAGGCCCTGCCCCGGCAGCCACCTGGAGGTGGAAGTAGTCGCCATGTTGGCGTGAGCGGCGGCGCTGGGCGGGAGCAGGGGCACGCCGGAGTGGCGTGCGGCTCCTGCGGCGGGCACCCCCCTTAGGGGCGGCCGTTATAGCCGTGTGAGGCGGGCGGCGGCTCCCCGGCGGGGCTAGCAGGTGCCCGTGCTGCTGCTGCCGCGGCCGCCGCAGCCTCCCCCCTGTGAATGATGCGGCGGGAGGCGCCGCTGGGCTGGGTCGGAGCTCAGGCGGCGGCAGAAGCAGCGGCGACCTCTGGCAGCGGCCGGTTGGAGGCGGCGGGGAAGGGCCCGGCGGAGGAGGAGGTGGCGGCGGTCGCCCGGTCCTTAGCCCCCCGCGGCGGCCGGGCGAGCGCAGGATGCTGAGAGCGACCCCGCGCCCTGGTCGCGCCGCGGGGAAAGGGCCCCCCCGGGGCTGAACGCGGACTCCCCCTTCTCCCCCGCCCCGCACACGTTTTTCCCCTTTTCCTTCCCCAACCTCCCGGCTTCCCTCAGCCCCTCGAAGTCCCCCGACACCGCCTCCCGGTGGAGCAGCGGCGGCGGCTCCGGGGCTGAGCGGCTCCTCCCTGTCCGGCTCCTCCCGCGGGAGCGCGGGGGGCGGTGGAAGATGGCGTGGGTGCTGAAGATGGATGAAGTGATCGAGTCTGGGCTGGTGCACGACTTCGACGCCAGCCTCTCCGGCATCGGGCAGGAGCTGGGAGCTGGTGCCTACAGCATGAGGTAACTCATCGGAGGGGGAACGGCTCGTGGCTGGGCAGGGAGCGCGGGATGGAGCCGGGGCTTCCCCACACAAACATGCTTTTTAAAATTTTTATTTATTTTTCTGCACCGGGGGGTTTCCCGCTCTCCCATCCCCTTCTGCGGGCCTATGGCCTTGGGCTGCTGCTTTACCCTATATATATGATCTATGCCATAAAAATGGGCGTTTTTCTGTCCCTTGGCTGTGTAGCTGGACCCCATGTTTCAGAAGATGATCATCTTCTCGTCATAGGTCTGGTTCATAACAAATAATAGCTGTTTAACGTTTAAAATATATTTTTTCTTAAGCGAGTCAGTGTTGCGGTCGTTGGTCAGGGAGTAGTATGGTTGTACTTCAGTCGGTCTGTTTATTCTTTTGTATTTCTGTGTAGTAGGTGTCTTTTATGATGGTTTGTGATTTTTGTTTTTTTTCTTTTTTTGTCTCTTTATGCTGTGGAGCTCTTTCTGTTCTTAATCAACTTGGCAGTTTCTTTACCTTTTGATTGGTTTCCAGGTTTTACAGTAAAAGCGTTTAAATAGCGTTTGGGTGTGCTCTTGTAAAGTTAAGATAAAACTATATTCGTTTGAAGTAACTGCATTTTATCTCAGTAATGGGCAGAACGTGTCCATTTCTGAGTGTCTTATGGCATGAAAAAGGGAAACTGCTTTGGAGACACTGGAACACCTTTTAGTCTAAGTTTTTGGTCAGGGTTAGTCAGTACTTAAGAGTCTGGAAAAGTAAAATACTGGCATTTGATAGTTTTGGTGGCCTAGGCTGTATGAAAGACATGTTCTCTTTAAGGGTTGCCTCAAACTTGGAGGGCACCACGAGTTTCAGCTGTTACCTACATTTTAAGGCAATACTTCACAGGTGAAGTGTTGGAGCTGCAATTTGAAGTTACAAATGAGAGTTTCAGCTGAACAGAAATGAGGAACCTTTTGCTAGTATTTAGGATTGTAAGCTCAGCAGGTTTATAGTGGGATATGTATTTGATGGGGTTTTTGTTTTGTGAGGGGTGTGGTTAGTTTTTGTTGTGTTTAGGGTTTTTTTTCAATTAAAAATAACTTCGAGAACTTGCCAGTTTAGAGAAGATGATTCAACTCTCTTCATGAGAATACTCCTGATTTTATATTTAGCTTGTCTGGATTTTATTCTGCTTCTGTCTCATTTCTGTCTTTGTCAAGTGAACATTCATCCCACGATGTGGTGTGCAAGTTTTTGTGGGCAACCGTATGGCACTTGCCTGGATGGCTTCTCAGCATTTGTTCTCTGGTTATCTTCTCCTGCTAACACCAATGGCTAATGCACGCACTCCTGATGCTGAGAAGAAAGAACGGTTCTTGAACCAGTTCTGTCTAGGATTTCTTATGATTAGAAGTCTTGAGTTTTGACTGAGATGGCTTTTTAAAGGTTTCCCTTTCTTTTTATAGACTTCATTTCTTCTCCTGGTAACGTACACGGTTTCGTTTCTTGAAATTTAAAGAATTTTAATCTATACTATTGTGTAGATTTTCTTCTGCTCCTGTCATCCTTTTAAGGCAGGCAGCAGTCCTAAGTGTTTTTTTAAGTTACATATACCTGCATATTAGGATATTTTGAATTACCCCAAAGAAAGCTGTAGCAGTTAAAAGCAGCTCTTAAAAAGTAATGTTACACAAGCTAAGCTGTGCATTTTATTGCACAGTTTGTTTGTGATGAGATGCAAGTGCAAAATTAAATTCAACTGGTAATAATTATTGTCAGATATACCAAATAATCCTCCCCCCTCAGAAACCTGTATGAAAACATGGTACCTTCAGTGACAGTGAGCTTTGAGTATTGCTGTTAACTTCAGTTGGTAGTGACACCATTGTATATATTTAAGACTCTCAGTGTTTCTTAAGAATCTGTCGTAATATCCATCGTAACACAACCAAGAATGGTGTAATTTTTGAGACCACTGATCACTGCTACGAACTGTTAAAAGATAGAGACTGTTTCATTGAAAAGATGGGTTTTGGGAATTGCCTGCCATTTCTCTAGTAGAATTCAATTTTTCATGTTATGAATTACTTGATTAATGAATTGATTTAAATTAAGTGAAATGAGCATAGTATTAAGTACCTTAATGCCCGAGTTTTTGTGTGTAATTTGGAAGCCTGTCATTGGGGAACTTGATTATTTCAGGAGTAACTGTTGGTATATATTCTAGATTAAAACCTGAAGTTTATGAAACTAAATAGAAAAAGATTACTCTTGGTTCTGAAATGGGAAAATCTCTACAAAAGACTGTATGAAAATACATCTAGACATTCCTCCGTCTTTGGAGAATGGAGCTGGCTTCTGCCTTGGTTGAAAAGAGCAGAAACCTGCTGCAGTCAGTCTTGTGTCCTTACTGTGCTGTGGAGAGCCTTGGATGGTGAGGAAACTTCATGTTTCTACTCTATTTATTTTTTTTAATATATACACAGTATTTCTTGCAGAATACATTAAAAAAGCTTCTGTCACAGTGATCTATTTTTATGTAATGCACTGTAGAAGAAAATAATTTTCACTGACATCTGGACTCTTGTAAAATTAAATTTAATGTATGGGCTAGAATTGGAGCTTGATTCTTTGGGCAGGCACACAAATAAGTAAACACTTGTCAGGAAACAGACATTTGAGGAAAAAGAAAATGCACAAACATAAACCTCCACGCTTTGTTACCCACACATAAAACATGTTGAAAGGTAAACCTCATGTTTTAGATCAATGACATTGGTTTTGGAATTTTTTCTGTCGTCTTCTTCCCAGTTAAGTGTGTGAATACATTTCAAAAGGTCAAGGAGACTGGTTTAATTCTTAAGGAAAAGACTCTTACAGTTGCATAACTATCTTCCCTGCTCCCCTGTCACCTGGATGTGTGGGATTGAGAGCAGGGCAGCAAGTTTCCCCTCATTTACGCTTTAGGTGTTACACCTGCTGAGGAGCAGTGGTAGGATAGCTTCTGCAAATTAGAGCATGTGTCTGAGCTCCCTGTGTCAGAGGAGTGGATGGAGAACTGAGGATTTTTAATTGTGAACAAATACTTTTCTTACATCTTTTCCTTGGTACTTTGAAGAGCTTAGGAAGGCACGGGTTTTGGTGGTGGGATTTTTGTTCTTTATTTTTTTTTTGTATTTTGTGCCAGACTCCCCATAAATTGAGGCTTTTAACCTGCTGAGTTTCCATTTGGTGGGCTGTAGGATTCCCAGGAACAGCATTACCTTTGGATCTGTTTTCTCATTCACATTGCACTTCTTGACAACTGCTTTGGAAAAAGTTGTTTCCTAGCAGCTACTTCCAGAAGTCTCATCTCACATCAGACTTGCTTTTGTGGACACAGGGAGAGTGGTAGGAGGTATCAGCTCTTAACAGTGCAGAGCTTGACTTTGAGATCGTAACTCAAATTCAAATACTGTTTGAGAAACATTTTTCTCAAGATATTTGTCCTTGTAAAACATGCTTTAAAGTTTCAAAAGACCTGCATGTTCTTGGATGCTTTAGTATTCACACCCAAAAGTATACAATCCAGAAGACAGATAAGGCAGGTGATTGATGGAACATCACTTTGAGTTTTGATGACATAGTAGTTTCTGGTCTTGTGAGGGCAGGAGGTTCTTCATTTATTTTGTGACCCTATTATTAATGGTCAGGGTTGTGTGTTTTTAGAGGCTTCAGGAAGTGTTGAAAAGAGGGTTTTAAATTTGGAAGAATGGTGGTTTTGTGGCTGACAAACACATTTCACAAGCATTGAAGAAAGACAACAACTTTTTCTTGGTCTTTTTGTACTGTGCTTGTGCAGGCTACATAGCATAGGATATCTTATCACACATGATCCATCCCACTGGATGTTTTGGTTCAAGTGTTAACGTGCTCTTTGCTTCCTCTTCTAAGCCTTCCTATTTTTGTATGGTGAAGTACTTCTATAGCATAGCTAGCAAAGATTGGGTGTTGGGAGATGGATTTAGTGCCTGCTTTTGGTGTGTAATTAAGAGAGGCGTGTAAAGCTTCTTTTTGTTTTTCTGGGAAAATTTTCTGCTCCTTGTAGGAAGAAGGAATGTTTTCAGTTGAATGCTTTAGATAACAAATGGTGAGGGACCAAGATAAGACTTTTCTTTGTGGAGCTAATAGTTTCCAAAATTTGGTCTCAGAGTTTCTTCCATCAGGAGAGTAAACCTTGTTAGATCTACTTTTTCAAATGGTATCAATAAGTCTAACAAAAGATGCTTCTTGTCCTCCAAAATACTGCTGTTTGTTTGTAACTCTGCTTGCTTGTAATAGTCCAGAGTTCAGTGAGATGAGACAAGTGAAGTTAAATCAGTCTTTTACTTCACAAGACCAAAAGTTATCAGTGGCAGAAAAAGAACAGAACCAGTCTCTTAAAGCTCTTTTCTCCTGTAACCGGAAACAATTTTGACAGTAGCTATTTTGGAAAACTTATTTTTCCTCTATCTGCACAGCAATGCCAGTGGGTGCTTCAGTTTAGGCAAGAGGTACTTTGCCATGTGGAATAACCTGAGCGAAACTGGCAGTAATCTACATGGAGCCAACACAAATCCTATTTCACCAGGCGAGCAGGAGAACAGCTAAAGGATGCTGAAGTATACGTAAACATGGAGGCTGCCAGTGATTTCCTTGGGGGCAGATAATTTGCATTGCCAGACCGTTGGCTTATTAGAAATGCAGAAATTGTATCTGGGGTCTGAGGAAGTAAGCTGAGAAGGCTGACCTGCTCTCCTGTTTAGTTGTTTTGTTTTGTTGTTGTTGGGTGAGGAGTTGGATGTCTTTTTTTTTTTTTCCTCAGTTAGTCATTACCGCTTTGTAAGTATTAGCAAAAGCTGGTTTAGAGTTGGTTAAATGTGTCTCCCGTTTGTATTTGTTGGCTTCCCCTGCCTTGTCTGTTAATTTAGTTCATTAATGATTGCACACATTCTTAAGCCAGACCAGATGGATTTTTGTCTTTAAATAGTGGGTGGAAAATGAAGCCTTAAGTATATTTATGAAAAATATCTTTCAAGGCTTCTCTTTTCAATCTTGCACGTTATGTGAAAGCAAGTGCTGCAGAACTTAGTCGAGAATTGCAGGTTACTTGTTTGATGAGATACTTTGCATGCCTTCTTTGTTGCACTTCAGCTCTTCTGTGTGTATTTTAAACATTGTTTATTGTTTCTGTGTTCTTTTAATAAAAACACTTGATGTTTTATGTGCCAAAGTGTCTGACGAGCATAGGTTCCATGGGTTCCCAGCGCAGAAGTCCTGTTTTGGGATGGTGTTTCTCTCTGCTTGTCGCAGTGCTCCCTCTTGTGCTCATGCTGCCCTTTTGGCTGACATCAAGGCATGAAGTATCTAGTTGGTTGTCTGAGTCATCCTCAGGCAGCAGTCCACCAACATGTGAAATTTTCTGTCCTGCCTCTGGATATGATGCTCCTTTTGCCTATATAAGTAAACTGAGTGTCTGCTTCTCTGCAGTTGGTATTTCCCATTGTCTTCCTTTGTAACTAGTTATGGAGCACAGCCTCCTCTTTGATTCTGTAGAAAGCAGAAGATGTGTTTGCTGGTTGTCGTGAAGCTGTCTCTGTTCCTGCTACCTGTGGTCAGCATAGATTGCTCTCTACTCTTCAGAAACTGTGGAGTTCCAAACTTTTTCTGGTGGTCTTTTGTCTATAAGTGAAGTGAATCTTGGCCTATACTTTCTGTAACTTAATGTTTTGTGAATCTGCTGCTTAATCATTTCTGTGCTGTTCAGTGTGTTAAAGCTTAAAAAAAGTTAAGATCGAAAAATCTTTAATGTCAACAGAATTAATAGGTTAGATATAATTATACTAAATGGGGAGAAAGATTTTTCACAGTGTAACTTAGTTTGGGGAGTATATTATTTTGAAGAAAGTCAATGCATTGCTCTCAGCTGTATGTGTATTAGGCAGGCTTGCCTGTGTTGACAGGTGAGTAGCTAAGAGTAAACTGATTTTTTTCAGTGGAGACAATAACTGAAGATTAAGTTTTCAGAGGATCACACAGGATAAAGCACAACTGTATTTATTGTCTGCTTAAGTCCCAGAGCCTTCTTTATGTATCCAAGCCTAAAATTTGGAGAATGTTTTGGATACTGCTCACATGCGTTTCACTAATAAACTCAGAGTGACATAATTCTGTATATATTCCACTGTGTTTTTTTAAATCACAAATAACTTTTTTTTTTTCCTTTAACTTCAGGCAAAACAGTGCCATCAGTCTCACAAAGTTATTTGTTTGTTCTTTTCAGTGATGTTTTGGCACTGCCTATTTTCAAACAGGAAGATTCCAGCCTTCCACAAGAAAATGAGACCAAACATCCACCCTTCCAGTATGTTATGTGTGCTGCAACATCTCCAGCAGTAAAACTATATGATGAAACTCTTACATACTTGAATCAAGGTTGGTATACATGTGTTGTAGGCATAATTATGGTGAATGCAGCTTGTGGTGCAAGTGTAAAACTGGAATTATATTTCCTGATTTGTTACCTGTGGGTATATCCAAAGTGCATGTCAAAATTGAGGTTGGATACCTTAAGAGTAGTCCTGCTTTGTCGGACTCACAAACTTGTAACTATAGTCTGTCATTACTTCCCCTTTAGAGTCTGGGGGTTTTTTGGGTGTGGTGTTTTTCTTTTTTTTTTTCTGCTCTGTGTGTTACCCTTCTCCATCCCCCTTCTCCTCCAGTAAAGTCAAGCCAACAGAGCTTTTAGGACACAAATTTCAGGTAGTAATAGTTTAAAATACAAGACCAGTCTTGCATTCCTGTTTAAACTTGATTGATGATAATGTTAATTGAATGATATTTGTGTAAGGTACACACAAACACCCCCAAAAGGTGATAAAAATAAATTTTAAAAGATTAAATTACTAAAATGTCAGTCTCTAAACAAAAAGTGTTGCACAACAGAGGATGCTGTAATCATTCTCAAATTAGGGATACAGATCTGCCTGGAACCTATTATGTTTGAAACATAAACACAAGTGCAGCTGCCTTTGAGTTACCTTTGGAGTTTGTTTGTATTTCAGTATTGTCTGTGTACATTTATTGGAAATTAACTAGATTAAGTGCTTCAGGTGAGTCTTGCGGTTTTTTTCCTTACAGCCTGTGGTTTATTTGCATGAAAATTTGGTTTTCCTTCTACAGAGGGTGCTGACTGCTGGGTAGAGTAATCTGAATGTAGTCATCGCCATGTGATATAACCTCCCTCACCTCTGGAAATGACCTTGGTGTCCTAAGCTTAGTCAGCTAACGTTCTGAACTCAAAACCATTTGTCCTTTGTTTTGGACCATGTCAATGTCTTTGCACACTCTTACTGCACCCTCTGACTCTTGACGCTCTAGGATCACCATTGCTAGATTTAGTTTTGCTTTTTCTTTTCTTTCTGGACTTTGACCCAAAATCTCTCAAGAGACAACACTATAATTGGAAAACACAATCCTGCAGCAGAGTTTGTGTGAAAAATAAAAAACAATTTAAAAAAAAATATTTCACCATTTATTTTCCATATCCTACCATGTTTTGGTACAATTAATCTTCTTAGCTCCTGTGTTTCTCTGAGCAGTGTACTACTTTAGATAGGAGAACACAGTTTAAAATACATATCGGTAAATTTTCCGTGGTCTTTGTGAGCTACTTAACTTACTAATGCTTTACTAGGTTATAGAATTTGTATATTTTGCATGTGTGTTTTCTTGATAAGGTATAACTTTTGCTCAAGTTGATATGCTTCCAGTAGTGTGCACTTCTGGATGCATTTTGTACCTGGAAGTGTTTAACTGTGTGCTGGAGCCCTGAAATCTGTGAGAGCAGATTGTATGTAATCTGATGCTGACATGATGACAAAGCATCATTTTCAGCTTTCTGTATGAATAAAGTTGCTAAGTATTTCATCTTGCAGTATCCAGTCTTTCTAAATACATCTTAAACATTACTTGACTCTTCTATTAAGGAGAATAATGGAAGTTCTTGTGGTGATTTGTAGTTTCTTACAAACGTGATCGCATAGTTCAGCCGTTTGCTTAGTCAAGTTTTTATTTATTATCACTTTTTGTATCCTGAGTGCTTTATTCAGCAGAAAACATTACAATTGCAGCAGTATGCTGGACCAGCAAGATGCTTTGCACTGTTTAAAAAAACTTCACAATTTTATAAACTTTAAACTCTGTAGAAGTACAGTTTGTTTTCTTCAGTGCCAGGATTCAGCCTCCCTGACCAAACACAAAGCTTGAAGGTCAGCTCAGTGTGCTGGGGATCCAGCACAAAGAGGCAAGCTGAAGGAAGAAAATGTTTGCTATCTTACCTCTGAGAAGAGCTTGCCATTTAAGAGACAGCATCTGAAATTACTCCATTTCATCTGCCCTTGAAAGTCTCCCTTAATATAAAGATTTCTTTTGTGAATAAGTTTTGATGTTTTTCAGCATCCTAGGTAACTTTTCTTGATGTTGAAAAATGAAGGCATTGGTATATACCCTTTTTCTATATAAACAGAGAATCACCTCCCTTGACCTGCTGCTAATGCTTCTTTTGATGCAGCCCAGGACATGGTTGGATTTCTGGGCTGCAAGCACACACTGCCAGCTCATGTTCAGCTTCTCATCCACCAGTACCCCCAAGTCCTTCTCCTCAGAGCTGCTCTCTATCCACTCTCTGCCCAGCCTGTATTTGTGCTTGGGGTTGCCCCGACCCACGTGCAGGACCTTGCACTTGGCCTTGTTAAATTTCATGAGGTTTGCATGGGCCCACCTCTCCAGCCTGTCAAGGTCCCTTTGGGTGGCATCCCTTCCCTCCAGCGTGTCCACCACACCACACAGCTTGGTGTTGTTGGCAAAGTTGCTGAGGGTGCACTCCATCCCACTGTCCATGTCTCCAACAAAGATGTTAAACAACACTGGTCCTGGTACCGACCCCTGTGGAACACCACTTGTCACTGGTCTCCACTTGGACATTGAGTCATTGACCACAACTTTGGGTGAGACCGTCTAGCCAACATAGAAAAAAAAAATAAAGCAGTTGGCCAGCTTCCATTCTCTGCTAATACTTCAGACAGAAAGACACATTTGTTGCCTAGGTTAAGACTTTTTCCTAAAAAAAAAGTCTCTTAGCTGTTAGTGTGTGTGTATATATA
>WKFP01015545.1:380736-416671 GCA_011057875.1 Pterocles orientalis | reverse complement strand
ATATATATATATATCTGTTAAAAAAAATATATGTATATAGGGATAGTTTTCAGGGATAACATCTTTCATACGGAAGCCAGCTTATGATAAAGATCTGTTTGCAACACTGAGTTGTACCGATACGTATGTTTATGTAATGTTGGATTAAGTACTCTAGAAAAAGAGCAGTTTTAATCCTGGTCCCTTCAGTTGTCTGGTTTCTAGTTTGGCCCCATTATCAGGCAGGGTCTTGCCTTAAGTAATTTTCAAGAGGATTGTGAATAGGGAGTACCACAGAGACCAAATACCCTCTTTAATTTAATGAGCAGTTGTCTAAGTTTACTGGATTGGGAATACCAGAAGCAACAGGAACACTTGCCCTGTCTGTTAAGCTACGGTGACATTTCCTAAGGCAATACTTAAGCAAGCCCTGACTTTACCTGCTGTCATTAAGTATTTTAATTAGAATAGCTAGGAGTGTTGTTCAGATTCAAAGAGTGTCTGGATGATGCCCTTAGTCATATGATTTAGTTTTAGGTAGTCCTGTGAGGAGCAGGGACTTGGACTTGATCCTTATGGATCCCTTCCAACTTGAGATAATCTATGAGCTAATGGAGTATTTGGGGGCCCTGGTGACACAGGACATGGAGAAAAGCTAAGGTACTGAATGCCTTCTTCACCTCAGTCTTTACTAGCAACACTGGCTTTTGGGATCCCAGGCCTTAGAGATCAGGGAGAGAGTCTGGAGCAAGGAATATGTACCCTTGGTGGAAGAGGAGCAGGTCAGGGAACACTTCAGCAAACCAGCCATGCGTAAATCTGTGGGCTTGACGGGATAAACTCATGAGTGCTGAGGGGGCTGGTAGGTGTCATTGTGAGCCAGTCTTGATAGTCTTTGAATGATCATGGTGACTAGAAGTGACTGAGGACTGGAAGAAAGCAAGCTTTGCTTTGATCTTCAAAAAGGAGGAGCCAGGGAACTATAGGCTGAGGCCTATCGGCCTCACCTCCACCCTGGGAAGGTGATGGATTAACTAATCCTAGGAACCATTTCCAGGCATATGAAGGACAAGAAGGTCATCAGCAGTAGTCAGCATGGATTCATCAAGCGGAAGTCATGCTTGGCCAACTTGATAAACTTCTATGATGAGATGGCTGGCTTTGTAGACAAGGGGAGAGCAGTGGATATTGTCTACAAGTCGTTGTCTTCAGTAAGGCTTTTGCTGTTTTCTCCTGCAAGATCCTCAAAGAGAAGTTAATCAAGTATGGGCTTGATGATCATCCTTGAGATACTCAGAGGAAGCCTGGACTTGGTCCTTGGCTCTGTGTGGCCCTGCTGGAGCAGGGGGTTTGGACAACATGACCTCCAGAGGTTCCTTCCAACCTCAACCATTCTGTGATTTTTGTGAAAGTGGATGCTGTAGTTTCAGTGTTGAGCAGCAGGCAGTTCATAGCACCTTGTGTTGCTTTGCTCCTGTCGCTGCTCTCCAGGTAAACAGCAGAGAAAGTAGCATCTATGAAACTTAATCTGTCCCTTTGTTTCAAAAACTCCCCGTGCTATTTTTGAGCCTGGCATTCCTTCATTTTTACTTTCATCAGATCTTCAGTCTTAATATTATTTTGTACCTGTAAAAGGTTGGCAACACTTGTTGAGTAAGCAATCAAAATGTTTTTTTCTCCACCCCTGCCCCGCTACCTTTCAAAATAATGGTGAAAGAAAACAGAAATATTTGCAAAAGTTTTATTAATAGTGCTAGATTTAAAAAAAAAAAAGATGAACCTTTACCTTGTAGGGCAAGCCAATAAATTTAAAATGTAGTAAACACTAGAGTATAAAGGTAGTTTAGAGGGTAGTGTACAAGGTAATGAATTTACCGCACTTGTACATTCTTAGTGAATGTCTTGAAATTGATTTAGTTCTACGTTTTAATAATCTGTTTTTGTCCTATGTTTTAAAAATTCATTTTTGAAAATTAATGTGTGCTGCTCACCTTGGAAGAAAAAAATCCCTGTCGTTCAAATAAGTTACTTCTAGCTTTCTCTCTTGTGAATCATAACAGTCTTGTCAAATTCACTAGAAAGACAGGTTCCCTCATACCTGCTTGAAATAACGAGTAACTAGCTCTCTTAAAGGCTCGTTTCTGAAATAAGAAGCCTACAAATCATACAGAGTCAACAGGCACAAGAGCAAAATTAAGCATGGGAGAGTAGTATGTGAACTGTATGAGGAGTATAAAAACTCCTAGCAGGAGTTCGTTTCAGAAGACCAGCACATTGCCTTTCATCAGTTTCAAAAAATAAAGGAATTCAGCTTTGAGAAGTTTTTCTTCAAAAGAAAAAGTGGAGAAACAAGTACTTGCACTTCATGTAAAATGAAATACCTAAACTTTGAAAGTTATCTGTAGTTTTAAAGGGACCAACAGCTTTGTTTTGTTCATTAATTCCTGTGCTGTGAAGTGAACCTTGGTACAAAAATCTCTTAAATGGAAGCTTCAGCTACTGATTCTTGGGTACTGTGTTATGAACCAAACGCTAATTCAGGTGCATGAAATACAAAATAGCTTTGTGCTCTGACTGTTCTGCTGATACAGACTTTTTTCACTTTAAAGGTCAGTCCTATGAAATACGGATGCTAGATAATCGGAAGGCTGGAGACATGCCAGAGATCAATGGAAAACTGGTGAAGGTGAGCTGAAGTTCTCCAGATGGTGTTACAAAAAGGGTAGTTTTTCACCTTTGATTGTACTCTAATTCAGGGAAGGAGGTCTCTCACAGAGGAGGATCTCAGGATGGTCTCTGCTTGAACTTGTGATCCTGGGCCACACCTTCCATGGTTTCTGCACCTTTTATAGACAAAAGTTCTCAGGTCTCTGCCTAACTTTCTTCAATTAGCATCAGAAGTGAGGGAGGTGCCTCCTTAATTTGCATAGGAAACTGTGATGGGTGTTCCCTTCATTTGCATGGGAAGAACCATAATTGTGTGCATGTGTAAGGGGGGAAAAGGGCAGAATTAACCCTTTCAGCTCATGGGGGCAGTGGTTGGGCAGACCCTGTATTAGATTAACTTTGGCTGAGCTTTCCTTCTTAGCATCTCTCGTTAGCAAGGGAAGGAGGCCATAAGTCATTCCATACTTCCTCTTCTTAGCAAGGAGTAGGATTTAGGTCCCTCAGCAGACAACTTACAGTACAACTGAGATGTTCAAGACAAACCATATGTTTATAAGGCCTTTGGCAGACTATTGCCTTTCTCCTCAGGGCCTTTGGCCAGTAGTTATGGTCTTATGTAACAAACCAGTTCCTCCTGTAGTCCCTAACAGCATTTCATGGTGGTGAAGGTGGCTGCAAATACTTGCAAGTTCCAGACTTGCCAGTTTGCCATGAAAAAGGAGTGGTATTTGTGTGTACGTGTGTGCAGGTACACACACACGCACATGTGCTTTCTTGCCTTTGACGTAATACCAAGGAAATGCAGTGTATCTTGAAGAGGCACTTAATTTAAAAGTTCTTGGGTTTTTTGGACACTTTAATCCACTGTTAATACAAGTAAGACTGTAGACTAATGGAAACAAGAGGCAAATTTGTCTGTAGCAATTCACATGTACAGTTTTTTCCCCTCTGTGTAACATGTGCATTCATGCAGCAGAATAGAAACTTTTTTTTTAAATTACATAAGCACAGTTGTAGCAGAACTGGTCACAAAAATAGGTACTGTTGGATAAGAGCTTCTAGCTGAATAAAGTTAATTGTGTTGTAGTCATTTTAGTTTAATATTTCAGCTAGAACAGTTGGAATAGTTTGGAAGTTATTACTTACTGTTAATTAAAACCATAGATTCACTGTAAATATGCTTATAAATACTAGGAAGGGAATTATCTATTAATTTTATTTCTTAAAATTTCTACAGAAATTCACAGAATTCCCATTGGAAAAAATACTCAAACTATATTCACCACTTCTCAGAATAAGTTAAATCCTATGTATATGTTTTTCAAAATAAGTTCGTGTTGCCTACACAGCGTTGATGCTGTGCTGTCGGTGTTTCAGTTCACTGAATGGAATTCATAATGACCTTTAGAATATGCAATGATATGTAATTCTCTTTTGCATTTTTACTACATTTTCAAATGCGTCCTGCTGCTCAGTTCTATTTCTATTTCTGTGTTCTGGAATATTTTGGGATACTGATGGTTGCCAATTTCTTTGCTGTGAGTATGTATTTATCAGCACTGTGGCTCTTTTGGAATGTTTTAGTGCTTTATCTAAAGGCTGTTTCTAAACATGGAATAACTTTGTGGCTCATCAGATGCTTGTTTTCTTCTTTGTTAGAGTATTATAAGAGTTGTGTTCCATGACAGAAGGTTGCAGTATACAGAGCACCAGCAGCTAGAAGGTTGGAAGTGGAACCGTCCTGGGGACAGACTTCTTGACTTAGGTATAATTGTTTCTATCTGTCGCCACTGCATGAAATTCAATTTCCAGATTTAAATTGATCATGATCACGTTTATGCTGGGGCTGGTGAAAAAAAACAGACCAGTTTTCTGTGTGCTCCGTTGTCATAGTGCATATTTTGGATATAGATGTTCTTACCACTTTCACATTCTTTTAAAACCTTTAAGTGTTAGAGAAGTAAGATGGCAATTCTGCAACCTTATTCATGTAGTAATTTTTCTAATTTTGATTACTGAATGTTACAGTAATTAGCAGAACAGACAAAAGTAACCTTCTCTAGTAGATTGTGGAAATGGCCCCAACGTGGTTTCTGAATTTTGCATAACTTGATCGTTTTTGGTGCATAAGCTTGGGGGGGGAAGGAGTGGGGCTGGAATCGGAAAACACCCCCAAACCTTGAGCACTTTGTATGTTGAGTCTACTAAGATTCTTCAGATTAGTCCTAAGAAACCGTTTCTGGGCTTATGGTCAAGCCACCAAAGAACACATTTTCCTACCCTACCTGTGTTTGCTGATGGTAACCTTATATTGAAATTTGTTTGTAGTGTTTTCTTGGAATATTATTATTTTGAAATATATACTGCTTATTTTAATAGATATTCCAATGTCTGTTGGAGTCATTGATATCAAGACAAATCCAAGCCAGCTCAATGCAGTTGAATTTTTGTGGGATCCAACAAAATGTACATCTGCTTTTATTCAGGTTTGAAACTTTACTTGACTGGATGTCTGTGTTTGGTGCCTTTCAGGTCACAAGCAGTATTATATTTGCACTATGAATCTTCTTAGTTTCTTATTTCTGGGGCAGCCATTGAATACCGTTTTTGTAAAAAACACAGGTTCATAGTTCTGTGAGGGTCCCTGGTTAGGTTTTTCACCTTGATCTGGGTTTATAAAACTACTAAAACCAATTTAAATAAAAGGCTTTCAGAAAGCTCTTTGAAGAAAGCTGTCATCGTTAAAATATTTAGTTATACAGAATATTAAAATTAATTTATATCCCTCTAAATAACTGTAACTACTACTATTTTCATTTGAGAGGTCCACTGTCCTAGTGGTGAGCTTCAGGAAAGGCTTGGCTTGAGGATACAAAATGAAAAATAATGTGCTACAGAGAGTTTTAAATCAGACATTCAAAGATGTTTCTCACCATGTCAGTAGGCTTCCTTACAGTAGGATTTTTATTGTTTATGTATTTGATAGTCGGGGCAATAGAACATGCTTTCTTTGGAAATTATTGAGATAGAATGTTCAGTTTTGCATTGGAATTTGTAGCTTGATTTTGTCTCGGATCTGTTTTTATTATAAAATAAATGGTATAGGTATAAAGTTTGAGGTAGCAGCGTTTCTTATTGAAGCTGCCAAAATAGGTTAAATTCCATATTGTCAGTAAATTAACTTTGATTTAGTACAATCGAAGACATTTTTCTAGCAAGAATTACATAATTACCAAAATGTAGTCTTAAAGAATTGCGAGATAAAATGCTGAATATTTTTGTTTATGCACTTCCTCAGAAGAAGTGAAAACAGACTGATAACTCTTTCTGTTACACTGATTTTCTCCTTAGATACCTTGTAGGGGTATTTCTAGCTTAAAAACCCAGTCTTCAGGCTGATACGTAGCACTTGAGGCAATTACATACCAGCTAAAAAGTCTGCTGACTTTTATAGGAAGTTGGGCATATTTGAAAATACCCTGATTTGACATGAGATCAAAAACTCTTCCCCAAGTCAGTGACCTTCTATAGCTTTGGTAATACTTACTGCAAGTAACTCTGAAGTTTATTGCATTGGACAGTAGTATCTTGAAAAAATTTTTGCGATGTTCACGATAGATAGGGTTGTCATCCACGTCCATTTTTCTTAAGATCCAGCAAGTTCTCATTTAATAAGAATCTATAGTGACTTCTTCTTTTTGGAGAGATTTTGGTGACACATGTGCTCGTTTCCCCTCTTCCCTGTCAGTTCAAATATAAAGTTTCTGCCTTCATTTTGATGTGGGCATGAAAAGGATCGAAAGATTAGTTATGCAGCTTGGTCCTCAGGCTGGGTAATTTGTTACTTGTCCTTAGAGAATGTATATGATGTTGGTAACACATAATGAAATTCATGTTTAGAATACTTCTGAGCGTCCTTTTTTTGGTGGTGGTTTTTTTCCAGGTCCATTGTATTAGCACTGAATTTACCCCTCGTAAACATGGAGGAGAGAAAGGAGTTCCTTTTAGGATTCAGGTTGACACTTTTAAACAGACTGAAAATGGAGAATATACAGATCATCTGCATTCAGCCAGTTGTCAAATCAAAGTTTTTAAGGTAACAGAGAAAACAGATCCTTAATAAGTGTCTCAGAACTTTCATAAAGATGGGGAACATCTTTATAGTACCATTTGACTTCTGAGATCAGATTTCAATTGTAAAACCATTTTCTGCCTACTTTCTTGTTCATGTAACTGTTCATTTTTAGCCAAAAGGAGCAGACAGGAAGCAGAAAACAGACAGAGAAAAGATGGAAAAGCGAACTGCACATGAAAAAGAAAAGTATCAGCCTTCATATGACACCACAGTTCTTACAGAGGTAACAAAACAAATTTGCATCTGCTTACTGAGGAGAAAATACATAGATACAGCGTGTAACTTAGCTGCAGTCTTGGAAGGGTTGGGGAAGAATTTGTTCTACACAAATATAAATTTTTATTTGACAAACTTGTCCAGTGAACAGCAACATTAAATTTTAAGATTTTGTTTAGTAAACTTCCATTTAGATACTGAATAGATGCTTGTATTAAAACACACCAAGCTTGAACGCTGTTTGACTAGCTGTACTGAATCCTAGAGCAAGTCTTTTGGTATAGATCTGAAAACCTTGCAGCTAAGAAACAAAACAAAACCAAAAAAAAGAGGGGGGAATCTAAAATTTATTTATCTGCTAAATTTGAGTGTCAAAGTGTATTTTTTGGAGATTACTGGATTTAAGGCCAGAGCCTCAGCAGGTTTTTGCATTTTCTTTTTATTTAAACATCAGTGAGTTCTATAGAGTTTTCTAAAGATTTCAGAAGTTTGTAAAGGCTTTTAGATCTTTCCTCACTGTATGATGAAAAGAAATTGATCCAAATCTTTGGTGTTTGTCCAGATGAGGCTTGAGCCTATAATTGAAGATGCAGTTGAACATGAGCAGAAAAAGTCCAGCAAGCGGACTTTGCCAGCAGACTACGGTGATTCTCTGGCAAAGCGAGGCAGTGTAAGGGACTTCTGCTTACCTTTTCATTGTGCAAGATACCTTGTGCAGTGTTAGATATAGGAGACACTTCCATTATGTAAAGTAAAAATATTTTGATTGCTGTGTCTTAATTTTATTCACTTTTATGTATACCAATTACTCCATGTTTGTTTTCAGCAAAGGAATCCTTCCTAAATCTAACACTTAAACTGTTGCAGAGGGACTGTGTAACTTCTAAAAGTCAAGAGCTTTCCATGTCTGCGACTTTAAATGAAATAGCTTTTTGCTTTCCTGTATGTGTGTCATTAGTGGAAGTAAGAACAGTGGAATTTAGTGTTTTGTTCCATGTTTGTACTTACATCCGATATAGTTTCCATGTACGTCAGTATTTTTAAAACACTGTGTAGTGTTTGCACTGCAGTTGCACAAGAGTTTCAGTTGTTTGGGGCAAGAACCCTGTATTTCATAGGTTCCTTGAAGAAGCTCTGTCCTGTGTACAGTCATGTTGCTGCCCTGTTCTCTAGAGACGATGCTGTGTGCCCAGGTACAAGCCTAATCTGGAGAACAAGTAATGGAGGGCAGTTAGTCTTCAGCTATCAAAAAAAAATCTCTGAAAATTCACCAGTGTAGATTCATTGTTCTTTACAGGTGAAGGATATAATGCCAGTCTTTTTTCTGCTCTGTGATGGTTTTTTTCAGAGTTGGATGCTTCCCTGTGACAGAGTGACATTTTTCTTTTAAGATTACATCCAGTGGCCAGGGCCTTCTGCATTAGTATTGTTAGCTTGCTGATGGTCCTTTCAGAATTAAGTTTCTCAGTGCTCAAATACTCATTTTTCCCTCCACAGCCTATAAGACAGAAGAAAGGAGAACTGAGCCAATAGGCATGTTGCAGCAGTACTTGAATTACTACTATTACTACTTTTTTTTTTTTTTTCCTTTTAAACCAACTGATTCAGTCTCAGTGAATAGTCAGTAACATTTTTGCTGGAAGAGGAAACAAGGTAGGACAGTGTGTTCATAGCAGGAGAAAGGCTATTTGCTTTGCGTTGGGATTTTCTTTTCCTACACATTTCAAATGTGTCAAACAACTTTGGCTAGGTTGGAGGGACAGAAACATGAACTGCAGTCATGCCTTGGGCATGGCTCAAAGGCTGTTCTCTGACACCAGTGCATTCTTCCCTGCCCCTGGATTTAAATGTGCTGAACAGAATCTTGTCACCGAGTAGGGGCTAAGGATGTACAGCTTCCATCTGTGTGTCCAGGTAAACATCCTGCATTTAAACTTTAGAGAGAGAATGTCAGAAAATTACAATTAATTATGCCTTCAAAATATTTCAGAAGAACAAAGTTAACATTATTGAGTTTTTATTTTAAAATTATGGCTTTGGACCACAGAATTAGGGAGTGAAAGCCCATTTTAACTACCTGTTGTAATATATTTGAGATTAATGTTAAAATGAGCTTAAGAGAAACAACAGATGGGAATATCCAGAATAGGAGGAAGAGTTGTGTGACACTAGATTGTCACAGCAGAGCATGCTTTGTGTGGATGACACTGCTTATAATCTATAGGGTGGCTTTGACTATGTGATTGAAGACAACGTGTACACAGTGGTTAGCAAGAATACCGATCTGAATCAAATCTTGGACAGAAGAAGAATCTGCTAATTTTTAAGCTACTGTATGTGCCATGCTGGGGGACTTGCAATCTTAGCCTGACCAGTGAAGGCTGGAGTCCAGCACAGAAATGTTGTTCATTGTTTTTTACAAAAGATTGCAGCTGCTATTGTGCTTATTTACTGTTTCCCGTGGCTAGCAAAAAGGTCTTTCAACACAAAATCACTGAAAAGTGTTTCCATTAGTGTTAGGTCATGCTTGTTCCCCACTCTTTTCCTCCCCCCCAATAACTCTGGAAATTTCCTTACAGGGTATTTAGCTGGTGGATGATAAGTACATGAAAAATCTTTGTTGTTTTACCAGGCATAGTCTTAGCTTACTTTATCTTGAGCAGCTTGCTTGTTTTATTCCTGTCTGTCTGTCTTTGAACATACCAACATTTGTTTTGTATTTTTCTTTAAAATACTGGATTTGCAATGTAATTGGAAATACTAAAAAATAGTCTCATTTTGAAGGGCTTTTATCATGATGGTTTAAAAAAAAAAAATCCAAAAAAAGACTGACTGAATTAGACAGCTGGCTCATTATATACCTGTGATAACTTAAATTTGTGCATAAAAATTCCAGTTTACCGAGCAGTTTAGAGGGGGCAGTACATGTGAGCATCATTTTAGTCCTGCAGTAAATTAGTAAAAATTTTCAATTGACAGAATTTCTACTGAAAATTCTATTTGTATTTAATTGCTGTCAGGGCAGATACATTGAATTTATCCACAAGGTGAAATCTGGCTTTGTGGTTTTACTTCCTATTGCTGAACACCTATTGTCAGGTCGCAATACCTGCAGCGTCAGCAAGCCCCTTCATCCCTTTGAGGATGGAAGTTTTTTCGGCAGATGGCTTGGGGCGGGATGGTTGGTTTAAACAAACTGAGGAATCGGTGTAGGTCTTTTGTCAGTTCCACCACTAATACCTTCACTGTGTTAACAGAAAACAGTGTAAGTAGGAGTCTTCTTGAAAGAACAAGATAAAATAATTTTTTTTACCTGGAGTAGCTGCATGTAATGTGTGGGATGGAGGGAATCTTTATTTGGAATTACAATTCAAAATTCTCTGTGGAAAAAAAGTGGCTTTAAATGAAAGCACTGTGCATCAGAGTAAAAAATGTATTGTCAAGAGAAACTTCAGTTTCAATTCTTCATCTTCAGTGCTCACCATGGCCTGATACTCCTACAACATTTGTGAACAACAGTCCTACTCCTGCTCCAACTTTTACCTCTGCTCAACATAATACCTACAGTGTCCCAGACAGGTAGGTTTCTTCTCTGTACCCTAATTAGAAATAATATTTTAAAAGCAGGCTTATTGAAAAGTGTTTTCTGAGTAAATCCAACTGTTTTCTGATCCCACTGGGGATTAAGAGATTATTTTGCCCTCTGTATTTATTTGAGTTTGACATTTGCATCATGTGATTTTTATTTTTTTTTTTAATCTGTAGCAATTCTTCCTCCCCAAATCATCAAGGAGATGGAACCTCTCAAGGGTCTGGAGATGTGAGTGTTTGCTTTCTGGTGTTGATCGTGGCTGTGTTTGTATTTGTGTCAGAACATTTGATTTATACATACCTTGATATTAATAGGTACTGAGGGAGGGTTTAACTGAGGGAGGGTTTTAAATGGTTTTGGGTTTTTTTTAGTATCCGAGTTACCATATCCAATCCTGTTTCTTACAGCAGCTTCATCCTTCAGCCACAATCCAGGAAACTCAGCAATGGTTGCTCAAGCATAGGTTCTCTACCTATACAAGGCTTTTTTCAAATTTCTCAGGTATCTGTAGTTTACTGTTTTATTTAGAGTCTTTGTGCTAGTGAGCAAGTTTTGTGTGGGGAAAGATCTTTTCTTAGGAGTTGGATTTCATTGTAGTGTATGAAGCTTTCATCCTTCCAAACTCTGAACCTACGAATCACTGTCTTATTCACAGAAATAGCAAATTCTTTTTTGTATCAAGCTGTGCTTCAGTGCCATGCAACAGGAGAATACCTACCTGTATTTGCCTTTTTTTTTAATTTCAGCAGAATATCTGATTGCTCCTCCTTAAATGTGTGTCAGTGTAGTTTCCACTATATGTAGGGAAGCAAAAAGTGGCAATAGATGCACGATCTGGGGCTGTGTTGTGGCGTTTGTTTCTTTAACCTTCCATGTAATTGTGCCAAGACTGGGATGACACCGTACACACCAGGAGTAAAATTCCATCTCAGGTTTTCTGTGGTGACACGAGGGTTGTCAATTTATTTTTAAAGTATAGGTATTCTAAAACAATCTTCATAAAGTCCTCCTGTGTTTCTTCAGGTGCTGATTTATTAAAGCTGACAAGAGAAGATCTGGTACAAATCTGTGGTCCAGCCGATGGCATTCGGCTATATAATGCACTGAAATCCAGGTGAGATGGGGAGTGGGGGTTGAGTGGGGGTTTGTTCTGACATTTACTAGAATCCCCTGGTGTTAGAACTGGGAGAGCTGGGAACCTGCATTCGTGGCATATCGGTTTCCGTATTTCCAGGGCAAGGCACCTTTTCTCTGACCCGTGGTTTGTGTGAATTGCAGGTCTGTTAGGCCCCGTTTAACAATCTACGTCTGTCAGGAGCCATTACGGAGCATACAACTGGAAAGACCAGACGCAGGCAATGGCGATAGCAGCAATGGTGCAATATATGGTATGGTGCACGGGGGGCTCTTAGCTTACCATTCCGTGTCTTAAAAAGTCTAAAACAAGATAGAGGGGAAGGAAAAAAGAATAGTGAAGAGGCTGAGTTTGTGTTTCTGGTGCACAGAGAAACCATAGGAAGTTGTAATCAGAACAGCATTGCTGGTGTAATAATACTGCATGGGATGAACAGAACCATAAAACCTCTCAAGGTGAAATGAGTGATTGATAAGTCCGTCGATAAAACTAACTAGTTACGTGGTAATTAAGGAGCTCCCAAATGAGCTGTGCTTTGTTGTTACAGCCAAGGTAGGCTGGAGGTGCGTATAAAAGCTACATGCAAATAAAACACTTCTATTCTTTCCTATTTTGTTGGGTTTTGATGTCATTTTCTGTGCAGCTGAACTCTGTAGGCTTGGACAAGGAAAAGTAAAGGTTTCTAGCTTTGAAAATTTTTTAAAGCTAAGGGATAAACAAATTCAGATTTTTTTTTTTCATATAGTTACTTGTTATCAGTTAGGACTGTGCTTATTTAAATAATTCTTTTTTCTTGTAGTTTATCATGCAATCTACTTAGAAGAAATGGCAGCCTCAGAAGTCACCCGCAAGCTTGCTTTGGCATTTAATATTCCTTTGCATCAGATCAACCAGGTTTACAGACAGGGTCCCACAGGTATCCACATCCTTGTTAGTGATCAGGTAATGGAAATTTTATTTCTGACTTCTTAAATAGAATGGGGGATTTTTCTTATGCTTGCTTCTTTATTGCTGTTTTTTTTCTGTTTGGTATTGCAGCTGAGTATTTTCTGACATTTAGAGTATTTTTTTTCATTTACATTAAAATGAGCAGAAGGATCTTTTAAAATGTCCCTCTACCTGAATAAATTCAAATTGTGAGAAGAGAAAGGCAACTGGTGTATATAGTTGTGAGGTGCTGCAGCAATTACTGAGGATGTATTTATTCGGAACATGTCCAAAGGCAGGGAGCGTTTAAGTACTGTTGAACTCGGCTTATTCAAGCACCTGCTACACTTTTAGAGTTCCAAAAGCACAGCCACCAGGGGTGTCACATAATGAACAAGCAGTATTTTGACAGTAATATATTTTAATTTAATTTGCTATGTACTTGTTAGTTATTGAATAAACTCCAAAATATGCAGTTGCCTATGAAGGGCTGTGTTTAATGTCTGATATATTTATTTTTTCCATTGGTCATACTCAGGAGGGTTTCAAAACTTTTATTTTTTTTGTAGATGGTTCAAAACTTTCAAGATGAGAGTTGTTTCTTATTCACCACAATAAAAGGTACAGTGTCTTTTCTGACAGTCTAAACCACAATTGTTTATTCTACAAAGGAGCCTTTAAAGCAGAAAACACTGTTACAGTGAAACTGCCTGAAGCAAAGAGTAAGGGGAGATGTAGTGAAGGCTGACTTGCGGGGAAAAAAAAAACAACAAAACAAAAAAACCTGCATTCAGTCAGCAGCAAAGTGTATTCAGCACAAGTAGGAAGTTTTTACAAGCTATGTTTTTGCTGTACATGAGCTGTATTTTTAAAATCTGCTTCACTTTATCAGCATTCCAACTTGAAACTGTTTTCTTCAGTATAACATCTGTTCACTGTGTTAGTGATGGTTATTTGTCTCAGTTGTGAGCCTTTTGGTGGTGTTGCTGCTTCTAGGCATAAAATCCACAGGGTGGTTTGGTGGTTTGGTTTTTTTTTTTTTACACTTTTCATTTGGCTTTCTAGTTTAAGGCTGAGCATCACAAAATAGATGATTAGAAACATGCTAAGGCTCGAACTTCTGCAAGACCAATACAACTCCTTCTATGATATTAACTGTCACATGAGATGGGTTTAATGCATAGTAGGAAGAGTTCAGAAATAACTGTAAAGACATTAGAAGTTATTCTTCAAGCATTTAGTCTGAATAGCAGGTTACTGAAATTTCAAGTTCAGTATTTCATAGTAGGAATGAACCACATGTATACAGTAAAAACCAAGCCCATGCTTTGATGTTTTGGTGCCTTGGTTATTAGTATATTTATGGTTTGAATTACAAAAGACTGACAGTTTTTTCTTTTCCAGCTGAAAATGGTGAAGGCTTCCATATAATCCTGAAGTGATGTCACCCAACTGCTAGACTGATCCTCCAATGCAGAATGAGGTCCTGCCTAAAGATTATGAAGATCGTCCAAAACCTTAGGATCTAACTTCACCGTATAAGATGTTTCATATTGAAAACACAAAATGACCTTTCTAATGAGCTGTTTGAGAGGTGAACTTTCTTATCACTGCCATAGCTAAGTGTCCTCATGAGAGGTATAATGCCATGACAGCTTACGTACAGGCATGGGAGACAATGCGAGCAAAGGTGCTTGCCCTTTACGGAAATAAGGCAAATCACGGCCAGTAGATACAGTTTCTAGAAGCGAAGCACTGTGGCTTTTCTATTACCTGTATCCAGTTGGAGAAGAATGTAAACTCATTTTGGGGCATTTACCTTTCTGTGCCAGTTTGTCTGTTACTTGCTTGTACCTTACGCTGGTTTTATTTTTTGATGTTAGCAGAGCACATACTAATCCGTGTGGAGATGAGTAGTTAAGCTGATAGTGATCAGGTTGTCGGGTCTTTGCGAGTAAAGCTGTCAAAACAGCTTCCGTGTAAATTGTGTATAAGAGTGTATGTAAGAAGTGTAAATGCCAGAACAGGGCTTTTAAGAAGCCCTAGACAGATGCAATATATGCATGCAGCAAACTGCATTATCAATAGTACCTTATTGGAGGGATTACTACAAATCCTATGGGGTACCAAGTTATTGTGTTTTGCTTTAACAAATTTAATGGAAAAGAATTGCCTGTGCATCCTTTGTTTAGTTTCTAGGTTCTCTGCAGAGCACTGCTGCAGTTTAACTCTTTGCTTGTAAAATCGTGGGTTTACAAATACTAGCAGCAAGAGGTGGATTTTCATGATTTAGTGGAATTATGTTGATGAGGGAAGATGACCCACTAGCACCACGGGGCTGTGATAGCTTTCAGCAATGTCAAATAAATTCCTTAAGAAACACTAAATATTCACCATTTTAGTCTCCTTACCAGCAGGTAAACGCCTTGCTGGAGTTGCTATTACAGACAAGTATCTTAGCTTCTCTGTTGTCCTTTCTCTGCCCTCCAATCCATGCTGTACAGCTGTTACAGTGCCTCTTCCATATGACCAAATATTTCCTTTGAAACAGGCAATGTGCTTTTTCAATATTTTGGATATTTCGTGTAAAGAGATGGCACAGTATTTCCTACATTAACATTGTTTCCATGGGTTAGGTACTTCAAGGGGAATATATCAAAAGGAATTAAGTGACAGTTTCACAGCTGTCATTTTGTGCCTTTGAGAAGTTCCACCTTGATCTCTGGCTTAAAAGCTTGGGAGTAGTTTGCTTTTTATGCTGCAGAGTTCAATGTAAGCAACTGCTACAGCATGTAAAAAAAAAAAAAAGCAACTTTGATTTTTTTCATTCTCCCTTTCATAACTGGCTCAAGTGCTTAGCAGAAACACTTATTAAAGCTGTAGCATTTTGAAAATTTAAAGTCATCAAAGCTAGAATTTCTTTACTTTTTTTTTTTCTCTGCACTGAAAGTAAAATTTTATATGCTTAAACATTTCTGCCTATAAGTTGTTCATCTTTGGGTATTGTTTGGTCCTAGTTATTTTCTTGAACCGACTCTTGTTCAAATCCAAATGTTTTATAAAAGTGGAAAAATCCTTGATTGGAAAGTATCCAAATATTGAATTTTAAAGAATATCGAAAGTTGTACAGTAGTTTGTCCACCTCACATGAAATTGGAATTAAATTATGGCACCAGCAAATTGCTTTTGTTTTTTAATAAGATGTACACATTTCAATTTAAATATAATAAATGTTTTTCAATAATTTTGTAAATGTGCTTGCTTTTTGTTTATTTTTTTTTTCCCACACACATTAGAGACACTTCTGTTGTTACCTCTTAGATTAAATATAAGACCTACCTTAGCAGTAATGGTAACTAAAGGTCCGTAATGGAAGCAAACCCGCTGTATAGTTCATCCAGCACCCAGTGTGCGCATAGATCATCTGCTTCTAATAGAAAACTGCGTTAAATTTGAAATAATGGAAACAAATTCAAATTTAACATCAGCTGATTGTTTATTTAGGTGTCCTGGATCAGAGTAGGTTCCATTTGGTTTTGTACATCTTCAATGCAACAGACTTACAAGGTTCATTACAATCTTGGAAAAAAAAATGAGCCAACAAAAGGCAACACATCTTGACATATGGATACCAATGACTTCCCTGGTACAGCTGAGGATAAAATCTGCTTCCAACACTCCATTGCAACAGTGTCTGAATGGAACTTGGAAGTATGATTGTAACAACACTCCTCCACTACTGTGCAAAACAAGCCCGGATTAGCTTCTTTTGGAGTAATAAAGAAATCCATGTGCTGCACTCTAATCTGTAATTTATCCTCTAAGCTGAGATCTTCATTTACCGGCCCTGTTGTCTGCGAATGGGTGAAGTGTGAACACAACAGCCACTGTTGTCCATAAAAGTCTCTTCATGTTCACGTTTCTTTTAAAAAGTAGCTTAAAATTTTGGGGGGAAATTGCAGCACAATCCAGTAGTAGCTTCTCCAGCTGCTTTTTAAGCCAGTATTTCTGTTAATTTCCAGTAAACACAGAAGCCCTGAACTCTTCAAACATACACAGACACATCAATCTTACACAAAAAAGCTTTCTGAACTGTTGAGTACTTTATCTCAGCTAATTAAGTTGCTTAATATAAAAAAAAAGTGTATCTAACCCTCTAGCACTGAAAAACTAAGGATGGAAGCATGGCCTTGAGTTAATACACTGATTTTATTATTATTATCCTTCAGAAGTTTACAGCTTCTTAAATAATCCAAATGTAAAGAGTTTGGCTTTACTACATTTGAAAACCGCAGGTTTGGTTTGGTTCAGCTCCTGCCTACAGCTCTGTGTGCCCATCTGCTCGCCATGTCTGTAAAACAGGAGGGACAACCAGCCGGAACTGAATTCCTAGCTCCATCATAGCTCCTGTACCTGAACCTGGTTTCCATTCGTCACCTGTAGAAAGGCATGAACAACACGCCCCTCTTCTAGAACCACTGCGTCCTCTCCTCACAGACAGGCGGTAGCTAAGGACGCGCAGGAGGGGCGTGGCAGTAAGCACCATGTACAAGGGTGGCAGCTGCTTACAGCCACGGGCACGAGCTCTGCCACAGCGGATTTCTTACTCCTTTTGAAGGCCGACGGCATGGGGCAGAAAACGTGCGTTAGGGACGGGCAAGCTTTATACTAACACACAGTTCAACAGAACCAAGTTCAACAGCTTGGGAAGTATTTATACAGTTATCTTGAGGTACTATCTCACCGTTTGACATTACCTATGATGTCACGTTACGTAATTAAATACAAAGCTGAATCATGGAAAAGTATAAGCTGTTTTGCTGTCAGAGCTTATGATTACCTTGCATTTTTTTTTGGTCAACATCTGCTAAAGCTGATTTGTCCTTAAACCTCACGTTTAATCTGTCGTGTACATTACAGACATGCGGGTTCAGTTTCTCGGTGTGACAGAGTTCAGCCCCACCTTAGGGCAGAACCTCACACTGAGCAGTGCTTACAAACGCAAATTAACTTCCAAGTTCAGTGAACTCTCATCAAGTAGCTGCTGTGCTGAAATGCCCCCACATTTTACACGGTACTTCAGTTCTCATGCCAACAGAAGGAAAGAGTTACAATACAAACCGAAGCATCACCAACTTAATCCACAGCTGCACATTACGTTAAGATTTTTACCTGGACAAAAATGCTTTTCTCGTCACAAAACTGGATGACCAAACACCACCATTAGGACTGCTTCCACTGACTTGCAGTCCCATTCTTTTCTTCATCAACAACAACAAAATTTTATGCGTGGTTGCACTTACTGTCAAAGAATAATACAGCATCTGCAGAGGCGCTGTCCGCTCCCTCCTACTGATGGAGGGGGCGTTACCGGAGCAAAGTAAGCATGAACCTTCACGTGAGGTAGATGAGCCTGTGGATGAAAAGTCTGTATTATAATGGGGCAGAAATAAACATAATTCGTCAAAAGAAGCAGTACATCTCCCTTATTGCCAGCAAGCAGGCTCCCATGAAGGTTGGTTAGCTGAAAAGCATCTACGCCCTTGATACTAGTCCAGGGCATCTGCCCTCAGTACTGACTCTCAGGGATGAGTTTCCAATTGTGAAAGCGTTTGGACACAAATCTGGGATACGAAGTTGCAGACAAGTTTGACATTAGGACAAAAACACTGCCCCCCCTGCCGGTGGGTGGTCCCTGACCTCATGGAGGCGGTACAGGGAGGAAAAGTTTGTGGCTGGATTCCAGGGACTGAAGGCCCTACAACCCATGCACTGAAATCTCCATGCAGCTGTCTTGCTCCTGGCTCTGTATATTAAGGTGTAGTTTAGGAGAGTTACAAGAACATCACTACACAATTCTAAAAGCATAGAAGCCCGTATTTGAAAAAATACAGAAAGCAGAAAATAAGCACTCATTATTCCAACAGCAAAAGTGCCATGAGTTATAAACAGCATCAGACACTTACTACCGCTCATCTAGAAAAGCTACATTTAATCTCTAGAGGTGGGGACCTAACAGAATGATATTCATGTTCTGTTTTTACATCCTCCCTTGCCTGGGACACCTGCAGGGTCCATACAATCTCGAGCAGTATTGACAGCTTGGGCATTCTCACTGGAACAAGCCAGCAAACACGTACCCTGATTCGTTTGATTCCAGCTCGCGTGACTTGCTGACAGTCATACAGCTCGATTCTCTCCAAGTTGTGGCAGTTCTCCAGGTGTTCCAGAGTCACATCAGTGATGAGAAGACAGTTATCCAGCTCCAGTACCTGAAGCCTCTCATGACCACACGTACTGTTGCTCAGATGAAGAATCCCGTCATCAGTGATCAATTCACAGTGAGATAAGCTCTGAAACAGAGAGGCAAACAGGTTAAGGACATCACTCAATCCTAAATTACTCTGTCCTCTAAACTTCAGAAGTCCCTCCAGCCTCCTTCATTCTCATGGTTAAACAAAAAATAGGCAGCTGAAATCCAGAAGACGACCATAAGAAACAGCCCTCTTTAACAAGAGCAGAGCTGTATTTTCTTTCTAACTTTGCTTCAAAACAAGTACAGTCCCAAAACGTGTCGCTGGCAACTCCTCCAGCCCCGCTGCTCTCTACGAATGTGGGAATTCTCTTCCAATTGTCACACACCTCTGCTATCGATGGGTGCAACCAGCAGACGTGCTGTGCCACAAACAGAAGACAACTTTAAAGGATGAGCAAGAACATAGGGGAATAGCTGAGGACCTACTGCCAGGAGTTGGTTTCACAGCTGCCATGTTTTCATACATCCCACAGGGACCAAGCCCATGCAAGTCCACACAAAGAATAGAGTGGACTGATTTGCTAAATGATTTCAGGAAAACCACTTAATGCTTAGCACCTCAGCCAGTACATACAAGGAGTAATAAACATCTTGTACAGCTGGAGGAGCAGGTCTCTCCTGCAACAGTCAGCATAATAAAAACATTCTGCTCCTTTTCAGCATATTTTTTTACTCCCTTGAATTTCAAGAGCATGGAAAAGTTGCAGCTTCTTGGGCAGCAGCACCACATAAAGCAGTTTCCTGGTTCCTTGAGGGAATTCATGACTTTCGGAGATGCAATGACAATGACAACAGGAAACAGACCTTCCAAGGAGGAGGCTTAAAACCCCCTCTTTGTCGCCAGTGAAATGAACACTCTCAAGTCTCCTGCACTAGAAAAGTGTGGGATCCATGAACTCTACTCCTCTTGCCCTGGGCTCTGAGCTCTTTGCTTTCTGCTCAGCCCTGTCTCTTGCCTGTACTTGTACCTATGTTGAATGGTGACGGGTTTGGAACTCTACTTCAGTTCTCTCCTGTACCTACTTTCTTCGTGTACATGCTCTGAGCATCTGATTTGGTTCACAGCCTGGAAACAATCAGCAGTTGCAGGGTTAAGGAGCATCTCTAGCAGACCTGCTGTTTCAAGGAAGGACAGGAGGTTATGGGAAGCTGTCGGCTACAGCAGCAGTCTGCTGGCTAATTAAGACTTTTCCACCCCGGGAAGTAAGCAGCTTATAAAATTCAGCTTTCCTGAAACACTGTGTTTGGTACCGAAAGGACAATACAGGATGTACAGCTGCGTATGCAGAACTTTGTAAAACACATCTGCCAAATGAGACATACTTTGTACTAAACGACTTTTTTCTGACTTCATAAGCCTGTTTAAAAGTGTTAATAACATGGAACAGATGAAGATAATTACTGGAAATGTTCAGAGCAAAAAGACTGGTAAAATTCTTTTTCTGTTAAATGCTGTGTATAAATCAGACATAGCATGACATACAGTGACAGTGAGAAACAGTATGATCACCATAACTGAGGAATTTAGCTGTCTTCTCATCTCCAGGAATATTAGGAGTATTTCACAGTTTCTCTAATAATCTAATGTACAAACGCTAAAACACTTTCACCAGAAACTACTTCTTAAGCCCAGTAAGTAATAAAGCATTTGAGTACTCTTGATACTGGTGAAGATCTAACAGTTGGTTCTAACAAATGAGAAGAAGGTATGTTATTTTACCAATGCCACAGTTCCCTGTCTGTGGACTAACACACAAAGGCAAGCCATCAGGAGCAGGTTCAGAAAAAATACTTGGAAATTATGAGGTTTTATATCTCTGGTGAAGCACTGGCAGAACTGGTACAAAACACCTCTTGCACGTACTGGTTACAATTGGGATTACAATACAAAAACATGTCTGTCACAGAAGTGGGCAATTATCCCATATGAACAGCTCCACATCTCCTGACAACTCTTGTTTGGCTTAACATTAAGGATAATGGTTCAGAAATTAGGTCAGACAATTAATAAGTAAAAATAAAAAACAACAATAAAAAAGAGTGAACAAGGCCAATTTAAAAGCCATCCCCCTCATGTTGCTACCTTAGTAGCACTGGGTAATCATAACGCAATTTAATTAATGAAGCAGCAAACCTTCCTTTAATCCCATCTAAGAAAAGATTACAAAGATACTTATTCTCTCATGTAGATCTGAAAGAGTTTACAACACACTACACTTGTGGGACAACTGGCCCTAAATACAGAAGCTCTTGTTGTAAGGACACCTAGTAATTTTGGAGCAGCTTGACTGAAGAAAAGCCAAATTTATGTCACCTGATTTTTTTTTTTTTTAACGTTCTGAAAGATCTAAGCAACCCCTCTCTAGAAAAGAGTTCTTGGAAATACAGTAAGCAGGGTACCCCACTGAAAGCATCTCAGTCGTCTCCGATTATGTTCAAAAGTTCAAAACCTCCCATAATTAACTACGTAAATGCAGCCCCTCCTGGGGAAACTGCTTACATGCAAAACTGGTAAGAGTGATTACAGTTATCTTCACTGGGAGGTTTTGTTTATTCAATACTTGACATAAAGTGTCATACTCCCTATGAAACACAGAAGTGTATCTATAAAGGATCTGAGTACTGTAAATTGAACTAAGTAATCAAACATGAAGGACAGAAGCTTTCTGGTTATTTCCCCCTGATTAGGTAATAATTTTTTATCACACAATGCATGTAAATTTTTTAGCAGTAATCTGTTTCTTTTAGAATACTTACAAAACTTGCATATATTTTGCACAGTATCATACCACATCAGGAAATTTTCTAGATACAGAGATATCTAGATACTGTTTTTATACTGCAGGAGTTGTGTATGTATGTGGCTTGGGGGGGATATATTAAAGTTCAGGAACAAAGAGTTAAACTTACCAATGCTTGCAGCTTAGGACAGTGTATGGAAAGTTGTATCAATGTGCTGTCTGTTATCTAGAAATAAAAGAAACCAAACAACCATAAGCAACAGATGGTAGAAGGGCCAACCCTCAAATAGAATCTCTCTTTCTCTACCAGACAAAGGTTCTGTTACTTCTGGAAAACATCCCATCACCTGTTACTCTTCAAGTATTTCCCTGCATAGAATTTCCCAATAATTATTTTTATTTACTATTTTTTATTTACTATTTAAACACAGCACTATTAATTAAAAAAAAAACCAAAACAAACCACATTTAACTTGAACATGATGTTCTTATTGGCCCTGCATCCTTACATGGGATGTTAAATACTCCTTTCCCTAGGAAACCTCACCAAAACACATTCTTCCAAGTCCATCTTCTCCAGCTCATGGCAATTCTAAAATAAATAAAAAACAAACAGATAAACAAAAGATTAAATACAACAACATATAGACATAAAGACATGCACAGGGCAAGTAATATGGGATAGCACAGCTTCCAAGAGGAAACTGTTACCTAAATCTCTTCAAGTATTTGATCACCATCAAAGGACAAAAAATGGTAAAAAACCCAACCAACCAAAGAAACCCACAAGCAATACACCACCTCCCTCTCAAACCTCTACATTTCAGCCCTTCTCTTACTTAAGAGTCAGTGGAACCTCTCTCTTCACCATCATACTTTAGAAAGAAGCCTTAAAAACAATTTGCTTTGCTCATGAATGCTGGAAATATTAAAACAGGGTCCACTTGAAGGCTGGGAGAAAGCTGCACTTCACACTTATCCAAGCAGTTTTCCCAATATTCTCAGAGATCCCTGGTAAGCTTTAAGAAGTGCTTTCAGTATCTGATCACGACAAACTTCAAGAAAATGATGCGACCTTGTGACCTCGCAGCAGACCACATGGTGCCTTGGCTCAGCCCAAACCCCAAGCCCTGTTTTTTACAGGCATAGGAACTTGCAGCTCCCAAAAGCAGGCTTGAAGTGATTACCCAAAGGCCAAGGCTGTAGTGCTGAACGATCAGAAAACCACTCTGTTTAACCACTGTGGCTAGAAAAAAAAACCCCTTCATTTGCACTAAATTTCAGGAGCATAAATTAACCCTGTTTACAGCGTACTATTTTTGTGTTCAGACTTCCTAAACCAGCAAACATACAAGTCTAACCGGAAGCATTTGATACCACCCATATGCTTACTTCCCACATTTACAGAATAAATCAGGGCACAAGTGCTTATAGTTTATAATGTATAATGTAAGGATTTTTGTAACTTAAAGGTATGCTCAGAATAATGTATTACATGGTAATTTTTTGTGTATAAATATCACAAGGGTATGTGTCATCGTTATATAGGAAATTTGGCTTCAATATGTAACACATGTTTAGAATTACGGTAAGCATAATAAATCCGATTGAAACATACTAAAAAAAAAAGGGAAAAATTGAAAAATACAATTATAGATGGCAAAACAGATCAAGCTGTTGTTCAAAGTATAATCCAAAAATAAAATAACTTTTTAGTCCCCTCCTCTACTGTGTTCTTCCTACTTTATTTTTCTTCTTCTCATATTTCTTCCCAGCAAGACTGCATCAATTCACAGCTGCTCAGCAGCAATGAACACAAGGCAAGCTCTAACCTTCTGAAATGCCACTTACCCGTGCTAAAAGGGTAAAACCAGCATCTGTAAGATGTGAACACCTTGCAGCTTCCAAAATCCTGGAAAAGTTTTTAACATTTAAGAAAACATTAATATGGAGAAAAGCAAATGCATTTGAGATACAAATCTGTCTTCTGCAACACAAAGCTCCCAATAACAAATGTATATATATGCCTATTTTTCACACTAATTTGCAATTAAAAAGTACTAGGCAGACTTCTGATCCAGCTTATCAGAAAATTTTAATAGTCATAGAGCAGATTAAGTTCAATCCTCAAATCTTCTCAACCTTTAGTGGAAAAATTACATATAATTATAGCCATTTTGATCTCTCGTTTCAGTAAGACAGCGTAATGCTCAAGTTTTTTCAAGTGTTATCTGAGGAAAGATATGGGAGAATAAAGCCTAAGTTAAGGAAAATGCAGATGAAGCCTGCATCCAAAACCTGTTATCTAAACACAGGATGTTGAGAAGCCACAAAACTGCAAAACTGCTTAGTAGAAATTCACTCAGTCTCTGCACAAAGCACAGTGAAGCAAAGTTACCAGAAAGCAAGAAGCTGAAACTCTTCAAGCCCACAGTAAGAACAATAAACTACGTCAACGCAACCTTAAAGAAAATAACTGTGTTTTGGAAAGATAAATCTAATGATCTTTTGAATACACCGGAATACAGGATGTGGGGCTCTGACCATGACTTTGCTCGATCCATGTTTTCCAAGCCACAAGCGAGAGTGCAGCTGAGTTCAGGGGCAAGGATGTGGCCTGGGGGCTGCTTGATAACCGCTTCCAGAGTGCTTCCTACCAGGGCCAGCATGTCCAGCAGAGGTAGGAGTGTTCTTTCATACTCAATACCAAAATATTCAGAAGGTATGAACAAGTGTGGAATTACAGTTCCCTTTGATTTCCAACATAGTTTTTATCAAGTACTTTCCAGACATGATCCCAAAAGTCTAGATGTCACCACCTATATCATCTGTCCTTCCACCACATGCAGGAATCACTGCAAAGGGTCAGGTTTTTTCCTTATACTGTTCCTCATCAAAGGAGGACAGCAGACGCCTTCCCCCTCGTGGCACAGACAGGGGCGAACAGTTTACCTACCAAAGTCCAAACAATTCCTGCTACAGTTGTACTGCTCTTGGCAAGAAATGCACAACTGATAGCATTTTAGTCCTCCTTTTATTGCCAATCGGAGCTGTGAATTGAGAGAATGAGAAAAAAACATGGAAAAAGACCAGTAATACCAGCACAGCTTTTTAAGGAACACAATTAAGTGTGTCAGAAGACTCAGCCCCAAACACAGGCACATATAAGCTCTTGTAAGTATGAACAGTTACGTGAAGGGGACTGTCACTCTGAATCGTCTTAAGGAGGGGTTTTCTACAGTAACAAAAGCTCTTTTTCACTCGGTCAGCTAAAGGAACACTGTGTGACAGCATGTTGCACACTGGCATTTGAATGCATGTTCCCCCAATTTTTACAATCCACACTTTCCTCCATTTATCTGTGACTGAAGTATAACACGTTGCGACTCTTGCATGTTCCTGTCATGAACGGCAATTTAATGTTAGCCAAAAATCTTGTGTTTTGATTTAATTTACATTAAAATTAGACCTTACAAGAAGTATTATATGTCTCTACAACCAGAGATGTGCCGCATGCCTGAGCTTCATTATTAAAGCTGAGGCTGTCCCTGCCTTCTGAAAATACCACAACATATATATGAGTGAAAATTACACCAATGTAAAAGTTTGTATTATTTGTAGCTGATGAGCCCCTATAACTCAAAACGTATCCCATAAATATCAGTCCTTCGTTCTTGCAGAGACATTAGCACACTCCATATCAGCGTTTCAGAATGCCAGGATGTACTGCAGAGCATATTAAAAACACATTTATAGCTGAATCTGTAAATATATTACTCAGGTATGATTTAGCTATTTTTTGCAAGACAAACAACTGCATAAAACCACATCAGAGTACAAACATCACAAGACACAATACAACTACAGAGATTTTTACCTTTTAAAAAAAAATAATGGACTTTATATCTTCTTTTCTTCTGGCTTACAATTAGTACCTGAAATATCTAGCTAGAAGCCCAGAATTGAACCCCTAGGTTCAACATGTTTTATTTGTCATATATTAATTCTTGTTTTTCCAATATCTAGCAGACCACACTCACATGATAGCTATAGAGGATCAGCCCTCAAGTTCAGATTCAGCTGGCACTTCTAACTTCATGTTTTGAATGCAAAGGTAACACAAACAACGCAAAGCTAAATCAAACCTGTGGATACCAGCTGATTATCTTCAGAAGAGAATGTCTTAGATTAGGCCAGTAACAACATGACATAATCACAACACGCTCATGACATACTCACTTCAGCCTTGGACAGTTTAGACCAAGTGCTGTGAGAGAAGCATCTGTAAGGTTGCTACAGCCTGAAACACAGAGCGACTGAAGTCTATGACATCCTCTACAAATTTTTACAATGCCTTCATCTGAAATTTGCTGCAACACAGAAGAAGGTTTAAGTTACTTTGTTATCAAGTAATCATCTAAGAACAAAAATCAAGTCACATTACTGAACTGTTAGTCTCATACTGTATATAACCATGGCAAGCTGTGGATTTTCAACCAAAAAATACCATAGTGAAACCATGTTCATTGGTAACACTGAAGATAATCCCCACACACAATTCCTACTTATCTTAGTATTTTTCCACACATCTTGAGTATGGCTCAGAGGCACTCTGAAGCACAGAAGGAGAGTTGTTTGTTGTCGTCCTCCTTTCTCACTTTGCTTTATAATTTCACATAGTTTTTTTTAATTGTAGGTGGCATTGTGTGAACTAACTTGCTGCTTGTATGTTTGTAGGGTTCAGGTCTTTTGTTCCAGTGACTGTGTAAGTCCAGGAACAGTGTAAAAGAGAGCTTAAAGCTTGACAGCAGGAGAGCCAACTACCTACTCTGCACTGCAGCAGTAGAACCCAAGGGGAAAAATCCTTCATCTCTAGATAATTTTCAAACAAGAAAATGTAAAAGCCAGGTTTATCCTACCCTATGCAGTTGTCTGTAGCTGAAAGATTTAACGCAAAAGAAGGTTTTCCGTTTCTCAAAATGGTTTTGCACTACATATTCTGAAAAAAGTAACTCTAAATTTGGAATATGAATAAAAAGTTTTCTCTCTGAAACAGGAACTGTAAGAAATAGCCTCAACGCAGCTGCACACAAAATAGCAACAGGAACTAGGTTATTGGGTGTGTGTGCAAATATTATTTTGTTTAGAGGTCTTATATTCTGGAAAAAGTATTCTCTCCTCTTCCCACTCCTAACTCCAAGAACTTAATTTTTCTGCTGAATGACTAACCCTTCATGGTTGAAACAGGTTATTTTCTTTCCTGGCCTAACACCACTCTTCCAATGATAACAAAGACCCCTACTGTATTTTGCACTGAAAATGCACATTCCTTTTATGAGCCACTCATCTAGGTACACTTAATACTACTATAGCATGAGGCTATTATCAAAAACATTACCATTTGTAGATGAAAAGAGGATGAGAAATAGCAGTAGCTCAGCACAAAGGGAGACCACCTTCTGCCCACTCCCCTAAGCCAGCACTTTTTAATGTAGTTTACATTTGCAAATCATTCTGTCAAATAAAAATTATTCCAGATAGAAGTCTTGTCTTCTTTTTGCAGATCCAGAAAGATTTGCATCATCTACAGATAAGAAGATATTTTCTGGAACTGTTTTGTCCCCTTTGAGGGACGCTCATGACACTATTATTGGGAAAAGGAACTACTTTGGAGGTAAAGACTATGTAAATTTTATGTTGCTGATGGAGATGGACAAAACCCTCAAGTTAAATATGAAAATTTTTCATTCTGAAATTGCTTTTGATTTCAATGCCTACATCCCTCTCAGGAAAGTGCTCAAAGAATTCCTGCAAGTCCCCAATTTCTACACTTGAAAGATGGTACTTTCTGGATGTGCAGTTTCTAGAGTTAACATCAGCTCATTCCATAGCTGCTGGAGCTGGCCTGGCATTTTACAAGGTCCATAAAACAGAGCCACTAAAATTAAAGTGTGGATCACATAAAGCACAAGGAGACCTGCTGTGTAAAAATCACTGCTAGCGCTTTGATCATACAGAGCCCGGCTGCTTCTGGAAGCATGCTTCTAAGGCACAGCAAGCAGGACACATTACTACTGACTTCATTCATTTGAGTGTGGTTCTGACCAAAAGAAGCAACTTTCTTTCATTCCTATTATCTTTGGGTGCCCAACTTCAGTGGGCACCTAAATTCAGACTGAAAAATCTGAAAATTCTCTCTCAATAAATATCTGGCTCATGGAAGCTCAAGCTTTGTATTCATATTCACATTGGTCTTAATTTCTACAGGTTTTAAACATAACTTTTAATAATCCGTAACTCTCCAAAATGTTCAACATTTTAAAGAAATCTATTAGGTCCAGAAGTTTTCATCAGATCCTAATAAAAATGGTTCCATGCTACGTTCATTCAGGAATAATGTGTAAAACAGATTTGAAAGCTTTAGCCCAAGCAAATTTTATGACGCCTTCTAGCAATAAAACTGTACAAAACTTTCCAAAAGCAAAAGAAATAATCAACCAACTTCATTATTCGAATCTGCATGACAGAAACCCTGACATTCTAATTTATTTCAGTATTTGCTAAGGCTTATTTACAGACAAAGAGTGACTTAAATACATGTAAAATCTAAAAGGAGATCTTTCTCATTACTAAAAAGTCACATCAGAGACAACAAAAAAAGCAAATACAAAATAGAGCAAATATGCCCCCAATTATGTAGCCCAGATTACGGCTTCTGCTCAATTAGAAACCTTAAAATTATAAGCAGACTAAAACACTTGACCTTAAGGGATGCGATAACAAGAACTACATCTGCAAAACCGCATGGTTCAGCACATACACAGTTCATGAGATTTGAATGAATGCAGTTAATTCTCACTCCACAGCTTGCTACAGCTGAAGGATGTAATGGAGGGGGGAATAACCCAACACTCCAAAATCCACACTCAGCTGTAAAAACAGCCAGTTCATGCAAGACCTCTGTTCCACACAAAATTCTGTAAACTGCCGAGATGTTCTAGTTGAGTTATTTAAGTGTGTAGCACCTCAATTCACTGGCATTCACAAATTGTTTACGATTCTTAGAGAACGTATCTTTTGAAGCTTCAAATACTTACTGTACAGGATTGCAAATTCAGGATCACAAGTTCATGACAGTGATTTTGAATGTGTTTCAATGCTTCATCTTCTAACTATATTTAGCAATTAAATCGGACATAGGAAAAGAAACAAGAAATTAAAAGCACAGCAAAGCAGCCCAAGGAATGTACACATCTTGTAATATTGAACAAAAGACTATAACAAAACCACTATGTTTTAATTCATGAAGATTTCAAAAACCCAAATAAAATTTTATTCCTAAAGGATCACCCAAGCAGTTATGTACCTGTGTGCAACCTCTAAGAAATAGAGCTTTTAGTCCACTACACCCTTTCACCAGTGCTTCAATACCATCCTTCGTAATCTGATCACACCAGGAAAGATTCAAATGTTCCAGATTTCTGCAACCCTCACTGGGAGAATTAAAAAAATACATAAAGTTAAATCCAGCCTTCAAATAGTCATAACAGTGGGAAACCCAAATTAAACACACTGTTAGAAATTAATGATAGCCAGTGGACTGTGCCAGGCCTCCACAGAAAAGTCATGAGAAAAGACCACACACAAACACCATAGTCTATGCCCAAGAACTGCTATAGGATACAGTCAGCGCTGATACACAGTATTAAGGTTCAGCACTTATTTTTTTAAACTTTATTAAATGTTGAACAGGTCTTTAAACGCTTTTCTTTGACACAGAACACTGAATCTTCTTACCTTAAGCTTTTCAAAGAGCTGTTTGTGATGGCTACACAAGATGTCAGATCCAGATGTTTCAGCTTGGAACAGAATCTGCTAAGACTGTAACACGTGCTGCAAAACAGCAGACACACTAAAAATACCTTCAGCTACTTCTTTTTCCAAATATCCCTATCAAACAAAAAACCCCTTTGACTTACCTGTCAGTTATTTTTGTGCACCCGTTTAGATTTAACTGTTCGATGTTTCTACAGTTCTGTGCAAAGGTCCTAAAACAGCACCAAAAAGCTGGAGAATTAATATAATGTCACAAGTTGTAACACAGTCACTAGAGTGCGCTCTGACCCCCACCGCCTTCCATCTCAGTCAAAAAAGCTTAACCTTCAAGCCACAGAGTAATCACAAAGTATATCTGTCTCAGTGGTTGCCTTTTCCTTCCGCTATTGCAAGTTTCTCTCTCAGGTAACTCCTGAAACCAAATGTTATTCCTCTCTCAAATACCATCTGAGTAAGGTGTTCATATCTGTCATATATACGCCAGAACTGACTTGCTTCAAATGCCTTAAATAAAAACATCAAGGGTATAAACAGAAAGGTTTAAATATTACAATAGTTAAATATTAAGCTGCTGGGAAGAGTTTTCACACATCTCATTACTGAAGCCTTTGCAGGTCTTATGAAGGAGCTCACTCCCACATCATATGGAAAGGAACGTACACTGTGCAATACAGAAATGGGACCTAAGCCTACCGGACTGCTAATAGAAATCCCTGTGGATTGCAAATTAGTTATTTATAACTTAAAAAATTAAAATGCATCTGTGTGCACTACTGAGTATGAACTCTGAGGATGATTGGAGCTATTATACTGTTAAAAGCCTGTATGTATCGTTATACTAATTACCCAGAAGAAATACATAAACTTTTTTTTCATCTCTGCAGAGTAATATTTACAGCTGCATTGCATTTCGGAACACTGTTTTTATGCCCATGTTTCCTCCAACTGCATGGATTTTATTGGCAGGGGTGGAGGAAACACACAAAAACAGTTTTGTCTGGAGGCTTGCCGTGGTTAACAAATCCGACTACACACGCAGCTGGTAACAACTTCCTGGCTTTCCAATGTGGACTGAAAACAATGGAAAAAAAGAAAAAAAACAGCAAGGAGTTATACTGGTGAGAGTTTCCACTTCAATTCTCAAAAAAGCTATTCCAAAATTCATGTACTGGAGGGAGATTTACAACTGAGACACTCTTCAAATCACTTGGAAGGACGCTACACTCTGTAATAACTTGCAGGAACAGCAAACTTTGCCTCTGAGATTCAAGCATTGGACATGTCCTCACAGAGCTGCCATCAGCATTCAGTACTGAACAGCCAATACCTACGTTGTTAATTGGCTATTTTTAAACAAAAGTTGATGCAGAAGAAGGATAAATAAAGAAATTAGTATCACCCACAAAACTAACGGATCTGGAAACAACTCAACACAAAAAAAGCCTGATAGGAAAAGTGGCTTTCAGAACAAGCATCTAAAAATTAATGCCACCTTTCCTATGCGAGTGTTTTGAAAGTCTTAAAGCTCATGCATTTATCATTTATTCATTTGTTAATTTCAATATCACTTGCTTGTATTTCAGGGGCAAACCATCTTCTTTCCTAAAGTGTCTTGGACACCACCATCTGCACCAGTTCGTTGTTACAGATCCACGTGTGAATACTGGGAACACACAGGCAGCTGGTCTCAGCTAAGCCTGTCCTATTACCCGCTAACATGACTCACTGTATCATCCCTACAATGTACATATGCTACACGCTGAACTGCTGCATACTTATTCTAAGTATCTGTTCACTAAACAGATCAATACCCCATCTCCAGCCCCCCTCTCTTCTCACATGCCGCTAGCACCTGAGGCCACCTACAATTTTTGCTCCTGTTCACAACCCTCACAGCCTTAGTGTCCTGAAAAGCACAGCTGGGACCCTACACCAAATGTGACAATGGAGTTACTGGGGGGAAAACTGTTACCTACATATCCTCGCCATGGTAGTTGCTAGCTCTCCCTGAACCTGCCTTCCCCCTCTTCTCCACTTCTGCTATTGCCTTCCCTACTGAGTACACTGGGACCGCCTGTGTGAATGCTCTGGGAACCCGGAGGAGCACTGCAGAAAGTTGTTGGGGCTATCACTTTTTTTACAGCAATTGCCAGTGATCTGGGAGATGGCAGTAATCTGCACTTTCCCCTGAGGCGGCAAGAGTGCCTGCAGGTGGTGACACACCAGGGAGCAGTTAGGGAGATGTCCTAGCTGCAAAAAGCCATACCCCAAGGCTTCCTTCAAATACTCTTTGAGCCCTGAAGTGCCTGGAGCTTAGGAACCCTTCAGCTGGAAGTAGGATCTTTGGGTTTAAATACTCAGAGAAATATCCACAGAGGAATCTGGCTAAACAGTTTGCATATAGAAAAAAGCTTATATGGATTAAAACTATCTTCTGGGAACAAACTGCACAGTTCAATTTATATACTGTGTAAAGAAGCGCCACTGTCTCTGTTTAGAGACTGCCAAGATGTTCCTATTGCCTGCCTGTCCTTACATTAGAGCAAGAAGAGAATCCCAGGCCTTTCCTGATTTTGTAGGCACTCAGTTGTATCAGTCTTTATTCTTCCTCCCATTGCTAGGGTCACCAGTTGTCCAGACTAGAAGATAAGCTATAAACTGACTGACTACCAATCTTGATTAAATTAATAATGGAGGATACTGGGGTATAGGTCTGAAAACATTTTAACTGCTTGAAAATGAAGAGACATCAATATAATACTTATGAAAGAAAAAGACACATTCTGAAAAGCAGTTTTCATTCCTTAGGTCATTTCCAGAAAATAACAGCAGCTATACGTTGATCTCAAACTGGTATCTTATTGAGTCATTATTACGGTACTTAAGTATCCCATTTTGGCCACTAGTCAGTACTTAGAAATCCAAACAAATGTAACAATAATTGCTTTTGGTCTGGACATTAGGAAATAAGCGATATCTCAATCTAGGACTTTACTTACTTTAAAGAGGAGTCTCCAACACCAAGACATCCTCTCAGACTAAGTTGTCTCAGGAACCCACCACACCTTTTCGATATATTTTCCACAACACGACCCTTAAACCAAACAAAATGAAGAATTTTGTTGAGTTTTATTCTGACATAATATTCTAAGCAAATTAAAAACGCTAGGAGTGAACACCAGCCCCAGCTACACACCAGAGCCCACCTGCCAGTCTTCAGTCTCATATATATCTGGATGTCTGTGCCCAACACTTGGGAACGCCAAAGAACATTTCACACTGTGAAACTTAAAGAGTTTATGCCTCATTATTTGTCAAAAGTTGAGGGACAGCTTACAAGCAAGACTTCCTACTTGACCCCACACTTGCTACAAAATCCTTTTTATTTACATCCTGAAAGTGCATTTTGCTATACATTAGGAGCGAGCAGAATGGCACAGTACTACTAATATTCAATCTGAAAGTAGAATTATGCAAAAATGTTATTTAAACTACAATAAAAATACACTCCTTTTTTGGGCAGGAAAAACAAGGTAGAGATTGCAAAAGCAGGTGGCCACTGCAAAAACTGACCAGACTTTACATTCTGTCTAATTTTAGGGAGGTAAGGTGAAAGAAATCAACACTAATCATTTAACAGGACTAATACCTAACAGCACCTTTTATTTTCTTCTTTCTTCTTTTTTTTTTTAAGAAAGAATACTTATAAAATTACAGGTCAGTGGATTTCTTATTTTTTCCTCTCTATACTGGATGGTAAAGAATTTTACTGAAACAGTAAAATGTTTCTTACATTTTGCTGTTCATCTCTAATGACAAAGTCCTGGCTAGCACTACTGTTTTTTCCAGAGTTTGTTTTTTAATCCATAAGCAACACTGTTTATCTTACCTCTCAGAAGAACTTACAGCAAAACAAACTGAAAATCATTATACAAAATGATGTGGTTTTTTAAAGCTTTGAGGTCAAATGCCTTTATTGTAAAGATAAAGGCTCCAATGAATAACATATAATGCAAGCTCAAGCTACATTGCAGAAAAAAGCCAAACCCCAATGCACTATTCAAAGAAAATAGAAACAAATAATGAGATGTTTTCCCAAACTAATTTATTCCTTTAAGCATGTAAAAAGTACCTAACAGTATACTCAAAAAGACAACTTAAGCGCATTCAAATGTCTTTATCTGTTCTTAGACACTGACTGTGAAAGTGTATCTCATTCAAAATTACTTTATGTAATAGTTGATGGTTTAACATACTCTTGTAAATAAATTTAAGGGGTTTATACTACAAAGGTACTTAACTATAATACACTGAAGTAACTGGAATGCTTCAAACCTCAATAGCTTCTTATAGCAAAAGAGAACCATAACTTAGCTTCAGTCCTTTTCCTGACTCTCATGCTACAACTGTAGCTTCTCAAAGGGCAACACCACCAGGTACAAATGTTAAGACAAACATATTGAAAACATAAAAATCCAATACTGTGTTTCTAAATAACAGAAAAGTTTCAGAGGCTGACTAACAGAAGGATCACAGACCTGTGGGGTTTTCTTAGCAAATGAGAAACACAAGCTTTTTTAAAGGCAACTGAAAAGATGACATTAAAGCTCCAAGTCCTCTTAAACATATTTAGATAGAGGCAGATGCCAAAAATCTCTCTCGTACCTCTCTAATATCCTCATCTTTAACATCAGTACAGCAGACAAGTTGGCAATAAAACTTTAAAGGAGCAGTGAAAAAAGTTTACCCTTTGTATTACTGTAAAGCTTTAGCAACAGTCTGAACCACGGTTAGCAAAATATACCAAATAAAACCCATCTGGATTTTATTCATGCAACTAAAAAACTAAAACATAAAATCCAGAAACAAATTCATTATTGTATTCTAAATTTAATTTGTAACATCAAACAACAAACAATAAACCAGTTCAGATTCAACTAAGGAATTGTATTTCCCCATGGATTTTTGTCTTCATTTTCAGATGTCATATTTTATTTTGCTATGCACATCTATGCTACCATTAATGCAGACATCCTTTTCTTATGGAAGACACGATTGCCCTAATCCTTTCATTATACGCTGAAAAGGACTTTAATCCTGCATTTCATACAAAGTTTGAACATTATAAAATATTATAAACAAGTTATTAAATGGTAATCAGCTATATATCAAATCAAATCTAGGCAGGTCAACAGTAAGAAAAGTTGTTCAGCATTTTCTTGTTTCTCTCTCCAAGTCCTATAGCAGAATGTCCAGAGACTGTCAGCACTAGATGGCACCCTCACAGAGAGACTCCAGACCAGCAACAAAATTATCCTCTAGATCACCAAATTGATTTGGAGGATCTCACTCCATCCAGAGGCACCACTTACACCTTTGCTTTCTGGAGCAAGCACTGAATTTCTAGAGCCCTGTGTGTATATGATATATGCAAATTATCTGATGTGTAGCTGGCATCCAAAATTGAAATACTCATCCAGTGTAAAAAAAGTCAAATACCGAGTTCTTTTTCCATTTGCTCCTTCACATTATTATCACCTTGAACTTTAGCCTTTAAAACGTGTGAATGCAAGCATTTTCTATGGGATACCCAAAACAGGTTATGCTCTTCAACATCACCATAGGAATGAAAAAAAAATCCAACCAACCTCTATATCCGTTTGAAAGTTAAAGAGGTCTATTCTTTGCCAATTGCTTCCATCCAGAGCTAAAACATTCCATGCCTATAAAAAACAAAACCAGTTTATTTCTTACCTCTACTGCCTGCTCTCTTCATTTGCCTCTCAGCAATTCAAACGTAACAAACTCAAACATAACACAATATACAATTTCAGGTTGCATTTTTTAAAAAGAAGAATTGTAGATGATAGTAGTCATACTACACCAACTAGTTAAAAACACAGAATTTGTGGAAATTAATATCAAATCTCCTAAATGGATTACACTTCAAAGGCTAACTTAAGCCCGTAAAACATGCAGGAAAGCAAGAAATTCAATGTAAAGTACGTACATGGACACAGCAAGAATTAACCCTCCAGTTTTAAAAAAAAGCTTTTATAAATATATCTACTAAGTTACTTTTGCTAGATCTATATGGAGAAAAGTAGCTGCAGATGAGATTCCTGCCAATAAAACCACAGTGCCTCAACCTCACTAGTTACTATTCTGAGAAGAACAGAAACCTTTCAAAAAACTGATGACTTTCCACTGCTAAGCTCAGGCCTTCCCTTTACACATGCTAAACTACATGAACGTGTTTGAGAATTTGTCCTTTTCTGTTGAAGCCATAGTTTTTCAAAGCAGACCAAAATAAAAAAGCCAGAGAAACACAGTCAGAAAAATGAAAAAAAAAAAAAAAAAAAAAAAAAAAAAAAAAACAAACAACATAAAA
>WKFP01015545.1:319658-380716 GCA_011057875.1 Pterocles orientalis | reverse complement strand
AAAAAAAGAACAATGCATCCAACTTATAGGTAATTCTGAGAGAAACACAACTTATTGAATCACCTTGGTTTTCTTCCACTGTAGTCTTGGTGTCAGCTGAAGGTTCTAACAAAACCTGCTATAAACTCACAAAACTTACTGAAGTTGCAGGCCAGGGTGATAAGAGTGTAGGAATAAAATTGTTACACACTCCGTTACACATCAAATCAAACAAAAAAAATCCAACAAAAACACTCCAACCCAAAACCCAACCCTAATGAAAAAGAAACAGAAAAGTTCATTGATGTTGCACATGAACACACTTCACTGTACACACTTGATGTAGGAACAGTGTATTTTTCATTTTAGTTCAAGAAAAAACACCAAGACAAGGTAAACATAAAAGCTTACTTAGCATGCTTTCTCTATTATCTTCTGTATGCCTGTTTCCCCTACTAGTAGCCCATCTACTTAACACCTTTTGTACTTGGCAAGCAAACCATGGACGTACTTCTTAGACACATGGTGCACATTAACTGAACGATATGGAATTTTAAGCACAAAATAGTGTTACACAGCCACATACTTTATAAAAAGCAAATGCCATTATGCTAAACTGGGCCTAATTCTTTCTCCAGATATAGAGCACACACCACTGGATATCTTTTCCATAGCCTTCAAACAGAAGTCCAGTACATAGCAACTAATTCCATATTTGAATGCAAAATTGGACCCACTGTTTATTGGTTTTAATAAATAAAGAGGCTAAGAGAACTGTTTGATTTTTTTTTTTTGACATGAAGCAGATTGCCCTAAAGCCCATGATTTGCAAGTAGTTAAGAGAACAGCTTCCCAAAGAACAACAAAAAACCCCAACAGAAATACATACCTTGGAAACTTGTGCACATCGACACAAAGTAACTATGTCCAAGAAAGAAAATATTCTAGGAAGAAAGGAAAAGAATAACAATTAAAATGTTTTGTGATAAATTCAGTCTAATACGTGGATTCACAGTCCTGTAGTTTTTACGGAAAGATAGCAGCTACACAAGCAGCAAGTTAAAAGCAACATGAGTATTTTATGAAATTATTTCACTTATTGATACTTAAGGAATAATATCATAGCTATCATGTAAAGACAGCCAACACCAACATATGAAAATCAGCAGGTGCTTCTGAAAATCTATTTTCTGTTTCCCTCTCCTTACTACCCAAACATGCATGAATGATAAATTCTTTTTCCTTCTTTGTAATTCAGAGAAAGTATTAATTACACCGCAGTTAAAGAAATAACTTACACAAATGCAGTTGAAGATTTCAGAGGCTGGTGAAGAGTAAGAAATAGAAAACACAGACAAATCCAAGTTCAAGAATCTAAGTACTGACACAAGGAATGATGAGCCAAATTTCTAAAGGGGTTTCACAGTGACTATGAAGTCTAACAGTATCTTTTTAAAATTTACTCTGCAAGAAACAACTACAACTGAAAATTTAGCATTACTATTCTGATCATGGAACCAATTCCTCAAGGCTGCCAACTCTTAATAGTTTTCTGAAAGAAATGTTTCACTGTCAGAATGAATTTTGCTAAATACCATTCCGAAACAATTAAATTAGTTCAAAAGATGTTCTCAGAAAAAAAAAAAATCAATAGCTTAAGCACAAAATATAGATACTATTGCAAAATCACCTTCTTTTACAGAGAATGAAAGATAGGAAATTCATTAAAGATGACACTGTAATTCACTTATAAACTGTTACCTGCTCGCCAATGAAGTTTTGCAGTCATCAAAACAATGAACAGTAGTAATAAACAATTTCATCTTATAGTGAGATATTAACACTGAGGAGCAAACACAACTGGTAAGAGATGCTGGATTTAATAATTTAAAATTCTCGTTACTACTTTCAAAGTGGAATTCTGAAGCTAGAGCTTGAAATGGATGCCTACATCTTAAGTGTTGTGATTTTCAGCAGTGGTAAGAGTCAAAAGATGTAATGGAAGTTAATGGAAGTATTTCTTAAACATAATAGCCTTCTAGATGTTTATTATGATCACTTCAGATAGTAGTTTTCCAATATTTCATTGACGCATGAAAACACTTTTTCATTGTACGGTAATACATTTTTTCAAAAAACTATTAGCCATGCAAACAGAAGGACACATTCTCAGAAGCTATGAAACAATTTCTAAAACCCTATAAGTAGCACTTATTTTGATAGCATCTATTTTGTCTTTGAACACCCATTCTGAGGTCTGCCCTCTTGAAGAAACTCAGCAGTGTTTTATGCACAAAGTACATAATGCACTCAGCAAGATTGCTGGACTGTTCAGATGAGAAATGAAAGCGTTCTCTCGTTTTTAAGAGCAACATTTATACCAACAACCTACCATGAACCCTCTTCTGAAGTCCCCTTTTCCCCTGCCATGAGGCAAATGGCAGAAGATGAGAGTGTGGAGATCATGCTAGAGATCTGCCAAACCTTCTTAGCTTGTGGAAGCTTCCTCACAGTACCAATGCATAAGTAGAATCAGAGGGTTATCTTAGATTTACAGAATCTGAGCACAAGAGAGATTTCTACATTATCTGTAACTAAGAAAGGAATAACCATTTCATAACACAACACTCCTGGCTAAACGAAGAACGTGACATGCTTTAGAAGTGATATATCAAGTTCTACTGGAGTAAGAAGTAACAGAAGGAACTGGAAGATGTTAAAGAAAGGGCATTTTATACACCCCCACTACTCTGAGTTGTCTGGCAGTCTGTCTTCATGTTTGACTGTTTATTGCTGTTAAGAGATTAATGTTGATGCATTATTTCTGCTAAAGAAGTAAATTAAAACCAAATGCAGAACAGATGTATTTATTTTTGTTCCATTCTGTATGAAGCGACTTTTTCAAAAGGCAGAAATAACAGTGATTTTTCTATATGAGGACAGGCTGAGAGAGTTGGGGCTGTCCAGCCTGGAGAAAAGAAGGGTCCGGGGAGACCTTACAGCAGCCTCCAGCGCTGAAAGGGGGCTACAGGAGAGATGGGGAGGGACTCTTCATCAGGGACTGGAGCAAGAGGAAAAGGGGTAATGGGTTTAAGCTGAAAGAGGGGAGATTTAGGTGAGATATTACAAAGAAATATTTTCCTGTGCAGGTGGTGAGGCAGTGGCCCAGATTGCCCAGAGAAGCTGTGGATGCCCCATCCCTGGAGGTGTTCAAGGCCAGGCTGGATGAGGCTTTGAGCAACCTGGGCTAGTGGAAGGTGTCCCTGCCCATGGCAGGGGGGTGGAACTGGATGATCTTTAAGGTCCCTTCCAACCCAGATCCTATGATAAGTTGAAAGGAGGAATATTTTAGTGAGTGCACAGATTCACAATGTTTTTGGTTTATTTTTGTTCTAAAAGAAGAAACTTTCTTGCAAGGCGGCCCAAACTGTCCCCATCAAAACAAAAAATATTAGGATGCATTATAACCCGGCAAAATCAGAATGAGTGTTATTCAATTAAATACTACAATAAGTAAGAGATACCAGTAAATTATTTTACAGTTCCTAAGAGTCATTTTGCCAACTTGCTTGAAAACATTTTTTTCCATTTTTTTTTATTTATTTACCCTCTATAGTACAGTCTTACATGCAAACCACTAACACACACTTGCTTCCTTACCTGCAGTCCCACAGAACTACGAGCAAGTAGTTACAAGGCAGGGGAAGTAGCCAACAATATGCAAGACTCTAAGGTTTGAAGTAATTTAAAGTCTTTAAGAGACTTTAAATGCAACCAACAAACTGAGATGGAGATGGAAATAGAAACACTGACATTGTCAACCATCTGTCAGAATCAGACACTGACACTGTCTGGCACTTAGGATAAAGGACTATGCCAGCAGGCTCTTATAGCTTTAAAAGGGGAAAAAACTACCAAGTGGGGCAGTTGATGGTTGTATAGTACAGCTGTACTCCATGACCATAGCTACGTAGATGGAAGCTAATGCAGCCAGCAGCACTTTTAATTTCCACTTAAGCCTTTGGCAGGAATTGTGTAAGGAAACTGGAAATTAATAGAACCTCGGTAAGCTTAGGATCTCTGTTCTGACTTCCTATACTGCAAGCTATTCGATTTTCCTTAATTATCCTGTATCAAGCTCAAGAAGGAGAATCTACCTACAATAATTGTAGATCTTCAAGACTTTTCAGCCCTAGGTATATACCACTTTGGACACGTGCCTCATGAGCTTGGCCCTGCACATCTCTCCATGTTAACAGTACCTGCAGCACACATGAGGTTCATGCCAACGGCACAGAGTTGTACAAGCTCACAGGTCCTCAACCCCTCTATGGTAAGCCTAACTTCCAGAAAAAGATCTATTCTTGATTTGAAAGCCTTCAAGAGATGGAAAGTCACCACCTCCTCTGGTAGTTTGCTCCACTGGTTAATGACTCTGTTAAAATGTTTGCCTTATTTCCAAGGTGAATGTCTGACTTTCAGCTTTATGCTTTTTTCTACTTCTCTTCACCAAATTAGATAGTGCTTTAGCAATTAGTACTTTCTCCTCATCGAGTTTTAAAGCCGCTTGTCATGTCATCTGTAATTCTTTTTAACAATCTTCTTACTTTAGCTCTTTAAATCTCATTTTCTCTGCACTTTGTTCATTTTTTCAGTATGTTTCTTCAAATGTAGACATCAGAAGCATGTGCAGCATTAAAAAATTTATTAGTATCAACAAAGCTGTACACGAAGTATGACTCCAGCCCTGGAGTCCTCAATACAGGAAGGACATGGACCTATTGGAGAGAGTCCAGAGGAGGCCACAAACATGGTCAGGGGGCTGGAGCATCTCCCATAAGAGGGCAGGCTGAGCCAGTTGGGGTTGTTCAGCCTGGAGAAGAGAAGGCTCCAGGTAGACCTAAGCCTCCCAGCACTTAAAGGGGGCTACAGGAGAGATGGGGAGGAACTCTCCATCAGGGAGTGGAGTGAGAGGAAGAAGGGTAACTGTTTTAAGCTGAGAGAGGGTTGATTTAGATTAGATATTAGGAAGAAATTTTTTCCTGTAAGGGTCGTGAGACACTGGAACAGGCTGCCCAGAGAAGCTGGGGATGCCCCATCCCTGGAGGGGTTCAAGGCCAGGCTGGATGAGGCTTTAAGCAACCTGGGCTAGTGGAGGGTGTCCCTACCCATGGCAGGGGGTTTGAAACTTGATGATCTTTAAGGTCCCTTCCAACCCAAACCATTCTGTGATTCTATGATAATCTGTATGAATGCAGTTTATGTACTTGCATCAATTGGGTTGTTTCCAATTCTAAATAGCTATATCACAATTGCTTGGCAGACTGCTATAGAGGACTTTGAAGAGATGCAAACCATGGTCTAAAATCAAAATAAAAGAATGCATGTGCATTATTAAACTGGACTGTTTTCTTGAGATTGTCAAACACTGAACAGCAGTAGCTGTCTTTGCTACTCAGGGTGAAATATTACCCTATTTAATTACACAAATCTGTTGAAGTGGGGAAAATGAATCATGTTTGAGACAACAGATTTTTCTTTGCCTCTGCAAAATACATACATTGTTCATCTGCTTACAAAATTCTTACAAACTAAGATCAGTTCCAGATACAAGTTTATATTTTTCAGTTCTTTGACTCACCATTCAGTACTCTGTACACTAAGATATAGCAGCCAAGTTTTACAGTGCTCGTGGGCCATTGTACATACAGTATGTAGCTAAGAAATAGCAATGGCATTATGACAATTTCTGTTTGTAATCTTTGCTATATTTCTTTTCTATTTCCCCCTAGTTAAGCACACAGATGGTAAAGCATCACTTCAATTATACTAAATACTATGTTTGACTTCACTAATTTTAGGTTTCTGGTAATTTTTATTCTCTACAATAACAAAAACACCAAAAGCTGAGCAAAAAGCAGTGTGCAGGAACAAAAACAAAGAACTGAAACATGAAAACATATGTAATACTTTATTAGCCAACTCACAAACTGCATATTCTTGCATACAAGAAAAGTTGCTGCTGAAGCACAGCCCCTGCGTTCCTCTCCTAATTTGAGTCCGAAGACTCTGCTTATCCTCTTTTAAATCTGATTTAGCACTCAAATTTTGAGGCTGATGACCTATTATTCAAGTACATGCACCCAATAAGCATGTTTTATAGTGGAACTCATAATAGCTTCTACATTTATGAAGCTGGTACTTTATAGGCAGAAAGGAACTGAAAATAGTTCAAATGGCCAAAACGAATAAACATCTCTGCTTCTGAAGTTTGCCACTTTTGTGCAAAGATCTTATAGCGCAGAAAATAGCAGCTAAAATACAAAAGAATAAATTTTACCTGTTCTACATGCCAAATGTACTATCTATATCTCCATTTTCAAACGTGCATTAATACTTTTAATCAAGCACAAAACAAAAAAAATATTTGTTGAAGTTGTTGGAAAGTCAGGACACTCCAATATTAATTACATTCACTGAAGTTTTTTGTTTCCAGTGCTTTTCAAACTCCTACTGTGACTTTAAAAAGCAATTTGTTCTTTCCAGCAGTTTACAAGGAAAAAAACTAAAATATTATCATCTTCAAGGTTGTGACATCTTACCGGAAAAGTTGTTACTGTTAAAACTGCAATAGTTTATTTCTAACTTAATTTCTGATTGTTTTGATGATAGATATGGGTTTATTAACTACAGACACCAATGCAAATCCACAACTAACATACTGTATAATCAAATTATGCTCTTCCATAAACACACAGGCTAAGAAAAAAAAAATAAAGCTACAGTTGTCTGAAAACATTGTTTGAACTACATGATTTACAATACCCCCCCCGCAAGATTCTTACTGAAACATCATATAATCGAGCATTTATTCAACCTTTCACTTGTTGTAATATATAAGAGCAGAGGAGAGCGTTCCTTGCCAACTGGCAAACTAATAGCACTGCAACAGCAAACAAGAGCGATCATTTTTCTTCTCTCTTGAACAGTACTACAAATCAAAGCTTTTAGAAGCAGCCTATTCCACAGGAAAAAAAAATCCTCCAATTTTACAAACAAAAACAAATGCCCCTAAACCAGAAAAAATTACAAATTAAACATCTCCCTCTTTCCACTCAAGTTATTCTACCTCCCTCAAAGCACAACTGGTCCCTCCAAACCAAGGTCTTCTTCAAAACCACCACTGTCTATATTAGTCAGATATCCCCTTCCTCCTCTGCCCAGTTATCTGGGTCTACTTGAGAAGGAACAAATAATCTCTGGCTTTGTATCCTTTCAAATAAGCCTCTTGCCTGAGAAGCTGATTTCAGTCATTTACTTACAAGCGTGGCAGATATTCTGTAGAAAATGTGCAAGAGATATGACACTCCACTGAAAATTTTCCAATCTAATTCTGGTTGTTATATTAAGAAGAAGAAGAACTGCAGTATACGGCCAAGGGCTTACTTTGTTCAGCTTTAGAGTACGCAACTATAACAAAAAATGAGTAGTGGTAGTATTTCCTAATACTTTCTCAATTTTACAGAAATCTAACTTGTTATAGTTAGATTACAGGAGTTTAAATACTTGACACAAGGGAGAAAAAGACCAATTCTTGCAATAAAAGAAACTGTTTACATTTCATTTCCAGATATTTGTAACAAGACATTAACCACTCCTTTTCCATGTATCAAATGTTGTTAAGAAAAGAGCTGTAGTGCTTTCCAACAGCTTTCATACATATCTGATATAAGCAAAGTGCATTTGATTACACTTTGTACAGTATTTACTATTCAGTCCCAGCACTGAGAGCAAAATGTTTCCACTGCAACTGTTTTATTCTCCTTTTAATTAAAAAGTAGAATACATAGTTAATACACTAAAAATAATTAGGATATTAATTACACTCAGTGCAGCAATATTTAATCTCTGTCATAACCATATGGCAAGACCTCTGGCCTTGTAAATTTGTCTCTGCAGCAGCACAATTTCAAAAGGAGGTTTACAGAGCGTCTCTCCCACCCATCCCCTTCCTCTCCATTCCAAAGCCCTGATGGTCAGCACAATATTGCTGGTGTTATTTAGGAGTTTCATGTCTATATAGCTTCACAGATATTTTCTTTTTATCCCACAATGAAAACTACATACTACCTAATCAATAAGTTATTTCAAAAGAAGATGTCTTTACTATCTCCTGTCTTTACTTTTCACTGTCTAAAGCACATCAACAAATTCGCTGAACTACACAAATAGGATACTTAGCACCTGTAACATCTGTGAAAATGACTGTCCTTTTCACAGATACCTGGGGAGTCCTACTGCTAGAAAAGAAGTACTTGCAGATAGATCATGATTCTTTGCAAAGGAGGCAGCATATTGACTTTTATCTTGTGGTTCATGGGTGGCACTGAGTGCAACAAAGCAAAGTTACTAGAATTTCTGTTCAGGGCATCATTCAGCGACATCTCTAATCACATTTTCTAAACAGTTCTGTAAGTCTAATTGACAACACTGTCACCATATGGAATGAGCATTTCCCAACAAAAAATGAAAACCTTCTAAAATTCCATTCCTTTAACAACAGACTGCTTCTTTAGTACCACCAAGAGAGCACTGCGATGGTACAGACACTAAAAGAAGTCATAACATTTTAAGAGCACTTTCTTCAGAACACAAGACGCAAAATACCATTATGAGACATCCCTCCACTTGAAATCAAACAGGAAGCAATAACACACATACAAAGCTAACCCAAACACCTCCTTAGTGTATTAAGAAATAATCAGCTCGATTTGAATAACACCATCACTAAAAACTAATTGCACCATTATAAATGAACACCCCTGCCCCCCATCCTCCCCAAGAGTGGGTTGGAACAAAACCAATATGCATGGACAGAAGACGTTGCTGAGCTGGTTCAGTTCCAGTTATGAAGTGGTCACATTCAGTTGAGCAGTATCGCCACATTTGGCAGTTTACACTTTGCCTGAAATCAACATTCAACAAGATGAGGATGTGAAGACTTCCATCAGTGTCACAACCACAGGCTGAACTTACTGATCTTGGTGTCGTAGCTAACTCCTGCAAAGGTGGCCTACTCACACACCAGCAAGTTGATGAAATTCATGACTAGCTGAATGAATACAGCAAGAAAAATTCTCCTGCTGTTCCTCCCTTATATAACACAGACTGGTAGTAATGGCAACAGGCAGCGCCTTTCACTGCAGTGACTTTTTGAAAGCTCTGAAGTTGAATTTATATTTTATTTTGTTATCTCAAAGTTCATGACACAGAGTGTGAACTACATTAGAGAAAGGATTACAGGCTCTACAGACAGATAAAACATTGTGCAGTGTGGAAGAGGTGACCACTCTGTACACCAAAGCTTTTTGAACACTATTTCTTTTTCTAATATGTAAGGAAAAGATCACTATTAAATTATATCTTCTAGAGTATAATTTGAACACATTAAAACAAATTAAGGCTAACCAAAAGACAAGTTCGAGAACTCCAAGAATTAAATCAGACATTTTGCTATTTATTTCAAGGCAGATTTAAGAATGAACAGCACTTGATAGCCTGTAAGCCACATAAGCAATGTACGATACTCAGCTTTTTACTCCTTAACACATTATGTAGAATTACCTTAACAGAAGTTCTTTTGGTAGTTTTTTGTTAATAAGGGCTTCATCACTACTTAAGAAAACCTGGAAAGAGACAGAAAAAACACAGTTTAAAAAGACCAATAAGAAAGTTTTTAGAGGTTCTTTTCACCTTCTATTTAGGTGCTTAATTCTTTTAAATTACAGTTCATGTCAAGTTTTCAACACGTTAGTTGGCAATACTATAAAATTATTTCAATATACACAATAGGACCACATCCACACATGCACCTGCTCTTCCCTAGTGCTGATTTAACTGCACAGAAATTGTGGAGCAACTTAATAGTCATTAAACAACAGTCAGAAGCCACACTTACACCCCACAAATTAAGCATTTTAGGCAGCAGTAAAACTTCTAGCAATAAGATGACACATACAAACATGCAGTAGTTGCACAGTTCCAAAACTGTCCCATTACAGAAAACAGAAACTTTACACTTTGCAATTACTCAGGTCCCTTTCTTCACTGTCTACAGTGTAAACTCTTTGGCCTAGGCACATGAAGATGGATAAACTTTTAAAATCTAAAGATTTAAATAATGTACTGCCACAGATATGACAGCAACTGCTATATAAGCAAGGGAAACACCTCAAGAAATGCTACAAGAAAAACTGAAAGTGTCTCTCACCTAGAACGTCATTTTACCAACATATCTCCTAAGAAAAAGCAAGTGGAGATACTGAAAGAAAACACCCAAGGGAAAAAGCAGAGAATACTAAGATTATATAGGAAAATCTTTCTGCAAAAGGAGAGAAGGATCAGTCAACAGTTAAACAGAAATACTAAGCAAATGAGATACTGACCAGAGTTACAACTTACTGCAAATATTTAGGTTTGAGAAATTTTGCTAGAGGAACACAGCAATAAACAAAACAGGTGAATCAGAATTTAAGGAACCCTGGCATAGGCTGGAGGAAGTCAAAGTCACCTAGCCATCACTTCCCCTCTAAAGAGAGGACCTTTATGGAGTCCATTTGCTGTCCACATTACCAGAAACAAAAACTAGAAAGAAGGATCCAGAATAGCCGAGAGCATTATGAATGATAAAAGGTAAATATGCAAAATCACATGAAAGAGAAACATGAAAAACAGCTGGAAGGAATCTTTCCACTGTGCTTTAAGAATATGCTGTTCCTGACTCAAGCCTCAGAGTATTGCCCTTTGTCCATCCTACCATCAAGATATATAATATACTTAGTAATTATTTGGTTTGCTTCTTGGTTTAAAAAAAAAAAAAAGCTCAACAAGAGGCGGTTCTGAAAAAAGGTACACCAAGCAAAGAATGAAAACAAGCTGAATATAAGCTTGGCTCTGTCTTCACAAAAAAAGGGAGACAGCAGAAGGTACACATCTCAGAATTCTGAAAGTATCTCCCTAAAAAATACCCTAAGATTAGAAAACTTGAATTTCCTTACGGATGCTGTCAAGAACCTTTTTTCTCTTCCAGCACATCCTAGGCTGATTCCGAGTCGAACTGCGTATTACTGCTTCTCAATTTCAACACAACGGCAAAAGCCACTTTCTCTACCCACTGCCCCTGTGCACAGTTATCCGCACATCTAAGAACAATAAAACTGTCAACTTTCAACAGCACCAAGTTTAATCAAGCTTCCTTTTCCTGCCACTGGAGCAGCACAATCATTCACAGACTAGTGACTGTAGATATTCAAAGCATAAAACACCTATGCAGATATATTTCAATAGGACAGTTCTAGTTCCTTCAGAAAAGAAACATTCTTGGCTTTAAGTGGTTCCACATGGCTGACCACAGGCTCAGGTTTGCTCTGGTTCTGCTGTACATCTGATACCTGTTGCTGTCAGGATCTGCAGCCTTTATGCTATGTACATCAACACTGGTTTTAGAACTGGCTGACTGCTACTGAGCCAGGCAATTCATGGATTTATTCATTATCTGCACATACGCCACTTTGCTATTCTATGCTAGTTACTCTTTGGAGCTTATAGCCTGAAAACTATAGTATGTATCAGGATAATTTTTTAGAAGAAGAGTCAAAACACAGGCCTAATTGTGTTTATTGCAGCACTCATTCAGAAAAATGAGATATATGCCATCCTCATAGAACTTAAGATCAGTAAAGAGCAAAGCAGGGAAGTACTCTCATGCGTTACAGGTTAAAAAAGACAAGTTGCAAAAAAGTTTTAAAAAAAAGAGATATAGAAAGAACATTTATTCCTTCTTTGCTTTTGCATTTGGTAACAAGTTTGACTGTGTTAATGACGGGGTATCTCAAATTCTAGAAAAGTGTGGTTTTAACTGTACAAAAACCCAAAATACAACAGACAAATCTGTGCACAAGGAACAAGGATAGGTGAGACTGGGCATACGTAATAAATGTTACTCTAAAACCAGCCCTAAATTTTGTGTAAACGTAAGAAGAGATACAGGAAATGTGCGCATTCTCAAACAAATCGCGAGAACGCACAAAACACAACCCACGAGAGAAAACTGTAACTGCTTATTACTTGCATCTTGAGGCATTCTTACATTCCTTAACTGACTTCTGTTGGTGGTATCTTCACTGTACTTTAGAAAGAGTGGTTATAATGAGCTAAAAAGGGAGTATTTCCTTAAAAAATGACCTGATACTTGCTTACACTAAATCACCTCAGTAACTACCACTTAATTTTTTTTATCTCTTTACTGTATAAAGTATCCCTTGTGCAAGTCTGTCAAATACAAGAAGAGTCATCTCCCTGTTTTGCTTCCCCTTCCACATTATTAAACATACTAATTGCCTCTAGTCCTAGAATATAACTTCTTGGTACACCACAGCTAGCTTGCCACCATTAAAAGCACCACATATTATTCTCTTCTGGTCTAACAGTTAGTGGTAAATCTCTCCTCTTTTCACCAGAATTACTGGGTTGAAGCAATCTTTTCTGAGGGAGCTGTGCATTTGTGGTTTTGTACCCAGACCTGTAATATCCTCAAAAAAGTTCACTTTTCTCTACAAAGAAGCAAAGGAATATTCATCCCGGTTTATCATGTTTATATAAAACTTTTAGAAATTCACTTCAATTAGTATTTCAAGATCAAAATAAGGTTATGTCACTCATTTTGTTGATAGTATTGCCATATGTAAAACACATCAAGTCTTTCAGGTTTTCACTGGCAAGAAGAGCATTTATTTAGTATTATTTATGCAGTAATAGGCATCATAAGAACATGTTTTACAGGAAAAACCTGACAAAATAAAAGTTTTATTCAGTTGCCCTGATGTGCAGATCTTTGTTGCCAAACACAAAACCCACCAGCTTGCTGCACATCTCTCCTCAGTGGAGACAATTGTTGCCTGTGCAATTTCCCCTTCACCATGCTACTGAAATTGCCTCTTGCTAAAGCGGCAAGGAAAGCCATCACATTGGGTTTGCTACCCAGAGCAGTTTACAAGTACACTGAAGCAATGAATGGCACCCTAAAAATCTCTATATTTAAATACAGCAGAAAAATGGAGGAGGAGGAAGAAAAGGGAAAATAATCTTCCTTTACTATAAATTTCAGATTATCTCACATGTTATACTACGGAGTGGTCTCTAATGGTCAGAGAATTGCTGCTAGCTGGCACCTTCCCCAGAAATGTACAATTAATGCATTAGACCTAGGCAGACAGGCAGAATCATTCGACACCATGCAAGCAGCAAAATGTAAGCGTATCTAGGCAACAAAAGGAGTGTTAGGCAAATGGATATGCACTGCCAAGAGAACTGAAATAAGTGATATCGAAGACACAGCAGCTGGTGGCACAGGGCTGGTATTAAACGAGAACCCATGGTAAAGCTTTCTGTATAATCAATAAAATTATGATACACCAAAGTGAACCTCAAAAGGTGATGACACCATCTCGAACCAAGCTTATCTACAGCAGAGACAGACTGGCAAAGTCTTTTATTTCAACACATAGACACTATCTGCCCTCCAAGCTCTTATTCCTATGCACCAGCCAGCTGCTCACCATGCTCTGTCTCTGACTTTGTGCACTTTAAAATTCCAGCCATCCTGGCCTGTCATGGTCTCTAACCTCTTTTTTCCTTGGACACCTTCTACGAGAGCCCAGGTCATTGTCTTCAGTAGCTTGTAGCTTCCTCCTTGTTGCCAAATACCCACTGGATCTTTTGCACTCGTCTTTCCTCAGAATCTTTTCTCTTCCAGCACTGTGACAAACTGACTGATCAAAAGCAACACCTCATATGAAAGCCTTTTGTTCTTACTAGGTTGCTCATCTCAAACAGTTATGGCTCACCTTCAGAGAACAAAATCAAACACACCTGGGAACACCTCTCTGTCTTTCCATAATTCCTTCCAGTAACCTAGGGCTGCCTATAAGGGCCATACTGCTTTTAAAGTTCCCCAGAGTAAGTGCTGTCTAATATAACAAAACCTGCCAGGCAGAGGCAGCTGTCCACACTGCCCACTTCGCTGCTTGGTTTTCTTCCAGAAGAGCCATCATTCTTGTTTTGCCAGCACTGGTATTCATACCACATAATTCACATTTTACTAGAGGGCATCAGTCTGGCTCTGCAAGCCCCTGTTCTCACTTGGTGACAGATACAAAGTTATTTGTGAACTTCAGAGCTGATATGTGTAGCTGCAGGACTCTATCTGGAGGCCTTTGGCCATTCCAACTCAACTGCCTCATGGTGTGGAGCAGGAGGTGCTCGGAGGTTGTCTTGCTGCTGTCTCCAGCACACCAGTTCACTCTCAGCTGACCAGATAGCTCACATCACCCTTTCCCAGGTGTTTTTCAGAAGGCCATTGATTTAGAAATCACCAATCAAGCCTTTTCAGGAGTATGGCTTAAGTATTGCAAGCAGCTAATGTATTAATTAATTAGCCTGACCTGTTAACTGAGCCAACCATCCTTGAAGGCAAGACTTAAAACTTCATCTCCTACAAAGTCACCAAAGAGACAGCAATCTCTGAACTAGCCCACATACTAAGCTTACTTTGACATACTGCTCTCTTACCAGCACTGTGACACAGATTTATTTAAACATTTAATTCATTGTCAAGTCTGATACAAACCAAAGAGGCACAGAACAAACTCAAAGCTGCATAAATCTTTCTGTACCATGTCAACATTTCAGACTGACATGACTGTGACAGTTCCTACTTTAACTTGTTAAAAATTATGAAGGGGAAATCCAATGGTTTGCAGAATTAGTGATTGACCTAATTACCTGCGGGCCAAAAATTCAGTTGAAAGACAGCATTTTATCAATACTTGCTATCATGTAATGATGTTTGGTAGCCTTCATGTCAGAAAACATTAGGGTCAATCCAATACCTAACCAAAAGAAACAGGCATTACACTGTTATTTGCAAAAAAGGTTTGCAAGTTCTGCTTTCCCCCATACTACTCTGACTAACCTTCCATTCAGGTTATGATCCACCTAGTTCACACTTTGTATTTTAAAGAGTCTTGTTCTAACCACTACCAGAGATGGCAAAAGAAACCTGAACCACATGGAAAAATGAACTATTCCTTACCTAATCTTTCATGACTAGAGGCTGGTTTAGAGGCTGGTTCAGCTTAGGAAAAAAAAATATCTAATAACTACTGTTTAAATATATAGAAATTCAGAAAAAGCTGTTAATTGTATCCCTGTATATTCTGTTAATATACATAAAGAGACAGCTGAAAAAACAGGTGTGATAAAGTTTTATCCTCATCACCTGTAAGTCATATACTGATTGGTAAATCTTTTCTTCAGTTTGTTTTCTTTCTAAAACAAAAATTTTAATGACAATATTTTGTTCTTCAGATATTTATCCTCTTGTAAGTTTATATACTTCAAAATAAAAACAATATATGATGAAGCATTTAGACGTTATTCCTAAAAAACAAAAAAACCCCATTCAATTAACAGTCAAATCTACAAATCACTTTAAAGTGGAACATAGGGAAACCCATATCAACTACTTTCCAGGCTTAGAGATCAACAGACCTGTGGCAGAAAATTAAAATCAAATGGACAAAGCAGTTGTTGTCTGTAGCCCATCACAAGGGCAGATTATGCACCAGAGAGATTCTGCGCTTTCTGTTTCTTGAGCAGGTAAACAACAAATCCCTCCTTAAACATCAGACACTCAAATACAGTTTGCAAAAGCCTAAATACAAAACACCTGAGAAAGGTACTTTCCTTTGACCACTCAAGTAACTTTGAAACTCTAAGCAGACATACTGGAACAGATTCTAAGGCAGTTTTCATCACAACATTCACAGGGACCATGTACGCAAATTTGTTTCATTGCAAAAATAATCCACTTGGTTTCATGCAGTCTTGTAGAATAATGAATGCCATATATTGCACATTCTCAGACATTCCGAACATGATGTGTTTCTGAAAAATCAGCCAGAGAAAAGTCAGTGTCTGTTTGTTTTAATGCACCAATATTTGGTTAGGGATAGCCATTCAATCTCAAACATCCCGATTTAATCCCCATCACAGATCCATCAGAGCCCTTTGGAGCACACCTTTCAAAACTCCTCCTCTAAATCATCACTTCTGCATATAATTGTTTTTACTGCCATATATACACCTAAGTTTTATTCCCAGTCTCTAATATTAGCATCCAAACACACTGATGGCATGTCAATGGAGACCTGAAATCCTCCCCAGATTGTGCACACAGAGATTCTTCTGCATGTCCCGTTCCCCAGGAGTTTACACTATTCCAATCTGGACTAGTACAGTCCCCACTCCAGCCACGCAATCCCACATCCAGAAAGGCAATTCTTTTTCTTACTGTAATTAGGTCAAACTATAAATGAAATTACAGCTTAAGTCCTGACTGCATGGTTGAAGCAAAATCCCTTCTTCTAAGCACCTATGAAACAGAAGTTTTGAGTACTAATATTCCCCCCCTCAACATAACTGCTCTCCAAAAATATATTTGACAATTAAAAGGTATAGTTCACTATAGAAATTATCTATAGCTTCTAAAAAGCCATTTCAAAGCAGTGCCTGACCTACATCATAAACACTATGTCAGAACTGATGTTTTTCCTAGTACTGAGAGTGTGAAATCCTTATTACAATGAGCAAACATTCTTTGCAAAGCAATCTCCCTAGAGTTTGAACCAAGAAAAAAAAAAAGACTACACAAAATCTGTGTTGTGGCTGCACATACCATATATTTAGTGTATAATTAATAAAAGCTTTCAGTTATAAGAGACAAAATTGGGTACTTCTTCATGATCACAAGCAGCAATTATAACTGCCTCCAAAGGAAAGAGTATCACAGCAACACTTCCAAAATACCCTTGTCAAACTGTTCCAAGAAAGACAAGAGGTTAAGATTTAGAGGAGAAACTGGACACTCACTGAATTCTTGGTATTTGACAAAATTTATAATTCTTTAATTTCTGCATAAATAAAATAACCTTGCTACTTTTGCTTTAGCAGTAGATTACAGACCATTTTCAGAACTACAAGTACACTCATTTTGACTCTTAATATTCAGATAACTACTACACAACATGAAGTTATGATATGGAAATGCCCTCCCTCTGTGAAGCTCTGACCTCAGTTTCAACCTCTGAAGACAGACAAACTCAACACACTGGTAGAGTTTCACATTTATGCAAGTTTGATGATGTCTCCTTATTGATTTAAATTTACAGAACATACTGGTTAACCAGTTGAACAGCAATCAAATCCAATGAAAACAGAGTTTACTATTTCCTTCTGCCTGAAGGAGAACACAGGAAAACACTGGGATAGAAAAAAAAAAAGAGTGTAACATGAAGTATGGCTAATATTTTAAGGGTAGCAGCTTGATACCAAACTTTAAGTACTTTCTTGTGGGTTTCCTGTCATAAATGCAAAAGCCCAGAAAAAGGCACATTTCCAGTTCCAGTCCTCCTCTCGCACGAATGCAGTGGTTCCTCCAAGGCAAAGATAACAACCCAGAGGGAATAATTCAAGAGATGGGCTGTAGTTGATTGTATCAGCTGAGGTGCCCTTGTATTTTAAACAATGCAACTATTGTTGCATTTCCATTATCTCTCTTTACCCAACAGACATTATTTTAGTCTATTTAAATGTTTAAATTCATTCTGTAGTTTTGCTTTTGTTTGTGTTTTTTTTTTTGGAGGGGGGGTGGAGGGATCGAGGACTACATGGGGATAGGAGGGAGGTCACTGGAGTCACCAAAAATCATGCATCTTACAGATTCCGTGCTTTCTTTTTCTTGACCAACAAATGCCTCTCCTTAGGCATCAGACACTCAAATACAATTTGCAAAAGCCTAAATTCAAAACACCTGAGAAAGGTACTTCCCTTTGGCCAAGTAACTTTGAGATTCTACACAGAAACACTGAAATAGAATCTAAGGCAGCTTCACAAACCACACTCAAAATTAATCACATCACAAAAATAACCCATTTGGTTTCACAGTCTTGTAGAATCACACTATATACACAGATTTTCAGATATTCACAACACAGTACATTCTTTTAAAAATTAGTCTGAGAGAAAAGTTTGATTTTCAGAAACTACTAGTAAAAAAAAAAATCTTCAGTCTCAAGAACAACTAGCTTAAACTTTGATAGAGACATACAAGTAATTTCTTGATCCTGAGAAATAAACACAAAATTCACAGAGGAGATACCAGTGCTGTGAATTTTAAGTCCATCATTACACTCTTTTAATGCCTTATGTGTCAGTTGCTCTGTTGTAACAATGGGTATAGACTTCCTCCATTTTTAAGAATGCAAACCCAACTTTCACTTCATTGAAAAGTTACTCTGTGTTTACAATCTTCCTTCTCAGAAGCTTTACAATTAGAATATCCCACCCAACATTAAAAGTGCAGGTGGGAAAGCCATTTGTAAAAGTTCCGACAGCTGGACTCCAACCCTATCACATTCAAACCAAGTTACCCAAAATACCTAGCTCAAGGACAATCAGAAATTGTAACTGTTTGTGCATTGTGCTAAAACAAAGAAAAAAAAAAAAGAAGAAATCTATGGAGTATACTGATCACCTTCCTAAAACAGTTATAAGAAAGAATGCAAGTGAATGGTGTGGCTACTGCCTAAACCAGCTCAAGGCTGTTGTCTGAACTGTGAAGGAGAACTCTTTGGTTTCACAATTTTACCTGGTTTTGTTCTGCTTAGCACATCCTGTTCATGCGTATTTCTGATTCAGCAGAAACACTACCAGAACTACTACACAAGCTGATAACAATTTACACTAAATCAGTGCAGTTATTCTGATAGTAGTAGGCGACGCTCTTCTGGGAGGTACAGAGGCACCCACGTGCTGCCCTGAGCCACTTTCTAGAGAGGTGTGCTGCTTACCGGGGGCTCAGATCAGGATGTCACCGAGTGACTACCAAGCATCAGGCAGTCTATCCACTATTATCTGCTGCTGCTGTTTCACATGGGCACCAGCGATACAGCCCGGAGGAGTCTGAGGAGCATCAAGAAGGATTACAGAGCCCTGGGAGAGGCAGCAAGGGACTCCAGAGCACAGGTAGTTTTCTCATCAATTATCCCGGTCAAAGGGAAGGGTCACTTGGATCTGGCAGGTCACCAAATGATTACAGCGGTGGTGCCACAGCCAGGGGTCTCTGGAGGTGTTCAAGGCCAGGCTGGATGAGGCTTTGAGCAACCTGGGCTAGTGGAGGGTGTCCCTGCCCATGGCAGCAGGGTTGGAACTAGATGATCTTTAAGGTCCCTTCCAACCCAAACCATTCAGGGATTTCTGATTGACAAAACAGCTGAAGTACTGTTAATGTGTAGCCTTCTGCGGGCATTCTGATCAATATTGTCACAGTGCCAAGATTAGTCCTACTATTCTACACTAACCTAAAAATAGTTGCTATGATTCAGTAAAAATCTGACTTTTAAACTTTCCACATCTGCTAGCCCTATGTTATCGTTAATTCTAAGATTACCCAATATTCCAGTCTATTGTTGAAACAAGCAAGCAATAAGCTAACAGTCCTTCTGATTTGCAGGAACACTGAAATTCACTATAACAAAAGGTCTGGTGTTAATTGGTCAAAACTAATTCCTCCCCCACCTGTCTTGAACTTTAAACTATGCAGCTGTAAAGAATTAAGAGGGAAAGAACAACCTAAAGAGGACTAACCCTCTAACAGACAGCAATTCAAGTATAAGCATTCACATACCTGAAAAATATGAAAATAGTTTTTAAATTATGCTATATGATCCTTTCCTTATCAGCTGTCAAGTGCTAACAATCTGCGTAGTATAAGAATCAGCACAGCAGTAAGGCTTATCCAGTATAATTTCTGAGATTTTACCAGTGCAGTTACAGCAACAATTCCGTGCATCTTTGCAGATTCTACATCTGCTGAGTTTATGCTGCTAAAGGTATTGAATCAGGAATGTTGAAATGGACCATGAAGGAAAACTCCATACCCGGAGTTTGGTGAATGGAAAATATTTACTTATATTGTGAAACAGTTTATAAATACTTTGTTCATCATTTTTAATTTTTCATAAGTTTAGAATATGAGATAAATCCGTTTTATTCAATTTACTTTTAGGATACTGTATCTTCTCTGATGTGGAGTAAGATGTGTGATGGCATACTAATGTGAAGCAGGACAAGTCATTAAGTCACATCATAAGCACTTCACCAATATTACATCACCTGCAGCCTCATTCACTGAGATTTACTCCTCCTTGTAGCAACAGATACATCCTAAAACCTTTACAAACCAAATCCAACACGATTCTACATAGAAGCATACTGCAATTCCACACAGCCTATCCATATTTTTATTCCACCTCACATTTTCGTTTTCAAGGTTGTTCTGCTTAGGTTCAAAACATATAGGCTAGAATCAGGAAGGAACAGATGGCAAAATGCAGGAGAAGAATGAGGAGTATGAAAAACTGTTCATGCAAAGGAAGAAAAGTTGCAACACCACAGGGATATGCTCTTTCCCTTTGTGAGGCTGAGTGCTCCCTCCCTCTGCCCAGAACTTGCTACAGGAAACCTACTATCACTACACACACACAAATATACACACAACATGGTTTTCTGTCTTAAAACACTGTGCATTTTCCCATGTGTGAAAGGCTGGCAATTGTGTCTTCTCCCTGTATGCAAATCAATAACGCACCAGACGTTTAAGTTGTAATTGAAAACAGGGATCATACTGATATCCTTTCCAAACATGCTGTCCCTGCTCCCTCCCCCTTATACACCTTGTCATCTTCCTTTCACAAACATCATGATGCATCTCTCCCCGCCACTCGCTGCGTACATGTCCGGGATCACATCCTCACAGAGCAACCCAACCACTCTTCCTCCTTCACTGCACCCTCCACACACACACGCTCCATGACACACCATCTCTACACACAGATGTAACAGACCTCATGCCCACCATATACATACCACAAATCTGTTTATTTCTGTGCGTACACATAAACCATCACAGCTATGCATACTTACACATATAAGCAACTGCCACTCTATACACATACAAAATACCATACCCTGTATCTGCTATATACATATAAAAGATGCCACGCCCATAGCCTACATGCCTACATGAAAATATCCACAGGTTATGCCACACCCAGTGTTCACTATACACACAGACATGAGCCATACCAGACAGCAACATACAGACACAACTACATACATATAATGCTATGTCATCTCATAGAATGGTCCCTGCACGTCACATCTCCACTACAACACAAATACACATATATCTGAAGCCCAGATCATAGTAGATACACACACATACTGACACAGAGGTATAATATCACCCTCACGTCTGCTATACATACACATCCCAAGCCACACCCTGGCTTCTTGCACAGGCAGAAGCATACACCACAACATACGCATCCGTAACACCCCACGCCTGCTCTGTGCAGACGCACACGTTAGCTTCACCCCCACTTTATACAGGCGGACAACACCCCTCTATCACGCTCCAGCCGCTTTACACACCCATGGACACACATTCCCCCTCCTGTGTTTTACGGGGGGACAACACACTCTCGCACAGCTGCTCCGGGGTTCCACAGGAAGGCAACACACCTGTCACACCTCACCCACAGACACACAGGGACAACCTCTCCCCACCCGTGCTATGGCGAGCGACAGCGTGGCCCCAGCTGCTCTGGACAGGCCGCCAGACCCACTCTCTCTCCCCCACCGTCCCCGCAAGGAGGGCACAGCCCGTCCCAGGCCCCGCAGCCCCCTCCCCGCTCCCGCAGGGCCGCACACCCCCCGGCCCGCCAAACACAGACGTTACGCCTGCCCCGGCCTCCCTCCCTCCCCTCAGGGCGAGCGGCCCACCTGTCGCCCGGCCCCGCGGCAGTTCCACACGGCCGGGCCACCTCCCGCCCCACCACCTGCCCGCCCCGCCTCACCGCCGCTCCCCGCCCTGGGCCCCAAGAGGGCCAGGCCGGGCCGTGCCAGCCCCTTTCACGGCCGGGGGGTGGCGGGGGGCAGCGGGCCGGGCCGCAGGCTCACCATGGCAGAGACGCGGCGGCGAGGCCGGTTGTCCTGGCGACAAGGAGCCCCGAGGAGGGCGCCAGGTGCAACGCCTGCGCGCCAGCCGCCGCCGCTACTGCCGCCAGAGCGGGGCGGGGGCCGCCGCCGGATCACGTGACCGGCACCGCCCCTGCGCTGTGGGGGACGCCTCGCCCCGCCCACTCCGCTGGAGGCCCCGCCCTCCCGCCTCAGGTGGTGCTGTGAGGGGAAGGGGCGACATGGCGGCCGGAGGAGGGGGATTGGGTTGATCTCGAGGGCCTGACTTCGGGCAGGCCGGCCTGGCCGTGGTCCTGGAGGGTCCTCAGCTTGTCAGCTCGGTGAGGGAGGGCTGTCATCCTGTCCCGGCCCCTTCTGCGGCTCTCATGCAGCCCTGGTAGCCATCGCCAGTGGGCTCTTGGGATTTTCAGTGGCCTCTCAGGCGAGGCAGGGGCGGTGTAGCTGCCAGGCAGAGGCGGTCCCAGCTGCGTGGTCTCCTCAAACTCTGCTGGACATTGGTGGTGCAGGTGTGGCCGCCCCCTGCACCTCCAGTTTGCAGGCTGGCATATTGGGCTAAATGACGGCTGGTGACATGTTTAGTCTGAGGTAACAGCCTCGTAAACTGGAGGGGCTGCAGCCAGAGCATGCGGTCACTCCTGGTGCAGCCACAAGTGGTGATAACTGGGGGTGATAACGTCCTAAATTGCGACGGAAAAATCCATAAAAGCTTGTCTGTCAGAGAGCCAAGCCCTCTGAAGTGATGTGTGCTGTCAGTAAGACTGCGGCTCGCTTCTGCGAATGCTCTGCATAAAACCACTGTCAAAGCCAAGTACAATACTGTTAATAGCGCACTTACAGGTTACATCTGTTCAGCAGTCACAATACCACATGCAAAACCGAGGAGATGGGAAAAAACAGGGAGGAAAAAATTATCCCAGCAGGTATTGTTTTCTGTTGATTCAGTCCTTCGGATTTCTAAGAAATGTAAGTGGCCGTTGTAGAATAACAGGAGTTTGCTATTTGGATCTGGCTTCGTTCATTCCTTTAAGGAATGAAACATTCTGGTTTGATTAATGGTAAAAAATAGTTTCTTACAAAAGTGTCCTTTCTCAGAACCCGCACGGAAATAGTTGGTACATGCACATACCGTTTGTTGGCACGTCTCTGAATCTCCTGTCTTGTACTCTCCAGATTTTAGAGAATGACCTGGTTCATACAGTTGATCTGGTTTGTATGGTAGAGAAGAAAGCCTCAGAAATGTGAAATATGTATAAACAATTTAGACATGTTCAGCTGAATTGCAGAAGGCCCAGACTAGCAGTTTCTGAATTCTATTGGTTCACATTGAAAAAAAAAAAAAGATTATTATCACATGATATTTTCTCTTTTAGTTCAGTGCAATTCTCTGGAGTGTATTAAGATAGAGACAGATTCTACTATCAGTACAGTAAAAAGTAAGAAATTTAGGGAGCTAGTTTGCATTGCAGCAATGTGAAGAAAAAGAAAAAAAATAAATCTGATTTTGCAAAAAGAAGGGAAGCTACAAAATAATAACTGTGTTCGATGAAGAGGAGTGCAGGTTAATTAACCCACTTGGGATCTGTTTGTGCCAGGGAGGCAAGACAGGAGACAAATGTGCAAGTGGGCTCTCCGCAGCCTAATGTCAGCTCTCATTTGATTGAAAACCGTTGCAAGGAGTAGAACATCACAGAATAGATTTGAATCAATATTTTATGTATAAAAATAATATAGGAAAGAAAGCTCCTTGTTTCATCCCCCAAAGGATGCTATAGTTCCCAGCTGTTTGTTATAGCTCTTACCTCTACAGCCTAGCAGAGGCTCGGGAAGCTTACTTGGTGGTGCTTCAAGGTAACTTGCACCCAGACTGATGAAGAGCTTACTTAGGATCGTGTTAACACAACTCAGCTGTAAAGTTCTTCTGTATCCGGCTCCAGAATTTTCTCTATATGTACTTTTTCTACCCTGATACATGTAAAGTGTGTTTCAGAGCACACTTTCATTTGGGATGCAAAAGGATCTCTGTGCAGGTGTTTTAATTTCTAGTTTAAGTAAGAAGTGTTGAAATTTCTATCACTTTTGCCCTTAGAAGATATTTGTTTGGGAAAACTAGTTTGATAAAAGTTTGGAAAGTTGACTTATGTTCCTGACAGAGACATAGTGCATATGTTTAACTGCTGTTGCATATATCTATCAACAGTACACAGATCAAGACTAACTCTCCATGCAGTACAGACTTGTGGTAGCAGTTTAACCGCGTATGGCTTCCCCAGTAGCCTAGAGTATTTGGCTTAGAGCTATGTTCAAAAACCTGAAGTCAAAATTAGAGGAATAAAAAATCACTGTAGTAAGATTTGTGTGGTTGCAAATAAAAATAAAACTTAGGTTCCCAAGTAGAGGGGTATTTTATTGCATGTCCTAATCTTCTCTCTGTGTCAAAATAAATGTCAATAAACCTTACTGGTTTATAATTCTTTGAATTAGTTCCCATTTGTTGCGTTCATGTGAAACGTATGAGGATGACAGAAGCAGTGATGGAATAGGATACCCTTTACAAAATGCAATAAAACCCTTTGCTCATATGGTGTGCTGCTGCGCATTTTGTTTTTTAATTTACAGACATCTGTAAGCCACTCACTAAAAATTACAAATGTGAACTCTTAGAGATATTTTGCAAAGATTTTTACTTGAACTTTGTGTTTTGGGGAAATGCATGTGTCTTCATTTGCATAAAAGTACCAGACAAAAAATTTTGCATTGTTGCACTCAAATTACTGGTAAAGTTTAATAGACCTAATTTGATTTTAGATTAACTGCGTGATACCATTCAACAGTTTGAAAGTGATGTTTTATAAACCCATCCTACACTATTCATTGTACCTTGGAATTTTCTAATAATGTTAGTTTGCAGCTGTGAAAGAAAAGCCTTTTAGTGTAGTTCATTGTTGGTCAGGTAAACTAAAAATCATTTCACCTGTGTTGTCTTAGAAGGTAGAAACCTGGAGGGAATTTTTATTGGATAAAAGCAGAAGAAAAGATAAATACTAGTATTTTAAATGGAGAATAAAAATTGTGGTCAAATGCCTTGACAGCACGTCTGCTTTCTCTAAACTTGGAATAGATGCTGTTGCTTTAAAAGAACAGATATTTCATGCCTCTGCCATTTCCATTATCATATATTTCTTATTCATGATTTCTTAAATGTAAAAAATGTCCTTAATTCTTTGAAAAAGGAAACATTGTGAAACACTGGACTTTAGCTTAGACTTAAATGCAGAGAGGTCCTTCTCATCTGGCTCACCAACAAAATGCTGGAGCACAGTAGGGAACTCAGACAAAGAGAGAGCATAGATACCTATTTTATATTGTCTTCTGGATGGTTTAGAGTCATTGCGCCTTTCAGTGGTGATTCCTTCCCCAATTACCACTTAGAACTGGACGCCTGAGGCTTTTGGTTTGTTTGTATTCAGTTGCTTCAGTGCCCAGTTTTGGACACAGCTGAGTTTTAGTCATCTAAATGAGCAGCTTGAATCAGAACAGGTTCCCTTTATAATGACCTGTTAAGAATCCACCTGCTCCCTATTGACTGCACAGGGAGCCTGAAATTAGATGCCTCAAGATGTAAACACAGTTATATGGACAACATGAAGCGTAAGTATTAATGTTATATGGACAAAATAAAGCATAATTATTAATGTTCTGAGGATGCTCTTCTTTAGTGTTCAGTGTATGGCCCCCTGAGTGGAAGCACTAGATCCTGCTGCTACGGAAATCATCAGTGGGTGTTCCAGCTGGGATGCCCAGATAGAAATAAAGGGTAGGGTTACATCTTTCTGAAAATTTACCTTTTCATGGACTCTTCAGAAGAGTGCATTTCCACTGAGGACCTCAGTGACCTTCTGTCACTGGCACAGTTAGTTCTCAAATTACCCAAAATTTGTGTTCCCAAATGCCATGAGACATTTTTTTTCTGTTTTAAGTCCAGGCAAACTGAAGCACAGAGACAGTATGGCCCATGCTCACATAGATACAGCTGGTCAGAAGCAGTGTTAGAAATAGAAAGCAGGAGTTAGAGAACATCGTATACACTTGTAGTGCAAAGCATGGGTTGCCTGAATGTCCTCCCAAAATTAAATGAACATTTGCAACCTCAGCTCCAACCCTCCAGACTCCCATTACTCAGCAGGGTACTTGCTACTTTGATTTCCCCAGGACTATGAGTGGTAGCAAGCACTGCTTTGGATGGCAAGTGTTTGTGGATGGATTCCTAAATTGCCTTCTGTGGAATAAAAATGAGAATAAGAATTTTGAGGGAGGTTGAAACAACTGCTAAACCTATTACTAAGGGCTGATTGAAAATCCTGTAACATATCCAAAAAAATGTGCAATAACATAGCAAAACATGCAAAAACAAGGCCAAGCCCATATTTCTGAAGAGTTTCCATAATCTTTGCATTTTTATATAGGAGCTATATTTTGAATATCGAATACCTGAGATCTAAAAATACCTTTCCATTCCATTTACATCAAGTGGTGACAATATCCTAATGGCAACCCTTCAACTCTCTGTTGTAATAAGCACCTTCCTGAAGAGAATAATCAGCCCGGGATGCAGTTGGCAGCCTTTGCTGCCAGGGCTGGTGTTCTTTGCTGCTGGCTGCTGCCTGGCTTGCTGACCCCTGGAACCACCAGAGTCTTTTCCACAGAGCTGTGCCCCAGCCAAGAGAATGCCACTTTGTTCTGGCTTTGTGTCTTTCTCTCACCGTCACCTCTTCTGCTGACATGGTCCCAGAGTCTGAAGGTTCCAGCTGCCTTGCAATGTCCTTCAGCAATCACTTTGCTCCCATCATTTGCTCTTCCTCAGCTGGGGAAAAGTCTGAGTATCTTAATTTCACACCTTCATTGCACATCATGGAATCCAAAATTACTGATGAATGAACATTATCCATTCCAGCTGTTTTATCCGTCTATTTTTTGTAGAATTATTTGTTTTTCTTTGCTTGTTTCTTTGCCCTTTCCAGATGAAAACAACACTTGACAGCCAGAATGACCACTCTGTGCTGCTACGGAAACAAACCAGAAAATGATAGTGAGAAGCAAGACATTTGTGTGAGCATATTTGTAGAGGATCAGGCTTCGAATGGACGGAATGTGACTGTTGCAAAGGTTCTGTGGTAAAATTTGCTGGAGCATAACATTAGGGGTTTGAAAGACACGGATAAGCCAAACCAACATATATGTTTGCAGTGTTTAGAGAGGCATTTACAACACAGGGGGGTAAACCAACCTCATTTCAAAACAAACCAATTCTCCAGGCACCATGTACATCAGCAGGAAATGGAAGCCAACACTTAGAAAAAGGCCAGAAGAGAAACTCGTACAGTTTGATGGACAGTGCAGCACTGCACTTAGGGTCATGACAGGAGGAGATGAGGTGGGAAAAGCTGGAAGAAAATCAATGTAATTAAAGCTCAGAAAAAGAAGAGCAATGCAATGCCTCTAAATCCCATGTTAAAATTTTTCACCTACTAAAAACATATTTTTCAATACTATTACATTGAAAACAGTAAGTTATTGTGGTGACAAAAGTTTAATGCCTTTATTCAAGTTATTTCCTGACAAAAATAAGGTGTTTTTTTGTCAATTTTATAGAATGAATCAGCTCTAGACTGGCACTGAATCTAGTCTGATGTCAGGATGTGTCACACCTCAGCTCAAACAGAGTGTGGTCAGAATCAAGTGTAGCTGTAATATATTTAATTGAATTTCACCAGTTTAGGTTGACATAATTTGGAAATTTACATTGGCATCACAGTAGCTGTTTAATTGCGGTGTTATAAAAAAAATTCTGTAGCCATTCAGCATGCCACAGCTCTACACCACACATTCGTGTTCTCAGAGATCATATTAAATTTAACAGTTGTTAACTTCCCTATAGTTTGAAATAACAGAGATAGTCCAAACTTCCGCTACAAATGAGACATGAAATTACCTAAACCTGTCCTTCAAATGCCTTTTTAAACATCCACAAACCCAACAGTTGTATCTGAACTGTGCCCAGTTTGGAGGCACAGGTACTTGCCCATAAGATTGCATGTGTAGCATCTGTGCATGGACATTTGGGCAAAAATTTTTAAAACAGAAGAAATCGCAAAAGAAGATACAGAGATGTCTGAACTTTGGAAACAAGGCTAGTAGGTAACTGGATAAATACTGACTTGCAAGTCAACCTTCTGACTCCTCCTGCATGTTGTTAGAAAATGGTTTATTGCTGGTATTTCAATAGCCATGGAGTGTAGTTAATTCCAAAGTGTGACAGAACATCCGTGCACTCAAAAGATAGTTTCTTTTGCAATGATAAACAAACAGCTACTTGATGCTGGTAGTTATGTGGCACTCTAAGCCTAGGAAGATAGAATGTTGACTTCCCAGCACCATTATTTTCTTTCAGAACCACTATTTTCTTTCTCTTTTTCACTCTTTTCTAATCTCCCAAATTGTTTTTTTAATGACACAGCTTACGTGCATGTAATGCTTTTCATCCGGAACAATGCCAAAGTGCTCTACAGGCTCAGTATTGTATTAGAGAAGCTTCACAACAAATGCATTTTTCTGTATTAGCACTCTTCTAGAAAGAAAAGGACCCTGTGTACATGACAGAAAGTACGTCAAGAAGATGAGAGCATGTGTATTCAGATATTATATAGATTGTTAGATTGAGAGTGAAGATTAACGCAGAAGCTCCAATACTGTCTGGATTTAGTTTCCTTTTCATAGTTCAAGTATTTTAATGGCATTTGAGTTGAGGTTTCATGATTTGTAGGATAATCAGTAGATATTCCAACACTCTCTAAGTTATGGAAGAAAATGAAGCAGGAAACATAAAATGTACTATAAAAAACTGGAAAATGTCATTCTGAATTTAATTTCCCCCATAAATCAAGTTTTCATTTCCATTTTGCTTCTTTTGTTTTTTTTTGTTAAATAGATGTCTACAACTCTCCTCCTTTTTCTGTAACAGGGAAAAATTACAGAATTTTTTGTTATTGTTTTGGAAGTGTAACTATTATTGGATAGTTTTTGGTTTGCATTTAACATCCAAACCATTGTAGTAGCATGCACATTGTAGTATTGTAAAAGCAAGTGGCATTCCATATAGGTAAGGCTTGCATTTGAGATAAGTGTTATCTATATTTTCTCATCATTAGTTATGAACCTGGCCCTTGATAAATCCTCTGGGATTATAAACCAGCTGAACCTTGCAGCTATTTATTGTCTCTGTGGTGGTTTAAATTAAAATTCTGCATTATAGTCTCTCAGTTTGAGGGAATTTCAGTTCTAACTTTGACCCTAGCATTTCCTCAAGGTCTAAAACAGGTTGATTACCTATCTGCAGAAGCACTCAGCAGTATCAATTTAAATTCCTTGTCACAAGTGTGACAAAAGTTGACCTCCTGTACTGTCCTGTGCCTTGTGGCTTTGATTATTTGCTCAAAACTCTGGTGACCTTTACAAGGGTCACCGTGGCACAATGGCAGCCATCGCCATCGTCCTGCTTAGTGGTTTGCCTGGAAATTGCTCACAGTTTAGAAAAGCTTTCCTTTTAATTTAGCACATATGGGAAATAAATTATACTATGGAATGGTACGTGAACTCACTTGCCAATCAGATAAAATTAGTTTGGAATTCTTTTATACTGACATCATTTTCCTAGTGCACAAATTCACTCTTGGACACAGAACTAACGAATGTTTGCGTTGGCCTGTTGTGAATAGTGGCGATGTTTAGGAATTTTAATGTACAGTTTAGTGTTTTTATAATGTCACTGTGAATCAGCGCTTAACTTCAGCTAGAGACAGCTTTGTCCTTCAACTACTTGCTTTGTGTGTTTTCCTGTTTTCTAATTCAGCCTGAGTGTTAACATTGGCTCCTTTTAGACGATCTGCAGGAAGTTTCAAAGGCATAGGGTTACCCAAGACATCACTAAGCAGCAACAGTGGCTGCAAGGCCAAACGTATATTGCTGGGTCAACAAGATTGGCTTTCAACAATCAAATAGAAAACATAATTGAGAATAATGAGTAGTATTTTGAGAATTGTTTTACTCTATGTATTACTTTGCCAACATCTTTCCACATAATCCTGATTATTATCTCTCATAAAACCAGCATATTAACTTGTGAAGTTTATGAAAATAAGGCCTGCTCTTAAAATGTGTTGAAGTCAGTGCAACTAGTTTAAAAGTAGCTTTTCTCCTCTGATATTTGCTTCATATAGGATGATAAATTATTGTGTTATGCTTTAAGCACATAACTCTGTACAAAATTTCAGCTAAATTAACCACATACTATGCAGAAGTAGCATCTTATTTGGATTCATTTTGTATTGCTACAGGTTGTTCAAAATCCGAAAACTAAACAGACAAAAATGAATCTATATAGTTTTGCTGAATAAATATAAGAACTCTAATAACATTGCATCCTCATTGCATATTTACCTTTTTTTCTTTGTGTTTTGCATGACTGAGAATTTTGTCACTGCCCATTTTCAGTTATAGGATAGAAGATATTGAGTAGGCCTTGCATGGCCAATGTGAAAAAAAGAAAACTGCATGAAATTGTGGGGAATAATTCATTTTTAATATCCATTTTTTTTCAGGTTTCTCATTGGATTTTGTTCTTTAAAGCCTTGTCTGCGTGGCTGTGTTACTGATGCCCACATCACTGTGCTTTTATAAGGACTGTGTCTGTTTAACTGAGCCATACCAGCTTTTTACTAGGAGTTCTAATGGAAGCAGCAGTTAGATATAACCATATACAGTCTAATTTGGTAACAGAGTCCAGCTTCTGTGGAGCCATTTACATCTGCAATCATATAGAACAGCCTGTTGCAGGATTATCCAGGAGCAGAGTGAGCTCAGGCTGAAGAAATCCTAAAGAGTACTTTTGTATTCAGAATTTCTCAGTCATAACCAAGTATGTAACTTTTTTTTTCACATCATGTTATGCACCACCAGACTATAGAAAGTATTGCTTCCACCATTTACAGTGAAGAAGGCCAAAAAAAAAAAAAAAAGGCTGAGGAACCGAGGATTTGAAATTGTGGTATATGGATGGACTGCAAAGCTTTTTCTTGTCGTTCATTCGAAAAAGACATTTTAGAACTATAACATGGTAGATTAAGCTACCGGAAGGGAACAGGGTCTGTGTGTAGATATTCTCCTTACAAAGTGGTCTGCTGACTGCAAAACTGGAGCACCATCAGAGTTCAACTAATTGAGCCAGACAGCTTGTTAGACTGTCTTATAAAAGCTGGATGTCTGGCTAGATAGCTCTTGGCACTTTGAAGAGTAAGAGAGGCAGATTTATGAACTGGACAAATGAGCATTACAGTCAGGAATTTTTCTAACAGTTTGGCTGTATCTCTGAGACCCTTTGACTTTCAAAAAGATGCTGCTTCCAAAGCCAGCTTCTGCTAGCTCCTAAATCCACCATTCAGCCTCAGGTATTACTGCTGGTTTTAAGCACCCCATCATCCTCTGCAGTTCATGAATGAGCCAGGCTAAGTTTCAAGTCTGTTTTATCCCTATTCAGCCAGTAACATGAAGTCTTCAAAACCTCCCATAGCAGGGGCGTTGGAACTCAAGGATCTTTAAGGTCCCTTGCAACCCAAACCATTCCCTGATTCTATGACATACATATATATGTAGCAGGCATACATTTGTGTGATACACCCATAGAACTCTCATAGTAGGTTCAGTTTGGACAGGAATTGCTGAATCCCTTCCATGGGTCCCTCTCAGCAATTAAGCCCAAACTCACCATGCCCTGAACTCCACTGTTGATTCATCTCTGTATCTTCACCAGCAACAAACAGCAGCACTGCTGGGGTTTCTGCACTTGTTTCTGCTTCTTCCATATTGAATATCATTCTAATTCAGATCCATCCAACTATCTACCACAGAATTTGAAACACCATGGTCAGTGGAAAACACAAAATCAGAATTTCTTGAAAAGAAAACCAGTCTTTATAATTGTGAATGGCTCTTTTACTTCTTCATATGCTATTTCCTTTATGGATTCCACAATTTCTGATTTCTGAGCTGTGGTTGGCTGGATACCATGTGCCTACCAAGCCCCTCTGTCACTCCCCCTTCAGCAAAATAAAGGGAGAGAATAAGATCAAAAAACTCATGGGTGAAGATAAAAGCAGCTTAACTAAAGCAAAGGCCAAGACCATGCACAGAAACAAAGGACAAACAAAGATGTTATTCTCTACTTCCCCTCAGTAAGCGATATCCAGCCACTGCCCAGGAAAGCAGAGCTTCAGTGTGTGCAGCAGCTGCTCCTGGAGACAAACACAGCAACAAATGCCCCCCTCCTCCTCCCTGCCCTTGGCTTTTATGGCTGAGCTGAGGTCACATGGTCTGGAACAGCCAATCCGGGTCAGCTGTCCTGGCTCCGCCCCTCCCAAGCTGTGTTATAAACCCCCTGCTGGCTGCCAGGGTGACACTCAGCCCTGGGAGGGCTGCTGGGGGGGGGAGATACTGGCTTTATCTCAGACAGGCCCAATACATGAGATCAGCTTAGAGGGGAATCTATGGATTTGTGCCTAAAAATGATTGAAAAATAAGGTAGTAGCTGCACAGAGAGGAGTGTGTCATGGGGTATTTTCAGTACAGCTTGTGTTAAACCAGAAATACTGATACCTGCCAGGGTGCCAGACACTTCAGCTATGCAAATGGAAAGAAACACTGGAGAACAGGGAACACTATCACACTTCTGCAATTTTTTGATGTTGCTGCTTTCTCTCCTAACAAAACCAAATAGAAAATGGAAAGCTGGTGAGAGTTAAATGCTTTTTCATCCATCACAAAGATCTGGTGAAGTTTGGAGAAGTTTCTTATTTAAGCTGGGCTGTTGTTAAGGCTATTAAAAGCAAAGCAAACTGGGGGAAACCAGAGGCCCAAAAGGAAGAGGGTGCTGTGGCTTAGCATGTTCCCTTCTCACGCTGGGGACCTGAGGGCAAATAATGCTCACCACATGCCTCTGTTGTCGCACCACTGCTCGTTTTTGTCATTATTTGCTGTCTGTGGTCACAAGAGGACACGTGGCCTTGGGGGAGCAGCCCTAGGAGTGAGGCAGAAGAGTGTGTTGGTTTCAGAGCCCGACATGGAGCCCACCCTCATTTGGGAATTGAGAAAAAAGGGAGTACAGCATTCACAAAACCCCTCTATTCCGTGTTTTGATCGCTCCTTCTTCTCACTGCTTTTCAGGGTGTACAGGGTGTACACTGCTGTTTTGCAGGTAACAGATTTCAACAGTCTTTAAAAACCCTGCACTAATTGGTAAGAGAAGAAGAGGAAGCAAACGTATGGAGGAAGCTCAGACTGATGATTTTTGGCAAACCCTCCATGTTGCAGTATTGCCAGCACTAAGTGTTCCAAAAATCATACGTGATGAGGGTGGCTTAAAAATAATCAATTTGGAGTTCCTTTTTATTTGCCTTCTGGCTTAAAAATAATCAATTGAGGTTCCTTTTATTTGCCTTTGGTTTCTTAGCCTTCAGGGTACGCTCAGATAATGTTTTCTCAGAAACCACGTGCGCTAGAAAGCTGCTTTCTCTTTTCAAAATAAAAATTACTATTTCTCAAGTCAAGCCTCAGCTCTATGCTAAGGCTTCATGTACCAAATACCAGTAGATGTGCAATAAGCTTACTAGCTTCATCTTCTTCCCCTTGTATTTTGTTTTGTCATAGTCCAGGGTAGGCAGACAGAGAAAGAAGAAAGTGGACAAGCTAACATGAATAAAAACATGAGAACAGGGCATTAGGGAAGGAGGGGCAGCAACTTAATAGAAGAAATTAAAAAAAAAAAAACAACAACAGAGAATGGAAAGCAAGAGTGGAAAGAGAGAGAAGTGGGAAGGTAGCAGCATTCACAACAGGGAAGGTTCAGGAGGAGAAAGCAAAGCAAACAAACAGCAAATCTAATTCTGCATATTCCTGTCCTTTCAGTGTGGCAGCTGCTTTGGGGCTCTGGAAGCTATCAGGGCTATAAATGGTTGTGTATCTGTAATTAATGATTTGAAGCTGTGCCAGTATTTAACCAAGGATTAGCCCTGCCAAAGTGGATGGGCAACAGCATGTGGACCTTCGGAGACCAGATGTTTGCAAGCTTTTAAATGCTGCCCACTCCTGTTCTGCATTGGTGTGTTGTCTGGAGGACAAAGTTAACTTGAAATTCAGAGATCTTTAAGAGTGTGGAGTTGGGGGGATACTCTTAAAATTCTTAGGTCTAAAATTAAATCTGCAAAATTTGTTTTCTTAAGCAGGTGTGTAACTCTGCTGAGGGCTGTCGCAGTCTGCTTTTCCATAGCCTGAGTATTTGTGGTGTCTGACTTTCAGAACGCTTGAAGGAATAATTCAGCAAAACACACTGAAGTCTGGCTATTTCTTCAAAGTAGAGGGTTGATACAATTTTTAGAATTTCTTCCCCTTTTACCCCTTTGTATATTTTTTTGCTAGTGCATCTCTGGTAGTGTTCCTGTCCCTTTTATTTGATGTAGAGTTGTCTTTTCATTGCTCTCTTTTATTAGACTTTTTTGTGTTTCTCTTTCTGCCCCAAAAATCTGAGACATCCTATTAATGTACATTGAATGGCCTCCCATCTCCTTCTGTCATTAAATTCGCAGGATTTCTGGCTATAACGTGCTCTCTTTGTACCCACCTTACTCTGTCTTACAGCTCATGAAATAGATGTGTCATGTTTAGTTTCTGTTTAGCCACCCCGTGTATCCTGTGTCCCCATGGAACGAAGAGTAATGAATAAGTTATGTAGTCCAGCAGGCTGGATTCACCTTTGTTGTAGTTGCTGAGCCATATTTAATCTAAATTAAATAGCAAGAATTTCTCCTTCCCCCCCCTCAGATTTCAAGTGCAAAACCCAAATTAAAAGGTTCCTTCATATTTGCTGTATAATTAAATACTAGTTTATTTATCCAAATATTTAATCAGATACCTTACTAATCAACCTCCTATTCCATACCCTTTTTGGGGGCAAATATTGAACTTTAAATGTGGCTTCATTTCATGCTTTAGGTGTATTTTTCATACATTTACTGGAACATATCACATCTTTATGAGCTGCACAGAAAAAAGTTCTCCAAGTGCGAAGCCTTAGCTACAAACCTAATTTTGGAGGTATCAGAATATGATGAGGTCTGCAACATCAGCTCCACATCTGGAAATCGCCTATTGTCAGGTCCTGAATTACAAAAATAAAAAATCAAGGAAAAATGTTTTCCTTTTTTCTCACCCCCCCCATCTTTCTCATCCACCCGCGTGAGCACACCCACCCGCAGATGTGCATGCACACACGCACGTACGCACAAAAAGCTTCTGTTCTGATTCAGTTCTCCCAGCTTCTTTGTACAGTTACAAATTGCAGATGTTCCCAACTTCAGGGCAGGGTTCAATTTAATTTGTAAATTAAATATGTGATTTATATATTTTTTTAAAAAATCATCTTCTCCTCAATAGCAATATTCAACCCTTGCGCTGGCCTGGGAATCCAAAGTTATTACAAATTTCCTTCAAACTTTTACTTATAGAGCTAAAATTATCAATTATTTGAGGACACACCATGTTGATTTTTCTTCCACCAAATGAGGGAGAATACTTCTTTTCTTTTTAAAATAAATATTTTAATACCAAAAATATCCTGGCTACTTCCATTGCTAAGAGTTCATGTTTTGGCATCAGTTTAAATTTAATGTAACAATATATCTATTTTTTCCAATACTTTTTTAGCTAATAATAGTCCCCTACTATTTTTGTAGCGGGTAATAAAAACCGATGTTTGCAATGTTAGTAACCTTGCATTTGTGGATACACCAGTTACCATTTCTCCCATTATTCATTGCAAATTCATGTGCAAGAGCTGACCAGTCGAAGGGGCTGACATTAGCTCATAGGCTATTAAGGCCAGTTACAGATTTTGGTACAATTGCTTTTTTTTTTGACCCTATATCTGTCCAGCAAATCTGGCTCTGCTTCTTCAACCTTTCCCCCTCGTTGGAAGAGCCAAGTGTCAGCATGAGGCTCAGAAGCTGAAGAGTTGGAGAAAAGATGCAGAAAATATGCAGGAGAAGAGGTTTAGAGAAACCTGATAAACATATTTTCTGAAAAGATGGAAAGCCACACTGTGGGCGGGGATGTAGGTGGTGGGGTGAGAAAACAGAAATTGGACTTCTCCAGCCTAAGAGCTATTGTACTTCTCGCCATGCTTCAATGCCCCAGACTCCCACAGTAGCTTGGTACCATCTGCATTACCTGGTAACCCACTCCCAGGAAGCACAAAAAATGCCAAGTTGGTTTAGTCAACATGTAGATTTTTTGACCATTTAGCACAGTCAGCTTTTAAACACCAGCTGGGCTTTATGGCACAGCCACTGGTTTGTAACATGACATCCCGTTCCTCTGTTGTGCACAGCACTAGAGGGCAGAGCTAACAGCTAATGAGAAATTAACGGTGCTTTGAGGTCCAGGGAACATACGTTTTAATGCCGTTAAACTTTTAGGAAATAGCCAGAGAACGAGGCTGAGACACAAAAGCCAAAATATTAGGTGACTGGTAAAATAAATGGCAAATTAATTGCTGTGCTGGAAGCATGACAAACGCTTGCGTATTTTCCCCAAGGAGCATTTGCAGCTTGGAGAGATGCCGTTCCCAGCTTTCTGCACACCTCCTTCTCCCATATTTTCAAGGGTCTGTTTGCAAATGGAAAGACTAGGCGTGTCCCTTTGAAAACTAAAGCGGAGATGCTGGAGAGCAATTGTGCTGCAGGAAGACAACTCCATGCCAAGTGCTGTAGGGGTGGCACCTTAGAAATTTTCTGAGGATGAAGTCTTTCTGCTGCAGGCACTCTGGCCCTGCAGTATTCCTGGGTCTCCATGCAACGGGGCTCACAGGGGGATGGAGGGACTCAAAGTGTGGGGATCTGTGACAAATGCTGAAGTTCAGCTGTTGCTTGTTGGTCCACGTTGACCCTGTTTGTCCAGGTGAAATATATCTCAGTGTGGCTGCTACTGGTGCAGATATGGGTGTTGGTGTGGGCACTTTACTTCAGAGGAGACTCCCAGTATCCTAGAAAGTGACTGTCTTCTAGCTGGTTGTTGCCCAGGGACTATGAGAAGATGAGTGACCTCCCATGCTTACTCATGATGCATGTCCCCAGCCTGAGGCATTCAGCAGCTATTAACTGGGTAGATGGAGGTAAGCTTGGATTTAATTTTATTGCTTTCTCTCATCTAGCTGAAGACCATGGCTGGTGAAGGTTAGAGGGTGTGAGAAAAGGAGGGTGAAACTGTGAAATAGGAGTGGTTTGTCTGCAGGTGAGAGGGAAATCCAGGCAAAGTGTTAGATTCTGTCTCTATGTAGACTTTTACAGGTATGCCCACAGAGACCAAAGAGAAACCATTTGGCAAAACTTGAGGACTTTCTTGCACTGCTAGATAATTTTCACCCATTAAGCTACTGCAAGGCTTTAAAAAAAGAAAAAGAAAAATTATTGTCCTACCCCTGGTGAAATAACACCAACCCAAACCAGCCAGCTGTTTGGTTTACCTCTGTTCATCACGAAAAAAAAAATGAAGTTAATTTTGTATATCATTAATACTGCAGCTGCTGTTTTATGGCCAGATATCTTCATTCTTTTCTTGAGACTGCTCAGTCTTGAAGAAATGAAGTGTGATTTTTACAGTTTACATAGCAGTGATTTATATGAGGGTTGTGGCCTGTCCCATGACAGCGCCTGACCCCACATAACATGATGTAAGTGTAAGAATCACACTCTTTCTTAGGGTCAGCAGCACCATCACACAGGTCCCTGTGTTCAACACACCACCCACAGAGTGGGGCATATGCCTTTTCCCTTTTTTTTTTTTTTTTTTTTTGTCAGCTCCCTGAATTACTTTCAGGTAGTTCTGCACATTTCTACATTTTCATTTCATTAGGTGCAAACACTCTGTATAAATAAAATAAAAAGTTCCCTGCAGCTAGCAGACTGTTGCAGACTTGCCAGACACTGAAAAATGTTTGTCTCTGTTACTGTTGCTTTATAATTCACGTTTTATAAACAAAGACATCTTTCTCTCTCTCTTTTTTCTTTCCCTTTTTGCGTTGGCTTTTGGGGGTTAGAAGCTTGGACCCAGCTGCAGAATAAGTTTGGATCCTGGCATACAGTAGGTGTACTATCCGTGAATACAATAGGTGTACAGTGCTAACCAGGGTTCCTGCCTGCTTTTCAGTCGCACAGTCTCCGTATCCTTTAGGAGACGTCAGTCATAGCCTGGATGTAAATGCTATATCGTTTATTAGGTATTTCAGATCCCTTTACATGGTGCTTGGCAAGCTGTGCCAGAATTCTTTGTGTCCTGTTCCTAGCAGCAGCTCAAGTTGTAAACTTCAGGAAAGCAGGCATCCCCCGTAATAATGATATGATATTACAAAGGTATCTGCAAAGAAATGTGTGCTGCTTTACTAAGACTGTATCAGAATGGTGTAAAATGTGTAAAGTTGGTTATCTCCATTTTTAAGTGGAGAGAGAGAGTCTGAAGAGTTTGTGCAGGCTCATACGTTGTGTCAATAAGCTGCAGAACCCAAATCCTCTTGGCTTCCACTACCTTGCTCACATATTAATGTAGATCTCTTTCTTAGAAAAAAAAATAATTAAAATTTAGGATGATAAGTAAACCTGAAGCCTATATCCCATTTAAATTCAGTTCTTCAAGCTAGGTGATGCAGCCTGCCAACATCTGAAACTATCCCGTCATGCAGAGAAGGGAGTTAAACAGAATCTCGTGCTTTAGTGACGGAGGAGAGAGGTATTGTTTTCTGAACAGAAACTTTATTTCTGTTGTGCTTTATTTTGATATGAAAAGTGACCTTTCCTATGACTTTCTAGCATTCTTCAAAGACCAGACTATTTGCCAGCTGTAGCACTTTAACAAATCTGCCAACATCTGCCCGGCTTGGCTTGAGATAGCAAATGTTTCTGAGCGAGTCTATTTGCTCAAGGATCCTCAGTCCTTATCTTGCCAAGGCTTAAGATCCTGGGTTAGAATCTGCAGAATTGAAGCCTTTACATCTATACTGTTTATATTATATAAGTTTTTAATGGCAGAAAGTAAATAGTCCTAGTGGTAGATATGGAGAGACCAAATATAATAATCTCTATTGTAAATACACATGTTCCTGTTTTTAAATGTCTTTGTTCACTTATATTTCTTTTAGGTGTTTTATTTAGTATTAAAAATCCACTCTAACTTGCATGACATATTCCAGATGTAAATGTACATAGATGTTATTTGGGTACTAGATGCCCAAACTATAATTGTGTGTTTCACAGCGTGTGAGTGTTTGGTGTGTGTACATTCATATGTGTACGTACGGACTTTATAGCCCAGTATCTTCACGTGTCTTACTCCCCGAGTAAAAGTTTATATTGTGAAGCACTGTTTCATAAAACACCACTGTTGGCACATTCACTGCTCCCAAGGAAGGCACAATCTAGGAGCTGTGTAAAGCTGCACGTACAATTAATCTTTTGTAGTGTGTCATAATACATTGTACATGGTACACTGAATAGTTTGACCAGTGTGTTACTGTAGTGCTGTGAATGCCAGGGCTTCTTAGCAAAAGGTTAGATCTCTTTCTAACCATCTTAACTTCCAGATCCTGTGTTGAGTTTTTGATTCCGAGAAGCCCAAAATCTAAAGGCAGGATTATTTGCCTGATTAATGTTGATTTCAATGCAAAACAATGTACAATCATTGTACAATACCTAATCTGCTCAGCTTTATGTAAATCTTCCAAAAGACACTAGAGCAGGGATTTTTGCTGATAGAAATAGAGATGGGAAGAACAACTGTTTGGCAGTGAGGTACTTAGCTTTCAGGAGTTGTTAAATGGGAAGTGTCCTTCCCTTTCCACACTTACAGACTGACTTTACAGTTGAGATGGGATGACAAGAAGGAGCCAGGTCATTCTAGGAACTGTTCCTGCTTTCAAAAAGGAACAGATCCTGTGGTCTGTTGTAATTCTTGAAAATCAGTAAGATGTTCTACTCAAGAATACAAGCTGAGATTTTCCAAGACAGGAGCCAGGGTGGCAACATGCCTTTACATATATCAACACGAGGAAATGATCCAGTTATAGCAAAACTAATCCAATAAACCTTCGGAATTTTAGATGGAAATCCAGAAGATACTGTCCTTTCTTCCAACTGCTTGGGCCAAATTCATGAGGACAGCAAAGGACCAACAAAGTCATCAGCCCTATGACAAGTGTCAAGGAAACCTGGAGCTATTGCTGTGGTCATGTCAAGTCCCTGTGAGTGTCTCTGTCTTGCTGTCATGACTTAGTTTCATAGAATCTCTTTGCTATTTCACTAAAAGTGTGTAGATTCTACATCTTCTCTCGTCTTTTTGTGCTCACTGATTTTTAAAATAGAATTATTGGCGAGTCTGAGGGCTGAAACTGCATTTTATGCCATTAGCTATGGCATAATAAATTCAAATAATAATAAATTATTCGGATAAATTCAAAGAATGCTAGAATTTTTTGTTTCCTCTTCTGTCAACCTGTCAACAACAATTTATGTTGTCCAGAGCGTACAGTTTCTGTTGAAATTAAATTCAGTTCTGTAGTTACATTACGCCTACCGTCCCATGTTAAGGATGGAGTGAGCAAAAAACTGCCCATCCTTCTAATTTTGGAGGATTCTAGTTCAGTATCAGAGCATTATCTGCCCAAGTTCGTCAAACGTAGGTATTTCTAAAGCTTCCAGCATTATGGTGTTACTTGCTTCCTTGAATACAGAAGTTCTTAAGCTTGAGTCATTATGGTCAGACCAAAACCAACATTGGGCAGGTTCATTGTTATCAAAAGATGCCTGCGACTGCCTACCAGCACCTTGCCGTGGAGGACATCTCTAGCAGTGAGGAGGGTCAGGTCCTTACTTCCGTTCCAGGTGGCTCTGAGGTTTTAGCAGACTGAGCGTTTTTTTTGCCCAGCTTTGAATTTCTAAAGGGAAAAAATTTTAAGAAGCTGAAATAAAAGCAAAATAGGATGGGAATATGAAAACAACATTGCTGAGCCCTGCTCAGTTCCAACAGCAACACAAAACTATTTCGTTTATATATTTAGTGAAATAAATCCTGGCATCGCCACCAGTATGTTTCCTCTTATTGTGGGAATTTCCTTTGAGTTGTGTTGGGACAAATATAAGATGAAGGAGAATAAGGGAGAGATATCAGTGCTGTAAGTGCTGGTGGGAGCTGGGAATATCCCTTCAACAGCCGCTTTCAGAGCATTCAAACCTGACCGGCACCATTCATCTGGACCAGGAGCACTGATGGAGACAAACTGATGGACTCGTGCTTCCACCTTCGGTTCCTCTCATGCCCATCCTGAAGCCAGGATCTGAAATAGCAGGATTAATCCATCCCACTCCTAATCTTCAGGGAAGCTCGGCTGCCAGGGTCCCACGCCATTTGTCACTTTTCCTCAGCCCTTACCTGAAGAACATCATTCATGCTGCCACAGTCCCTGACCAGCAGCCCCTCTGCAGTGTACCGCTGGCTGATTTCACATCACAGGGGGAAAACACTCTCCACATCCGAACCCATCCCTCTGGAGATGTACAGCTAAGCCCACCAACTCATCACGCACCAGTGCCAGCTATCTATCTGCCCTTCTCTTCCCAGCCAGGGATTTCTTCTCCTTGTCGCTTGTCTTTTCCCTCCCCTCCCTTTTCTCTCCCTCCTGGCTTTTTTTTTTTTTTTTTTTTTTTTTTTTTTTTACATTTCTTCACTGTGATCCCTTAGGTATTTACCGACAGGGCAATGTGACTTTTCACACGGGCTCTCTGCATGCTCTGCCCTGCAGATGGGGCTGGATAAAGGCTCTCCCCAACCCCAGCTGGCTGGACATCTCCCCCCACCTTCCCCTCCCCTTCACACCAGCCAAGCCAAGGATTCCTCTCTCCCTCCCTCTTTCTTTTTCCACCCCTCCCGCCCTCAGTGCAAACCCAAGACGCAGGATCCTGCCGAGGGGAAAGTGCTCCTTGAAATCATCACCACAGACCCCGCTGGGAAAGTGCAGAGGAGGAGAGAGAAAAAAAGCCTTGGCAGCCAAACCTCCTGCAGCTGAGGGCTTTGCAAGCAGGGCAATGGCTTCGGGCTCGCAGAGATTCACTCTCACCTTTCTCCAGGGTGTGGGATCTGTCTTCTTCATCCTTCAGATCATCTCTGTTCAGGCTGATGGTGAGTCTCCCATGCAGTTCGGGCTGGGTTGCTATGGATGGAGTGAGAGCTGTATGTTGAAATGTGTTACTGAAAAAAAAAAAGACTTTTTTTTTTTAATAAGAAACTTAAATACACGCCCCGGTTTGGGTTAGGAAATGTCTGATTCAGAGGTTTTTGAGACTTTACAAATATCCTGGGGTTAAGCAGAGAAAGAAGGAAATAAGATCTCAGAAGGCTAAGATTATTTTATTACAACAAAACAACAGAATAGTGAACTTTTCCAGAGGAAATAAGAATAATAAACCAAAGCCAGAACATGAATAAGAAGACTCAGCTCTATTTTAGGAGAGCTCTCCTTAGAATTAAAATTATCTTTTCTCCAAAGAACTTATCCATCTGCCCACTTCAGATGCCCCCAATGCTGATTTATAGGGGCAGGTACTTGGAGAAGGGAAGACAAGAAGTCAGAGGCTTTTATAACCTTTTCTGTTTGGTACCGCACATGCTGAAGATGCCTGCTCACCTCTCTGCACCTGAGTTTCATCTGCACTTCACTGCTGAGGGATGTGACATGAATTTGGCTGAAGCACCAGCTACCAGTTGCTCTAAAATGGGATTTTTTACTCACTGATGATCATCCAGAATAGCTGCATCCCTTGAAAGTTTCCAGGAGCCTGTTGCCCTTTCCATGATGAAGCCTGCAGTAATGATGACCAACTTGCCTGAGCAAAAACACAATTTATTTTTGAAACAACTTTGTCTTTTCCTTAGAGAGCAATACTGAATGACCACACTTTTTTTTCACTTTCACAGCTGCAATAGGCTTATGCCTGATCTCAGGATTCTTTTATTTTGATACACTAATCCGTTACCATCAATGTTTGCTGCTTTATTCCAGAGAGCAGACCTTACACATTACAGGGCAAGAAAAGCCTTTTGTTGTTGGCTGAAATTTTTCTCTGAGTATTTTTTCTCTTTAACCTAAGTTTATATCAGCCAACAACAAAGTATGGCAAAGGAAAGGGAGAGAATTAATCTTGCCTGTATGTTTCCACCACTTTGTGTAAAATACCATTTATGCAACAGAACCCTGTCTGGTAAATTGGAAGAAAATTACTTTTCATTAAGAATAAAGGGAAAGAAATGTGTCAGGCTGCTGGGCTGCCTTGCAGTAAGCAAAACTGTGATACTGATTTTAGGAAATATTCTTTTCCTAGCAAAATGCCTCTGAAATGAGGAAAAAAAGTGTATACCCATGAAAGAGTGTTCTCCACAGAACTTAAGAAAGGGGGACAGGACAGGAATAATTAATTTCCCTTGCTAAGAACGCTTCATCTGAAGAATTCCCTTATTTTTTCAAGACCACCTCCCAATTTGTCTTATTTATGTAGAATTAATGATATCTTCTTGGTTCCTAAACAGACATCCTCTAAAAGAAAGGGTAAAAATGTTGGAGATCATTTTAAGGCAAAGTTCATGACAGATTTTAACTGTCATTCAACAGGTTGTCAAATTTACTTTGCACATGGTAAAGCAATTGTGGGAATTAAAGGGCAGAATATTTGAAGGTAAAGCATTATTATAACACTGTAGTTGCCATTTTTATTTAACTTCTAAGTATCATTGTGAAAAAAGTGCAAGTCCTCTATTAACATGCTCCGCAGTGTGTTCTCCTCATATTCAAGAAACAACTGTAACACTGTCCTGTGAACCATCTGGAGAAAACACTTTGTGTGAACTTTAACATTTACTGCTACATGTGGGCTGACATATTTAAGATGATCTGGTAGTATGAAACAGGATTAATACTTTCTTATATAACCGATTCTGGCCTGATGCAGGCAGGAAACAACCTGCTTTCCGTAAGTTGTAGGTCAAAATACAGTTGTGCTGCTCTCTAATACATGCAAATGTCACTTGAGTGCCACAGGACCATTGTGGGTGACACACGTATGTGTGTATTTGTTATTTTTAACTAGGAGTAACTGACTGTTTTGCAAACGGCTGGAGGGATTTGGAATTCACCTTGTAAAAACCCTGTGAGATTCAGACTGTCTTCTGCTGCAGGCAAACCTCCAAAACTGGTTCCGATCTCTTCCCTAAGGAAGACTTTCGCTTATTATCACACAAATAATGAAAAAGAGTGGAGAATAAAACTGGACCGCCAAGGTCCGGTGAAGGTATAAAGCCCTGAAACTGCATGGATGTTTTTTGACAAGTATTTAGCACAGCACGTATTGCTGGAGTGCAGAGACTCCAGGCAGACCCAGGTAAATGCTGAAGTAAAAGCTAGCTTCGTTTTACTTTGCAGGTTTTTTGACAATTTAAAATATGCTCATAGCTGGTGAGGTTGGGGTCAGATGGACAGAAGTCCTGCTCTGACTTACCATGCTGTGCCACTACTTTTAGTGCAGTTACTGGGGAATAATACCAATTATCATGATTATATTAATCATAATTATCGCAATTCTACCAGTGCAAATGCAGGCTTTGGGGAATTTATTTGCACTGGAGTAGGAGAACAGGGATGCTGCTTCATGCGTGCTGCACAGGAGACACCTCTGCTTTTTTTTTTTTACTCCCTCTTTTGTCTTTTCCATGTGTATGAACCATGGGTTTCTGCAGAGCACTTGCTCTGAGACAGAGCATCTCAGCAGAGAATGATGGCAATTCATCCACCTTACTAAGACACTCCTGAGCTGGGAAAAGAAAGGTGCTAATTGCAAAACTTTACTAATTGTTCCAGAGAGATTGGTCTCTTGACTAAATTTGCGTTATGTGTGACCTATTGGTCAAGCCAGTCATCTGGTAGTGACCATCCCTAGTGGCCGCAGAGGTTGCAGATGGAAGGATCCCTAATCCAGAAAGCTAGGTTCAGTTAGGTGAGGATCTGAGCTGCATCCTTCTGACCTAGAACCAGATACGTCTGATGTCAAAGGTAGGGAAAAACCTACTATACTCTTTTCTTTGGCTTACTTTGCACGCTTTTTGTAAAGGAAAGGAAAAAAGGATGCTTTTTCTCTTCTGCTTTCTCTAGACGCTTGCATTTGAGTAGCAGGTGTCTAAGCACTTCACACTCCCACTTGCAAAACAGCACATATGTTTCTATGTTGCAAAAATAAATACATAAACAATTCTGACTATTTGATCCTAAAGCCTGTAGAAAAAATTAAAATTTAAACTCAAACTGAATTGAGCTGAGGAGGAACTCAGAGGTGACCTCCCAGTTTTGCTATTTTTATGATGATGTAATATTTTGAATTAAATAAGACATCATTCACTTTAGTTTCTAACAGAAATAAATTCTACATTCATGAATACTAAGCAGAACTGGTAATTGCCCAAATCTCTGTCTGTAATTGTACAGTTTTACTAAATCCTCCAACCTTGCTATTACAATCACGGCCATTGTTACACACAGCCATAGAAATGGAAATTAAATTGCTCTTGGAGTACAGAAGTGACCTTCCCTTCCTTCACTCTCTGCTGCCTCAATTTGAAGTTTTTAACATCTAAGCAAAAATAAATCAGACTTCAAATTTGCACATCTTTCACCACTTTTATTTTGTTGAAACCGACCTAGGTTTTATCCTTGGAACTAGTAAGTATGGTGTCATGAGATCAACACACTGGGCGTGCCTTTGATAGTGCTTTCACTTTATAGTATTTGTGAGAGATTTTTTATTTCAAAGTATATTTTTGGCCATGAAATTTAATGTTTCTTCTTCAAGCATGATGCAAATCCTGCTTGATTTGAACTTGTTTCAGTAGGCTTTGACCCATGCCTGTATGCCTCAGAAGAACTTCTTGTTGTATCTAATTAACCAAACTCTGTCTTGTTGGTAACCAAGAAAATTCTGCTAATTCCACTGAGATTCCTAGAAGTACAAAGAAACAGGTTTTAGACTGGTTTTATTTTTGAAGAGTCCCTTTTTGGTGCTTCCATATATCTGATTGTAGACAGCTCTTCAGTCTCAAAAGCATGGTGAGGTCCAGTTGTTTGAAGCTGAGTTTAGCAAAATTTGAAGCTGGAAAGAAGGTGGAGTGAGAGTAATGAACCATTGGAACAGTTTGCTGTAAAGTGGGCTGTAAATTCTCCATTACTTGGAGTCATTGAATCGTGACTGGATGGCTTTTGAAAAGACATGCTTTGGTTTAACCATGAATTGTTGGACTCTCTGGTGGAATGACTGGGGGAAATCTACAGTCTGGTTATGCAGGAATTAAACAAGGTGATAAAAGTGGATCCTAGAAGACCAGATATCTAGGCTTCTATGGGCATGTTTTCTATCAGAATATATTGGGGTACTCTGAAGTTAAAACTATATTCGGCTATCGCTTGTTTACAACGTTTTAGTGCTGAACAAGAATACAAATGACTCTTTCAGCAATATATCAAAATATAATCAATATTCTGTAATATCACAACATCCTGTGCTGTTGTAAAGTATGTGAGACAAATCCTTTTAAATAAATCTTTCATTACAACTAGCAGCAATAAGAATTTTACAAATATTTAACCAGGACCCTTGGATGTCCAGCTTGAAAATTACATGACTTTTGTGATAAAAGGTGAGAAAAATTCAGTACTCAGTACATGAACATCTCAAGCACGTTAGCCATGCCACTGTAAGGTGCAGAATTCAATTTTAGTGTTGTAGTCTTTTTTATTTAAGGGGATTTCCTGTTTGGATGTGCTTTTGTATTTTTCCTATTACCATGTCAGCACGTCTCCCGTATTTTTTTCCTCTAAATGCCCCTTAGTAATGTGACACAGCTCAGTATTCTGGGGATCCAGCTATTCCATTGGTCAAGCATCCAATAAGTGAACCTTACTTGCTATTAGATTTCCTAAGTAAGAAACTAGGCAAAAACCGGAGTGCACACCTTAAAAACTGGACAGATAGTCATAGAGCTTCTAAAGCTTTGGAGAAGATCCCCAGGTCAGTCTGGTAAGCAGCTCAGCCTTCTTTATCCGCTTCTGGCTAACCAGAATTTCCTCTAAAGCAGTTCACTGTAATTTTCCCAACCAGTAAGTCCTTCCTAGCTTAACCCTAAAACCTGTTTGTCTACATAATTTGGACATCCCAGATTCCTTCTTGAAGGACAAGGCCCTGTTTTGGACCAGCATCTTCATAGTTTCTAGCAAAAAAAGTTAATTTATCTTCAGTACTAGCAAACACGTAACGGTAGTTAAGGAGAGCTGCCTCAGCCTTGGTTACCTAAACTCCTCTACAAATGTAATTGTTACTGGTAAAAAGACTAAATGGTGAACCAAATTTCTTCTGATTATCTCTAGATGAAACTCAATCCTTACTGATTTTCCTCTCTTTAAGTCTTCTAACTGAAAGACTAGTAGCTGGAAAATAAAGGTGACTGCCGTGATTTAACTCAGATGCTACACAAACTTGCCCTGCGTGTTTTTGATGATGCATCTCAATCCTGACAGTCAAATGGTGAAATGTAGAATGTAGACAAGTTTTTATTGGGGACAAAGCCTCAGTAAAGCATTACACTTCATCCCTGCTTACCTTTATGAAAAAAAAAGTTGCTCCACAACTTAAGAATAGTTGTTTCAAGCCATCATCTTTCTGCTTGTATTATCTGTCTCCCTACACCATTCATACCTCACTACATCTATTCATGGCTTTGGAGACAGCAGCCTGCGTTTGTCTCATGTGCATTATTTGGAGCATTTTGGAAAGAATCCTGACGTTTTGGCACTTAGGACTGTAGAGGCTTGATTTTGTCACTGCTCTGTGTAAACTCCCCTGGTCTAATTCTAGTTCATGGTATTGGTTATGGTGGAGAATCAAGAGACAATGTATTTCAGTGGTTAGGACACTGATCTGTGCTTCTGGGTTGCATTCCTTGGTCAACTACTGTTAAATGTCTGAGAAAATGGCTCTGTGTACTCTTGTACTTGTATGGGACTGCTTGTCCTGCTTATTTAAATTGCTTCAGGATAACTCTTACTGTGTGCGTGTAGAATTCCCACCAAAGCAGGGAACTTCCTCAGGACCCATCTGCACTTGCTAGCTCTTGTAAACACAAATGACATATTTACTCGAAAGAAACTTGCGTTTTTTGGTGGAATACTGTGATTCTTCCAGTGCACAGGTGAGAACAAAAAGCTGTCCGGTACAGCCCTACCCTCTATCAGTTCCTTGTATTTAGGATTAGATTCAGATTTATCCATCTGTTGAAATAGTATGTGATGGGGGTGGCACTCGATACAAAATCAGGCTGAATGAGTCCGAAGGCATCCTGATATTGGTCAATATACCCTATGAGTGTGACACTAGCTACATAGTGGATGCTTGGTATGTGCTGGAAGCTATGAATTCATGTAACCACTGCCACTAATCTACTTTTGAAATAAGTCATAATAAGTGTTTCCAGGCATTTACTGAATGAACAGTGCTTAACAGTTGTCTTCCTGCACCTGCAAGCAACCTCAGTCTGTACCTTTGAAATTTAGAAGGTATTCTGAGGGATGTTGTCTTCTGAAGGAAGATACGACAATTTAAATATTAGCACTGTAAACTGTCTCGTTGTTTATTTCTTTTTTTCTGGAGACATGCAGCTAATGTATTTGTTCCATAACTGAGTAACTTCTCAAGCTTCATTGCCAAAACCTCAGCTGCCCTGTTCCCAGATGCCAAAACCTCTGACTTTCACCCTTACAGCTTTTGCAGTGTTAGATAAAGTAAAATAAACTGAGCTGAAAATAAAAATTACACAAGAAATTTTTATGCTAAATATGTTCTCATGCTCATTCAAAAAAGCCTTCCAGTAAGAAAAAAAATCTGTCTGTCTTTCCAGAAAGATATTAAAATAAAGTGGTTTTGCAGTGGCATTTAGGCACAAGTTGCCATAGAATTATGTCATTTCGATTTTAGGGAATAAGTATAAATTTATTTCTGACATGGAAGACTGGGTTGCAGTACTGGCTTTTGGATTTTTGCTTACTTTATAGATGCAGACGTAACTGTAAAATGCGTAGTAATTAATTCCAGTGTTGTAGCCTACAGGAGATGTTCTGACTTTGACTGTATGTGTGCATCTGAGAGTGTCATGCTTCCTCTCTCCAGATCTTAAGCACAGACCTATAGAGGCAAACCCAGCTTCTCCTAGGGGCTCATAGCCATACCTGATTTTCTAGTGATGAACAAAACAAAAAAGAACAAAGGTACTTAGAGTAGTGACAAAATTGCTCATTCCAAGAAATAGGTTGCTCATTAAAATGAACTTAGTAAAAGCAAGAAGACCTTATTTAGTGATAATTGGCAATATTTTTGTTGAATACCTATTGAGTCCAATATCATGATGAGTGACATGTCCTTTCTTGGTGCTGCAGGGAAGGTGTTTGCACTCGAGTCCAAGAACAACTCTCAGGGTCTGGATTTAGCTGAAGCTGAGAAAGCTTGTGTTGACCTGAATGCTCGCTTAGCAACTGCAGAAGAACTGAAAAGGGCTGTTCTGGACTGTTCTTTCGCTGGCTGCACCACAGGATGGCTCGCTGGTGGCTCCATGGGGTAAGAACAACAGCATAACCCTTCCTGAGAAGTATGAATGACAGCTGTCGAGTAAGGTTTCCTCCTTGACTGAGAATGTTGCTGAGAAACACTGGCCACAATTCAAACTTCATGACATATAGTTAAATACATAAGTGCTGAGCCCTAAAGGAGCTCGCAGGCTGAGGACACTGCTGGAGTTCGTGTCAGTGCTCCCAGGGATTCTGTTCTTCTCTACTCCACGAGAAGCTCAGCAAACTGAGCTTCTCGTGGAAACTACGGATCTATCTGTGGTATTTACTCGTGTCAGAATAGACAGGAGGCGTGTTCAATAGGTATGACTTAGATGTGCTTAGATAGGATAATGCACACGTGGTAGAGAGGTTGTAGAGAAAGCCCGCCAGGGAACTGGTCACTTGATGTGCTGAATTGTATCATTTGAGGTAGTTCAGGTGACTCCAGAAGTCTCAATGTGAAATTTCAGATTTTGAGAACGTAACATCCACATAGGTGCTAGCTGTATGCCAGAAACAGCATGGCCCTGCCACCACGCCACTCTGCCATGGCTGATGAGGGCTTGCCAACTCAAGCTAACTCAGACTCATTCCACTCTTGCATGGGTCCAGCTATGTGGCACTGCACTGGGCCAAGCACCTACATCCCAACTGCACAGACTCTTCCAAAATTAAAGTCTTCACAGTGTACCTCAGGAACAGGTAGACAGGCTTCATAGAATCATAGAATGGTTTGGGTTAAAAGGGACCTTAAAGATCATCAAGTTCCAACTCCATGCCATGGGTGGGGACACCTCCCACTAGCCCACGTTGCTCAAAGCCTCATCCTTGAACACTTTCATATTTGGTAAAGACACCAAATTGTAGGAAATTCAATTTAATTAAAAAAAATCAAAATCCAGGAGCTGAGGGTTGGTATGAATGTCTTATGCCACTGAAGCTGGGACCATCCAGGAATTGACCAGGAGGAGCATGAGAGATCCAAAGTCCCTTCTGTCTTGAACCTTTCCTTCAGCAGGCCTTCCAGCCACAGCCTTAGCATAATATGTCTATTCATTCCCTTTACAAAGTTCTCATGAGTTAGAGGGTGATATCTAATCTACTGTCAATGTTTAATGGTGATAAAGTTTTGTTTTATCAAGATACTGTTTCCAAGTTCCCAAACTTTAGTGTATTCTTGGATTTTGTGACAGTTACCAGTTATTTAAGTAAGTCATAGAATCACAGAATCATAGAATGGTTTGGGTTGGAAGGGACCTTAAAGATCATCAAGTTCCAACCCCCCTGCCATGGGCAGGGACACCCTCCACTAGACCAGGTTGCCCAAAGCCACATCCAGCCTGGCCTTGAACCCCTCCAGGGATGGACATCCACAACTTCCCTGGGCAACCTGTTCCAGTGTCTTACCACCCTCATAGTGAAAAATTTCTTCCTAATGTGTTTGTATATTTTTAGTGATAAAGTTTCCAAAGGACAAAAAATTGCTACGACTAATGAAAGGTGATATTTAAACAACTTTAAGCAAAAGCAACTAGTTCTGGTGAGACTTTTTTTTCCAGGGGAAAATTTGTTTGGAGATTTATTTGTATATACTTTTCATCATTAAAAAAAATACAGAAATCTCTCAGTGCAGAAGACAGTGATCTAAACCCCAAAAATTATTTTCCTAAGCCACTTGCTGAGATGTCATGCAGGCTGAAGAGCCAGCAAAACTATCCCTCTCTGAAGTGCGTGTCAAACTTGTTGTACAGGTTCTTTTATACAGTGTCTGTATTACAGAAGTAAGGAATGGTGATGGGTAGGAGAAGAAACTGTCCCTTTTTTATCTAAGCAATACCACTAGTGAGTCTTGAGAGATCCTCAGTTAATTCCTGCAGGCACTGGACCTACAACTATTAACAGACCGGTTGTGGATCTATCCCTGAATATATTCAATGTCAAAATTGAATACAGTGATAGCACTGTACACATCACACCATGGTGATGTGAGAATGCACACATCATCCTACTGATGGGAAGGAAAGGAAGATTTTTTTCAACCCTTCCAACTTTCCGTACTCCAGAGTTTCCATGAATTTGGTACTCTCTTCTCTGGGATTATTTTACCCATGGCTGGGCAAGCACCAGAACGTCTGAACTGGATATTTTTGACTCTGGGGGAAAAACAGGAAAAGTATAATGCCTAAAAAGGCTGTCTGGGTTTCACTGTTCGTTAATGCAGCTCTGGAGAAGGAAATGAGCAGTCAAGTGCAAAGTATGTGACTGAGACAAAGTTATTCAAGTTGGACAGGCTCAAGTAAAATAGAAAGATTTTCAGAAGGATTTAGATGAATGGGCAAAATGATGACAAAAGGAGTTCAAGAATAATACATGCAGGAGGAATATGCCATCTTGAAAATATCTTGTAGTGTTCTGATTTACCTCTGTCAGCCCAGGAAAGATACGAGGACATCACTAGGGACAACACAAAGAAAACCTCTGTCAGACTGCAGCTGTAGTGAAAACAAACAAACAAGCAAATGAAGAAGTGCTAGAGTGCTTGTGGAATAGGATGGAGAATATGAAAAATATATACAAAAATACATACACACATACAGGTCAGTGTTATTTCCAAAATAAAGGACTCTTTGCTGGGCACACCTTGTGTTATTTATCTCGATGGACCTCCACATCTTTGAATGTGATGGCATGGCCCAGGTAGAGAAGTGACATCCCCATGTCTGCCAGCTCCAAAACTGTTCAGGACTTTATAGGTTGGATCTAAAACCTTGGATTCCTCCCAGCAGCTGCCTGGCGTCCAGTGCAGATCACAGAGATTTAGTCTAATATTCTCCCATATCCTCTTGGACTGTGTACATCAGAAAGGAGATGAATAGGAGGGAACTTGATAAAAGAAGTTCCTAATTTCAGGAAGAATGCAGTTTGGTTTATTTATTTGGTGCCTGGAAAGTATCACAGTCTTTCCCCTGAGGAAAAATGCATTAGACATTGGCAGCAGAAGTAAACACAAATTATGTGAGTGAAGCCTTTATAGTGCTGCAGATTTTCTGACGCGCTTCAGTCCTCCTTCCACCACATAGGCTTAAAAACCATCATTGTGCAGAGGATGATGCTAGTGGAGGAAGACACCGTTCTGCTGGTGGAGATGCTTGCTTTGCATTCTCTAACCCACCTCAGTCCCTGCAAACTGGGCTAGCCCAAGCACAGGTCTCGACAAATATGCTTCACTTTGACTCATGTAGGGTGGAAATTGCTTAAACAAATAAATCCCTGCCAGCAAATCCAGAGAGACAATAAACTGTGTGGTTTTGGGGTTGGAGCAGCCCTGGGACAGAGCCTCTTTCACAGGCATAAGGGTGTTTTTTGTCTTCCACTTTCGGTTGTTCAGACCAACCCCATTCAGAGTTCAGGGCTGTTTGCACAGGCGAGTCATGGGCAGGTCCAAGAGCTTGGGAACTTGGAGAGAAGAGCCACAGGTAGGGGTAACTTCTTCCAGCAGCCTGGAAGGAAGCTGTTTACAAGTCAGTCCTGACATGTGTAACTTATAAAGCATTTCATATTGTCACATTTCAGGAAATGAAAGGTCATTAGGCAGGTTGCATTTGTCAGATGAGCCCTAATAGCTATTTATACTGAAAATGACACTCTTGCGACTTATTTGCATGTCAGACAAGTGAGTCAGTAAAACCAGTAAGCTATCTGCCAGAATATAAATGAAAAAAGGTGGCAGAGTTCTCTGAAGGGCTCTCACTGCTATCTTTTGAATTCAGATTTTGTCCTGGAAAAGCTTGTGCCAAGTCCTCCAGCACTGGGCTGTGTGTCCTGTGGGGTCTTATGTTAATTTCTGGGGGTTTTTTGAAATCTGGAAAGTGAACATGACACATTTTTTTCTTGTGATCAGGCCTGTGCACAGAATATTAGAAAGAAGCTATTTATTTTAGAAATTGTACACATCCTCGACAGCTTGTATTAAGATATTAATAGAAAATTTACTAATTTCCATCACTTTTCTAGGACTGAAAAGCTGAAGCTGTCCTATTCCCTATCCCATTCCGTATTTGTCTACAAAAGAATGAAGCCATCTATCCTGTCTGTAAGGGCTTTGAATCTTGGCGTAGTCTTTCTGTTCTGTGGTAGACCTCCTCCAGGGCTGTCAACCTGTTCCGTTGCATTAAATTGCCCTGGGCTGGTTCCTACCCAGTCCCTGGAGGATTTGTTTCGGAGGGGATAAATCAGGAGTGAGCAAGCAGAGTCAGCTAGAATAAGCCTTGCTGTGGGAGTCAGAAGACTGGGGTTCCACAGACCAGATGTTTGCTGCTAGGAAAATTACTTCATCTCTATTTTTCCTTCTTTTTGTTAGCTCTTCGGGTTTTGCACTGACTCCTATTGAATGCTTCTACAGTGTCAGACACAACAGGGCCCTCACTGCAGATGGCACCAGTGGGAAATGGAATAATAAGACTCAGAAAATGACATTTCACAAAACTACCTACTTCTTATTCTGCCTACTGTATGGGACTTGCCCAGCACCTGGCAGTAGGGTTAATAACAGCACATTTCTTGGGGGGGGAAAGCAATATCCAAAGTGTGAAATAAGGGTCAGCTGCTAACCCTTGCCAGTCCTCTCATCTGTGAGTGGGTCTCGTGAAATCTATCCAGGTGTCCATGCTAAAACGGAGAAGCAGTCCCAATGGTACGTCGGTTTGGCAAGCTCTCGGTTTCATTTCAAGGCTGTGCTCTGCTGCCCAACGATAACACATATGAATTTGCTCCCAGACGTATGTATGAGGTAGAGAAAAATCCAGACATAGCTGACAGGACAATGTCCAACTCCAAATGTGAAAATTGCTTATGAAGCTGTCTGAGGAGGTCTTGCACTCTGAACTGCCTTCGTGTCACAAGCTCTGATCCCACAGCTGGTGGCACACTCTGCTGGAAGGTGGATTTCTCCTTGTTTCTTGTCCATCATCTCAGAAAAGCTCATACAGAGAAAAAACAAAGTAATTGCGTTTCAGGAACAGGTGTTTCTACATGAAGCTCAGTCAAGAGACTTGAATTTAATGTATGGACGTGGCCAGTTTGCTCCAAGGGGTGATATCATGGAGCAGCATGAACATGAGCCACTTTGCATCAGGTCTGGGGAGGGATGCAAATCACTTCTTGGCACAACCTGGGAAGATCGCATGGGCAAAATATGACAGCCATGGTTCTTGTAAAACAGACAGCCCAATAATTGAAGGATTTTTTAGAAAATGTACATTTTCAGGAAAAGCATCATACAAAAGCAAAAATATTTTTTATTGATTTTCTAGGACAAGCACCCAACGTGCCAGCTGCTGAACTGCAGCATGACAGTCCTCAGAGTAGTATCAGAGATGGAGTCACAGAAATGGGGTGCAATAGAACAGTATTACATGAAGACTGGTAGGAATTTTTGCCTTAAGCTGGAAAAGGCAGAGAAGGAGAAAGAGCCGGGTGTAGTCACAGAACACAGGATGGCAGTGAGCCCATCGTAAAATAAAATAACTCACATAAAATTTGTGGAAAAAGGATACCGAAGGGCTTGAACGAGGCACTGATAAGACACCGTGTCAAACTGTGCGATGTCATTCTTGGCATCTGGGCTCCGAAGGGATAAACTCAGACTAGGGCTGGTTTAAGAAATCACCTTTCTTATCAGAAGTGATTAAAGGTGATCAGTTTGTTTAGCCTCGTAAAAAGGAGATATGCTTACTGTAAGCAAATGCACAAGAGCAACTAATACCGGGATTTTAACTTGCCAGTTGGTTCTAATGAGGTTGATTTTCTAATATGCAAAAGAACTTCACATATTTTGCCCTTTTTTTAGAATATTTGTAATGTTTTGTCCTGTCTGAAAGCCTTTTGTCTGAGAATTGAGCTGCTTTGTAACTTAATAGCATTCAGCAAATATTTTTTGTATTTTTTTTTTTAAACCCTTCGGCAACTAATCAGTAACATGTGTTATGAAAGCCACAGATTAAACTGAAACCCATAAAATGAAATTGGGTAAGACCAACTTTCTAGTGACACTTGATGTGTCTTTGAGCACCCAAATAGTCCAGGCCAGGAAGCAACACGATTCTCCTCTGCATGCACTAAGAATGCTCAAATTATATGTACATAATGATATAAAATGGTTATATAAAACCTTTCATACTAGGCTACAGTATGAAAATCTGCATGAATGGGCCATATTTATTTAATGAACAGAGGCCTTACTATTTCAGTAGCCGTATGTACAATTTTCAGCACAAAAGGCTGCATTTTGGTGTATATATTTAAGAATCTAAAGGATATTGGTTCTGCCTCGCTAAGACCTCCTTTTGACATTTCCAGTGGCAGTATTGCTGTTGGAATGTCTTCATGTCACACTTAGCAGCTGCTTTCTTTGGGTCCCATCCAGCCAAAATTAGCCTCTATAGTTCCCAGTCAATGGACTTTCCAAAGCCCACCTGTGCTTCCCTTCATGACTTTTCAGGGAAATTTTCTTCCCTTCGGTAATAGTGAACATGTCATTTATATTTTATTCCTCATCAGAGCCAGCTTTATAATTTGCAGTTTCCCAAAGTACAGAAGGGAAAGACTAAGAATAAAAATCCTCTAGTTTGGCTTCCAAACTACTGATTTTTTTTTTTTCTCTCACCTAGTTACTGAAACACAAGCGGTAAAGCTGACCCGTGAAAAAAATTAGCACAGGATGTTAAAGATTTATCTTGACTGAGAAAAGTGATGAAGTTTTTAGCTTTCTAATTAGGGGAAGGTCTGTTATAGTTATATTATATTATGAACCAGACTTTCACAGCGCCTCAGCTAACACGTTGCTGGTGATATTCTTCCGAGTTGAATATATTCATAAGCAAGTTCATATTCCTACTATGAATAAATGTCATAAGACCATTCTGACTCAGTTCAGTGAATTTATTGACTATCAATTGGTATATGAAGTAGTGACTACAAAACATCCCAGTCCCACCTACTGGTTTCTGTGCTGATGGATCACACTATGTCATATAAACTCAGCTGTTAACTCCATATGTTTTAACTTGGTTTGACTGGAAAATGTTCAAGCATTACAAAATTGCTATGTAATTATCTTAGAAAGCAGAAGCCGATATCAGTGTATGCTACTATAAACAAAATTTGTAACATATGTAAATATTCTGTATTTATTATATGTCTTTATGATACATGCATATATACAATATATAAGTATCATTATGGCTTAAGTATATCATTATGGAATTTTTAATAATATATATTACGTAATGGCATGTTATGGCTTATTGTGAAATAAATACTATTCATGCCAGCTTTTCTGCTATTTCCTTCTTTGAGAGGAGGAATTAGGAGAAGTGCAACATATACCAGATACTCGTTGGTTGCATCATAGATTAGAAAAAATTTAACCAGCACGAGAGTGAGTGGAAGGGTTATGGGAAGTCTGGCTCATACCTTATTGTGCTATATATTAAATTTTTTCCACTTTTGTGCTCATGATAAATGTAATATCTGAGTCACGGCACAGGAAAACAATTAGCAACTTGTCCAGCCTCTGATCTTTGCTTCAGGGTAGGTACAGAGGAAGGACTGTTGATTGTTCTTAGTTGGATGAATCAAATCATACAGCAGGAATTAAGCTGAGATTCAACATAGCACAGAGTCTCTGTGGTCTCTTGTTTTCTCCCTTGAGAGGAGAAGAGGCATCATGAAGCAGGTTGTCCTAGGCTGGGTAGCAGTGGACTGAGAAGACTCTCAGTAGTTTTTGGCTTGGCTTGTTCAAGGAACCAAAGGAGACACCATCAGGCACCCTCCCACTTCCCATCAGAGAGCAGGGGCTGCTGTCAACACCACCAGAGCCCCTCCTTTCCCAACTCTATTTTTACCTTACTGATAGTATACAGTACTTGAACCATTTGTATCATAGTATGTGTGATTGATTGATTGATTTTTATGCTGTGATTGTAAGTTCATGGCCGTGTAAGTGTAATTTTCAGTGACACGGATGTTTCCAGGAGGTGTGTATGCATTAAATATAGAGGGTTATTATGGATGATCTGGAGTCTGAACTCTGTTTCTTCTGAGCATGTCTGCTTTCATAAGAGATCTCCACAGAAGGAAAATAAAATTGCATCTATTTCTTAAATATGAGGTACAAAATCATGCGTTACACTGCTCTAAGCATCAGATTACAATGTATGCTGAGTAGTGAGCACATCTGTTTAAGTGCGGTTGTTACATGAAAGTAGCAAGAAGTGGAATTAAAATTCCATCATGACTACATTCTTCTAAATGGATGGGTAAGTGGCTGTATCCCTAAAGAATAATACAAAGTTTGTGGCATTCTCTCAACCATGATATATGCCCTAGTGCAACAATTCAAAATAGTGAAGAAGTGAACTAGGTGACACATTTCCACAACTTGTCAGTGGGGTGCTGGAAGAGTAGGAAAAATTTATGCTTTTTTTTTTTTTTTTGTTTTTATTTCAGCATGGCAATGCTAGAAATCACAATTAGAACTCAGAAAATTCAGGATAAGGTTTTCAAAAGAGGCTCCCAAGTATCAGGAATTTTATTCCTTGATTGAGCATAGAAAGGAGTATGGCCAGGTTTTCAGAGACGAGAATTTTATCATGGCAACACTCTTCAAAACTGGTTGGTTTGTTTGTTTATTTGTTTGTTTGTTTTAAAGAGAGTCTGAAGTCTTAAGTACACAATTAGAGACAAAAGGCACACATTTTTAAAGACATGGCGATATCTGTCTGCTCAGTGTTGCAGGGCATAACTGATCCAGGTACCTGAGTGAGGGATTATTGGAAAGATGAAGGGTGGCAGACTGCTTTTTGAAACAGGCATAACTGTTTCATTCACATAGGCCTTGTAAGACCTCATGGAACAATATGTGAATACATTAAAAAAATTTCTAATTGATGGCCTGATTCTCCTAGTCATCTGAACTCACTTTGGAAGATCAAGTCACTTTGTCTAAGTGCCTGATTACTGACTTAGAGGACTCGGACTTTAAATTGTAAGAGAACTTGATTTTAAACTTGGATGGACAATATTGTCCTTCAAGTGATCCCCCAAAAAATCACGAGGTGTTTTCCTTACAAAAGAAAGATGTTTGATATGAAGTCGTAAAGGGGCTTCCAGTAGGAGATGACATCCCATCATTTTCCAGAGCAGAAGTGTGGTAGGAACCATTCTGGTACGTACGCGTGACCACCGCCATCTGGCTTCTTTCATGCTGCTTTTGTTTGTTGACATTAAAAGAACATCAAAGTTGCATACTTAACTACGCGAAAGCTAAAACATGCCAGAATGAAGATGGTCCCTACCATCACAATTCAGCCCGCTTGTGTAAATCAATTGTTATATAGGATGTGAGTGCATGATCAAATCCTGGGTTCCCACTGGATCTTTTCCACACTCAGTGAACGGGCAGTTAGTCAGCATTTAGTTTATTCCCCAAATTGAGTGCGAGACTGATGGCAAAATTAGTTCAACCATTGCAAAATACAAAATGATGAATTTCCTCCACTGGAAGGCTTCCTCCGTGGAAAGCATTTTTGTCTTGCTTTCGCTAGAATAACTGAATGTGCAACACTTCCACAAACCTAGTGTCTACGAAAAATAAACCCCCACACCATTAATATCCAGCTGCAAAAATTTGGGCTGAATTTGCTTCCCCAGCCTTTGTAACCTTCAGTGTAACACTAAGACCAGTGTTTTCTACAAAAAACTGTCTTCTCTTTGTTAGTTTGAAGCAACCAGTACAGCTGAGTGAAGAGTTAATCAGCAATCTCTTCCTTCGTGTTGAACATCTATAGAGTTGTAAAACCAAATACAGATTGATTACCTTTGTTCAAGACTATGAAAGGCAACAGGATGGAGTAGGTACTGCTGAGTACCCAACCAGTAGCAATGGAATTTACACAAAGGTGTGGATTTACTGTTAAAAAAAAAAAAAAGATTGCAATTTTTTTTTCCAAGAACTCAAGATGGATTTTCCTAGCTTGCCTGCGTTAGCTTTTGAGCAGCTAAACCTTCATGGTCTTTTAATGTAAAATGCTACTGATTTGTAATCTTTCAGACCAAATCTTGGGGTTTCTATTTGTTTTTATTCAGGTGCCACTGGTGGGAGTTTATATTGCTGGAATGTGAGAGCAGAAGGTGGCCTTAAATACTCTGGGACTTGGTCTGGTGTTTACAATTGTTACAGGATATTGTAAGACAAATATTCTTTATTTCTTCCTATGCCTTGGACTGATCTACAGCAAACATTTTTTAATTACTTCTAATTCTCTATTGGCTTTTTTCATAGATCTTCCCACACTAATGCCTTACGTGCCAACTCTTTAACAGTTAAGCTGAGGCTACAGCCTGACTACTGTGATAAAAGATCTCCAAATTTCACCTGCATATACGACTCCAGAAGATTTCTGATAATTTTTTTCTTTTTCTTCTTTATTTTAGGACAATTATATGCAGAAAGACGGGCAGCAAACAGCAGAGCGTGAAAGCCATTGATGTTAAACTTGAAACCGGTCCCTTTGTGAATGACCAATATGATGCTTTTTGTGTAAAGGATGAAGGTCAGCACTGATATACTATTGAAATAATGCACAGTCATCGCTGTCTTGCAACATTTAAAGTTTTACCTTCCATTTTTCTGCTGCTGAGAGGCAAAGAGAGAATGTTAAGGGATAAATCTTTCTAGTAATTGCCCGCTAAGTGAGCCAACTGCTACAAAGACATCGGTTGCAGGAAATAAATGACATTATCTTTTGTCTTTGCTGCAGTTTAGCAAGTTCAAACAGCACTACTGATCTGGAATAACCTATTTTGGTGTTCACAGAACATGCTTTATGGAAAATAATGTATCTGGTGCCAATATAACGGAGATGCCTGAAGCGTCTCCCATCCTCAGCACTGTAAGTGAATGGAACTCAGAAAGCTGGCTTCCAACCACAAAATGACATCTTGTTGCGTATCTATCAGTATACAACATTTGTTTGCAAATAACTGCATTGCCTCCATTTTTTTTTTTCTTTTTTTTTTTTTTTTT
>WKFP01015545.1:285704-319638 GCA_011057875.1 Pterocles orientalis | reverse complement strand
GTAGACCAGCCTGCTAGGGACTCTGATGTATCATGGATGATTCTGAAAACCAAATTCTTTCCAATTTAAGTTGATACTTAAACCTTTTGATATTCAACCCACAAGCAAAGATGGAGTCTGAAGGCATAAAAAAAAAATACTGATAGGAAGGATTGTGTAAAGAAGTTTGGGAACCCCTGAAACAGATTGCTGATGTCCGCAGGGAAGTTTCACACCTCATTTCCAAGAAAAGCAGGGGCCAGCAGGTAGCATTTACTGAGAAACAATAAGTTCACGATGCAGGGGGCATTTTGATAAGCAGGCAGCAGTGGGAACGAAAATGTGTTTGAAGTGGAATGTGGCCAAAGCAATGCACAGCTGATGTGCACAGAGTCGTTCAAAAATCATTGACTTTGACTGGCCATCCTCTCAAACAACCCTCATAATCTCAACTCCAGGCTCCGTGCTGGTGTGAGCGATGCCAGCTCCATCGCCCAGTTGCTGATGTTGTCACACAAGCACCTTTGTGCTTTCCTCCATGCTGCCCCTCACATCTAGGAGCAGCTCCCTGTAAACATCTGCAGAACTCTCTCATTGTCTTCCTTCAAAACTCTCTTTTGTCATCATCCCCCCCTTGGAAAAAAACCTTGCGGTGGGTGGGACAGCTGTGGGTGGCTGAAGTCATTGCTCTGGCCACTATTGTTCCATTGTGTCCTTGTGCTCCCCTGTGTCCCTCCACCTGCTGCCGCTGAGCTTAGACGGAGACGCTGGGTCTTGGGGAATGAGCTGCGTTTGCCTTTTGCGTTTGGTTACTGCTCGTGGTAAAGGGGCAGCAAAGCTGAAGATAAGAACATAGAATGACAGTGCTTGTTGGAAAGTCCTGCCCAGGACTGGATGACAATAAGGTCCTCTCTCTTAGAACAGATGAAAGGCTTTGGATGGTTGATGGTTGAATAGAGAGGCTTGAGCTAAGCTGTGTGGCAGCACCTGGCTTGCCATTGGTAGGAAGAGAGAAAAGTCCAGAAAGGAAATAACCTGAACATACACGTGTAACACACAGTAACACATAAAGCAGCACAAAGCAACTGACTGATGAAGGAACATCCCAATCCTCACGGATGCCGCTTTCAATTTTGGGAGGTAAATATCCAGTAAGAAGCAACAACAGCAAACCCTGCACTGCAGCCTCGGACATAGCGTATCTGTTCTGCTGGGTTGTGCATGTGGCTAACAACTACACATCTAGGTTATGATTAATGAATTGTTTCTTACTTGAAACCTCTCAAGTACTTTTTTTCTTACAGAAAGGTGGGCATGGCTTTTAACGGATACAATCTCAATTAGAATGCAGTAAAACATAAGTGTCAAGACCTGTGTATTGAAATCCAGTACAAAAAAGCAAGTTGCTTTGCCCTGCTGAAGGTGATAAATCCCAGGTTTCTTACACTAAGACTTATGTCCACATCCACGATAACCACAAACCCTTTCATTTCTTCCATATCCATCCAGCCAATTATCTCCAGTTCCATATGAAAGCCATGTGGTTCTTTCTCCAGGATTTCTTAACCACACCCTCTCCCCACCATCTTCCTGCCTTCAGGGCACTCTCAGCTCCTTGCCGGGTCCCAGCACGGCTGGCTGGCAGGAGGCAACATGTGCTGTCGCTGCCTTAGAGGTATGAATATGCTGTTTCTTCCTCTTGTACGTGTTGCCAATCGGCTGGCCAGCAGAATTTGTGGGAACAGGGAAGAGCTGAGCCCTGCCTATGCACATCCAGATAGAAAAAGACGCCTGGCTTTGGATCTTTCCTCTTTTCAACTCCCGGTACCAAAATAAGCAGATTCTCAGCAGCTCTTCCTCTTTGTCAGACTTGGCTGAAATCAGCCCAAGTCTTGGACAGACTGAAAGGTTGAGGATGGACAGAGGGAACAGTCACACCAGCCTTCTCTTCTTTAGAAGCTAGGATGATGCTCATAACTCTTCACAACTTTGTTTTCAGTTCTTAGGGTTGTGCAAAGGGCATCTTGAACCACCATGAAACTTCTGATACAAACCATGACAAAGTTCCCTTCTTGATTTATAATTAGTCTTTACTCAATTAACATTTAGCATGCAAATAGGTTCAGTTGACTTGCTTAAGTGTACACCTCAGCATGCCTCACTGGCCAGGGCGGCAATCAGACGCTACCAAGCGCTCTGGTGTGCTGATAGCATCGGGCTTTTGCAAATCCAAATCCTGAAGAGAGAGATACCTTTTTTTGTGCTTCTGCAATGGATTTTGTTTGTACACACAGAAGAATCACAGCAGCCTTTGCTACTGCGTTCTGTTTTACGGGGAATTGGTGTTAAGAGTTATGTTTGACAGGGAAATGTGTAGTTGCAATGTTTTATGAGTGCTGTGAGCATAGCTGCACTGTTCATGGCACAGAGAAATGAGCCTTCTCGGTTTCTCGTAAACAAATGTTTTATGCAGCCATTAGGTCAGGAAGAAATTCTGTACCAGCTCAGGATCTGCTGAGATCAGAAAGTTTCTCTCTTAGACCTGAATGACAAAAATGACCTAAAAATATATTAGATTCTGCCTATTCTGAAAATGGAGTAAGTCAGATCTGGCCCACAGAGTCTGTATTTGTTCTCTATCAAAGCTCATAAGCAAATGTCTCAAAGTATAAAAAGAGATGAAGCAAGAAAAACAGAAGGCTGGAATTTTTCCTGCTGGTCATTTGTTTTGTAGGACCGCATGCCATTCAATTTCATACGTATATCATCCTCTCAGTTCCCATTCTTGTATTTTTTTTTAAATGCAGCAAAGGAAAGCTCTCTTTGTTAATATCTCCCAAGTTTTACTGGTTCTTTCTTTCGGTGACCCACTGATATTTACAGGCAACAAGTAAGATCTCTATTCCATAAGGCTTTGATTTGCTGCCACCATAGAAAAACTGAACAGGCAGCAGCTTGTAGTAGCATACAGCGTAAATGCAAATCCAACTTAAAAACATGACCACTGGCTCCAGATCCCCATCAAAGCTTGATGGCTTGTGTACATATTTCAGTTTGCCTTTTTCAGCAGTAAGAAAAAAAAAGAAATTAGTGTGTTCTTTGCAGCAAGTATATTAAATGTACTTTACAAGAGCAATCAAACTGCAATTTACTTTGGGTAATATTTGAACCATTTCTTTGCATTTGTTATGCTTTGCTGTGAATATGAAGTTTTTCAGTTTTTGTTGCTACAGCTTTCTTTTCCAGAGCTTTCCATAGAGCTGACAGTGAATTTCCAGCTACCTGGTGATGTCATTTATACTAAAAAAATTCTTACAAGCCCTATCTGATGAAAGAGGTATTGGCATCCTAACACTGGTAGCTTACAAGCAGCACTTATATTGGCTACGATGGAGTTTTGGTTCTTTGTACTCAGTGTTTTTATCCAAAAGGAAAAATTCCATATACTTTAGTGTCTCTGCAATCAAAAAGAAAAACAAACATCCACACTCATCTTCCACAGGACTGAACGTTGAGAGTTGTGTTTTCCAGTTTCTTAATGATGAGATGACATCCTATAAATTCCAGTGGTCTCTCTGGAAAAATTCTGCTAAATTGGGCGGTTGTAACGGGGGATGTTTTACATCAAAGAGGATGTTTCATGTCGGCTTTCAGAGCATGGTACACGGTTAAAGTAGCAATTGTAGACAATCAGATTTCAGTAGATTCCCAGTTCTGCCAGGTGGCATGGAAGCTGAAATCTCCATCTTTTTCATGGTTGTTTTTTTGTTTTATTTTCTTTTTTTGGCGTCAATATTAGGCTATCCTTTCTGTAGACAGTATTTTATCAAGACATTAAAAAAAAAAAAACAACTTTACAAACTGCTGTGATGCTTGTAGTTTACATCAAGAAGATGCTTCTGGAGGAACCTGGACTGGGGAGGAGGGTGTTGTGTTCTTAATGTGACTTGTGTCAACTCTTTGACAGAAATCACCTTTCACAAACACCTTTCCACACACGGTTTGGAGTTAAAGCTACTCTTCAGAGGGGCCATAATTCCTAAAAGCCAATCATGCCTGAATGTGCTAACCCAAATTACAAGAGACATCTTCCATTCCTTTTGACAAAGAGTTCATGAGTCTCTAAGAGGTCTGTAACCAGCGTTATCACCAGCCCTAACACATCCATGCTCAACACTTATATCTTTGCTGTGCCACTTATTCCGGTTCAGCTGTCAGATGTTGACTCTATCCTGATTTCTACCCATGTCTATTGAGTTCTTCACTGACTGTGGTGGCAATTTTCACTCCAAGAGATAGTCTGTGCCAAATTACCGCTGACATGAGGATCTTCTGTGCCCCTCCACATTGCCTGTGCTCTCTTGCTGCATAACCTCATCCATGCTTGCTCACTGCAGGTCAGCGACCAACGTATGGAGCCCTGTTAGGTGTCTGGCCTCACTGTCCATACGTGGCTCAGATTTGAAACATCTCACCTACACGCAATGGCATCCAGAAGGTTGTCTGCTGAATCTGCTCCTTGCAGCTGATGTTTATCACCGCTCCAGGCAACCTCTGTGGTGGCCTTCACAAAGAGCACTGCTGTTCCTCCAAAGGACGAGCTGCTGCCAACACATCCTCTGCCACGCTTCATGGCCCAGACCTGCCTCCTCTCCTCCAGCAAGGAAATGGCCTGAGTGCCAGCGCTGAGCACAAGTTTCAAACAATCCCAAGCTTTGCCACCTCCCAGTACAAAGGCCCCAGACAAAAACCTGCTGGTTGTCCCCAGAAGTGGCTCGGTTTGATGAGCTTCTGTGCCCAAGTCACTTCTGTATGTGTACTAGAAAGAGCAGGTTGGGCAAAAGGCTGAGCAGGAATTGTCATAGCAACTGAGGCGGCAGCAGGATGAGGCACCATAAAATGCTGCAACCCTGGAAATTTCTGTACATCTTACACGGGAGAGAACATCAGCAAAATGGAACTCAAGTGCGTCCTTGCAAGGTACCAGCTTGCACTTCATCTTGCCCATGCTGGCGCTCAATATGCTTTGCAGCAAAGACGTGACCTTACAAAGTCTCATATGAGAAATCCAAAAGTTCAATGGACAGTGTTCATCCATGAACATCTTTTAAAATCTCCCCTTTTCTTTCTGTTCACACTTCAGCCGGATCTCTCTTTCAGGATCTCATTAGTCTCCGTTACCATATGTTGCCAAATTTTACAGTAAAGCTCCCTTCAGCTTCCTTCTTTCCTGGAAGGTTAAAATGTGGTTTTTGAATGTGTTTGCCATGAGGTAAATCTATTTAACTAATGTCAGTGTTTCTTTTCAGCTTCCTCTGGCCACAGGATTAAGAAGTGAGGCTTTGGAGATAAGAATACCCTCTGACACACAACTGTCCCATACATCCCTGGGATCAATTCTTCTCTCAGAGCAGATACACAACTCTCATTTGTACCCATGGAAGTAGCGATATTAAAAAAAGTCCATGAAATGCAGGGGTCTGTAGCCTTCCTGTGAGGCAATAAAATATTTTTTTTTTATTCCTTTCATCCACATCAATCTCTATTCATCCGACCAGTTCACAGGAAAGGCATTAGCTGCTAACTGCTCCTCGCTTCCTCGGATGCCAAGCCTCCCTAAGACCCTACATAAGCTGAGCTTTGTGTAGCTTCAAGAGCTTGTTTTTTCTGTCAGTATGTGTGTGCAAAACTCCCACTAACTTCTGAAGGTGTTAGGCAGTATATATGGATGTGTACAGTACGGAGAATAGACTTCAAAGCTCTGACTTCAGTAGCGTGTCCCTGAAATTTGTGGCAGCTGTTTTTCAGTGTACCCGATCGAGAAGTGGTTAGCCAGGTCTATCAGCCAATTTCTAACAGCCTGATCCAAGAGAGCTTTCACGAAGCATGGATATTTGTCATAGGATGTTTATTTCACTAGGAGGTAAACAAATGGCAACATAAACACATGGTATTTCTAAATAAACTCTATTTACCTATGTCAGGGTCAGAAGCGGGTAGATGATGGGAAGAACTGCAGCTGGGACTCACAGGGATCTTGCAGAATGTCCCTGGGGCAAAAGCAGGAAAGCCTGAGCTTTTGCTGAAAGGAAATGGAAAAAAAAGCTTCTCTGTCCAAACTCCTGCCCATTGAAAACCCTGGGTGTGAACTGGTGTCAATGGAAATGGTGTTTCGTAGAATCATAGAATGGAACGGCCTGGGTTGAAAAGGACCATAGCGATCATCTAGTTTCAACCCCCCCGCCATATGCAGGGCCACCAACCACTAGACCAGGCTGCTCAGAGCCACATCCAGCCTGGCCTTGAATGCCTCCAGGGATGGGGACATCTTGTGCTGATGGTGTCCTAAAAGTAGACTCTAGCCAAGCAGCAAGGACGCTTGCTGAAGACGTTTCTCCTTCTGCGTGTCTTGGAGGTCACTTTATTCAGCTGGGGTGTAACTCTTTTAGCACTGCCATTAACGCTGCATTTAAAGCCTATCATGAGGTCTCTACAATCTCATTTCTTTTTTTTCTTTCCAGACAAGCCCTGTGGGGACCCGCCATCCTTCCCCCACACCATCCTGCACGGCCACACAGGCTTTGAAATGGGGGACGAGCTGCTGTACATTTGCGCCCAGGGGTACGTCATGGGCAACAAGGAGACGGCGTTCACACTGCTCTGCGACAGCTGCGGGGAGTGGTACGGGCAGGTCCAGGCCTGTGTCAAAGGTAAGGTGACCCTGCACATGGAGCATCCCTCTGGGAGGTCCCAACTTCCCATCAGTCACCAAGGTCTTGGTGACTAGAGCATTGATGTCTTAGCTGGTCCAACTGGGCTTTTACAATCCCATTGGTAGACATCTCCAGTAAACCACAGGAGAGGATAATTTATTCATACTTTTGTGATCATGAGCCATTCAAAATTTTAAAATTGAAAATTTTTATGCCAGATTTATTTTTTTCCATCTCTGCTAACCCAATTCACTTGAGTCTTATCCCAGGGTTATCATTCAACTCCTGCCTTCCAGTCCACCCTCTTCCTTTTTTTTCCCACAATATAATTTTTCTGTAGTACTGAACATAATTTTTAACAACTGGAAAATAACCTTTGGGAACATCTTTCATCTGCATATTTAATATCAGAATCAGCCCTTTTCTGGAAATCGTCTGTTTATAATCTTGTACGTGCTCATTCTGTTATTGGATGAGGTTTGTAACTTTTCAATGTACTTACTCAAGGACAGAGATTACTATGGATGTTACAAGAAATGTCAGTGGTATTTTTTTCAGAGTAGTTCAAAAGCCTTGCCCATGTAAAAAGTGAGTTTGGCTCACCTGAACTGCTACTAGCCCTTTCCTACTACTTGCTTTAGCACTTTTGAATTTCTGGCCTTATATGATAAATCCCGCTTTCTTTTGGTAGGTTAGAAAAATTAAGGACCTGTGTAAGTTAAGAGAGCTGCCTGTGCCATAGAAGCCTGTGACAGAGTGGCGCAAATACAAATTGGGTTAGAGTTAACCAGTGAGACAGAAAAGTTAAAAAAAAAAGTGTGGGTTTTTTTGGGTTTTTTTGGGGGTTTTTTCAGACAATTTTTATCTTGTACCATGCTTTCAGGATTTTTATCTACAAACACAACAGTAGCTACCCAGATATTTACTCTCTCTATATAAAAGGAATTAAAGTAGATTTTCTTAACAAATAGCTTGACTGAAGGAATCAAGCTTTTATTAAAAAAAAAAAGTAAAAGCTCTGGGAAATTATAATAATGACATTTCCTTAATTTAAACCTTCAAGAAAATCCACCTTTATATGTTAGTTAAATTCTGCCACAAACTTTTAACTTTCCCTTTCTTTAAGCACAAGCAAAATAGTACCATGAGTTCAGATGTGGATGCAATCTGAATTCTGCTTTCTCGTTCTCTTTCTCATGTTATCCTACTCCATGCATAAAGCTCACATTTCTTCCAATATTTAAGAACAGTCATCAGAGTATCTTAGTGTTTTTTTTCAGAGAGATATCCCACCTTTAAGATTACATTTCTGGCAAAACAGATAAATTTTAAGCAAAAGACTGGGCAGCTGTTGGGTAGCTGAGCTATCTATATGGGCTGAAGTTAGCATATATCCATTTCAGAACCTATATCTTCCTTAATGCCCAGGGGTTTGCCAGAAGTTATTTTTACTCATTCATCTATACCACCAGGCAATGGATAATCACGAGAAAAGGTCAAACTTGTTCATAGTAGAAACAGGTCATGTCTGTGCACCAGGGAACCAGATATGCAAAACCATCCAAATGGGATAGAGGTCAACAAAAAAAAAAAAAAAAATCCAACATCTTTCTGAACTGTTTCAGCTTCCAGAACTGTTCTTACAAACAGCAGTTCAGATTAAGTGAAATACTGCAGGGAGGGACAGAAAGAAAAAAAAAGAGTATCTACATCTGGTAACCCAGTGGTCTGAGTCTCCCGTAATCTGCCACAAATTGATACTTCTTTTTCCTTCACCGAGATGAGTGCAAATGCTAACTTTATCACACACAGAAATAAAATTGTATTGCACTAAAGTAAGGCAGGGAAAGAATCAGGCCATTTAAGCTGTGTGTGTTTCACTGTTTTCCCTGGATAAATAGTCTTATTTCCCCTGTTTTGCCTGAGCCTTTCACACGGCCGCAGGGGAGAGAAAAATATTTTTAAACAAAATAGGAAAGTGTGGCTGTAAAATCACAAACATCAACACTGGAACTTGGGAGCAGATGGAATATTGCGGATTATGACTTTTTTAAAGTATTTAAATGTAGGCTTCATGTGAGGGGCTTCCTTTAATTACTGGGTTTCAAACACTTTAAGGACCTGGGTAGAAAATACAATACGTGTTCAAGCTGTATATTCAATCCTCCTGAGCACCATTCTTAAAGAAAGGAGGCTTTATAGGAAGACTGAAATGTGTCATACTAAGCTTCATTTTTTTTAAAAGAAATAAGTATTCAGTGAAAAAGAACAAAAAAAATGGAATCTCATTAGAAGAAACCTGATTTACAGTTGACAGATATTTTGGGGTCATAGGAAAAAGGAGAATAATTATCAATTAACTACTCCAGAAGGCAGCACACAAGCTGCTTTTTAAGTGCTTTGAGGCAAGAGATTAACTTCCCTGCCATCAAGGTTAATGATGGGACTTAACGGAGAATTTATATCCCTGCTGGCAGCATGGGCCATGGCTGACATCAGAGGAAAGACGGTCGTGGAGCCACTTTGATGAACATTTAAGTGCTGTGTTTAGAGGCACTCGGGCACCCAGGATGTAAGTGTACAGCCATGCAGTTGGCAAATTCATAAAGGAAATGAAAAAAAATAATCCAAATTACATGGCAAAACTTGGCTATGGGCATAACTGAGCGAAATAATTTCAGAGTTATAATCAGTGGATTCTGGGCACAGTAAAGTGTGCTGGAAATTAAGAAAACAGCACATTACAAATGGCTTTAATGTCCATTGGGCACGCCAGGTAATGGACTGCAATTTTTAATCAAGATGCTTTTTAAGAATAAAAAAGTGGCTCTGTATAGTCAGTGTTTCCTGCCATTTCTCATCATGAAAAGATGCTGTGTTCTAGCTGAAAACACTGGGATATTCAACCCAACAAAGCAACCTTAAGCAGAGAACAGGGAAATACATGGTTTTTTGCAGTTTATTATTTTTTCTGTTTCTGTGGAGAGAACACATTTGTTTCACAAAATATATCCTGAAGGTTGGTGTTGTAGTAAGGCCTGAAAGCAGATGTATACGTGCCATGTTGTGGCTGTCCTGCAGGCACAGACTCAAGTGACCATTGCTAAATGACATTTGTTTTTTTTTCCCCAAAATGAACCCTAAGTTTCTGAGTTTTCAAGAATAGTATCGATTCACATTCATGTGGTCTGTAAGCCTGACTAGCCAGCACCATTTAATTATTTTCCTTTTATTTTCTTAATGGGGAAAGTAAAACAAAATGTCTCTGCCTTTTGATCTTATTTGGGAATGCTTTTCTTATTTATTTTTTTTTCTTCTGAGCTTTGTGACAGACAAATAAAATCAGCAACCAAATACGTCCCTGGCCTGTCAAAGCAATTGTTATGACAAACTTTGGTTCTTTTTTCAGGTCTGTCACTGAGGGATTGTATTAGATTAATGTAAAGTATCAATCTGGCATGAACTGATTCTGCCAAATTGAATTAGTTTTCAAAATTATGATGGGTTATTTATATTAGCAGGCTTCTGCTAGAATAAAAATCATCCTCTTTCTTGGAGCTGTTGCAAAAGACAAAAGGCAACACAAATTCTGTCTCGCGTACTCTGGTTGATCTGAGAGGATCAAGTGTGCCTGGTCCAAGTCAAATGGATAATTCTTCAAGACGCTGTAGTTCCCAAATCTGACAGATCTTAGGCAAATTTGTCTTCATGCTCCTTTCCTTCCCACCCTTAAAGACAGATGCCGGCTTGTTAATGTGTTCTGTAAGTACTTGGAGATTCTTAGAATAAAGGTGTTTTTATACAGTAGAAATGTTTATGATGATTGCCTACATAGAATCGAGTTTCAATTTCCTGTACTCCAAAAGTACACCCACAAAATATGCAGTGCACTTTATGGCTGTCCAAAATAGCAACACTCAAAATAGAGCTCAGACGCCAATATGCTATCTAGAAGAAGAATTAAACTGATCCTAGAGTGTGGAAAAGCAGGCTCTTTGTTTTTGCCTGTCTCTATGTTTGGATCAAAAGTTGAAGGAGATGAAAGCTCTTCAGGACTGGAGGCTTCCCAGAAAGGACAAGGCTAATTTAAAAGGATTTTACCTTTTAATTGAGCTTCACATCTTTGGTAGTATACCATTTCAGCATCTGTTGCTATAAAATGTCCATTTCAGCCTCAGTAATCCCTTAGACAGTGAATCAAACCTCACTGATCCTTTAGTCTGCCAGAGGAGGGCAGGGGTAAGATGTACCAATGACCAAATATAGAAAGATTTTGGTCTTGGATTAATTAATTTCAGTGCTGGCTCTTCTTAAAACCAGACCTGCCTGGATAGGAAGGAAGATGCAACCACTTACTAGCTGTTTTAAAAATGTGTATAAATAAAAGTCACAACTGTTTGGATAAAAGGTGGAGCTGCATCTGCTCTGGCTCTTGCTCTTCAGTACCAAGACTAAAATCCAGGGAGCTGGAAAGCTCAGGAAAGTGCTGAGGAGGTGAGCAGAGAGAATTGCAATCTGTTCCTGGAAAATCAAGCTCACGGCTGATTTAAAAGATCGTCATGGTAACACAAACCTATGAAATACTAAGCCCAAGCCCCATTTGTAGGTCTGAGGCCCAGAAGAAAGAATAGAGTATTATTGCTGTGTAAGTCAATTTGGGATCACATAAATCAAAGCTTCGGAGTGAGGGGGTCTGTGTTTCCTTTGATGGTTAGAGAGCTCAATAGTTGCTTTCATTCTGGCATCCCGTAAGCTAACATTAGTTATGTTGATAGTCTTTGCTATAAACTGTACAAATATGGAAGATTGCATGTGAAAATACGTTCTAGCAGCTTTACAACTCGGGCCACCATCTGATTGTCAGCAGGAACAAGACTCCCTTATGCGGCGACGAGCGGTGCGTAATGAGCTCCAATCTCAGGCTCTCTTTAGACCACAATGGGCTTTTTCTTCCCTTGGCTGAGCATTAAGAAAGCACCGATTCATTTCTACACGTGCAGAATCAGGCCCAAAGACAGCAGGTTTGATGGAGACTTGACTGATGGTTCATCAAACCCCCAATATGTTCTGATAGACTGAGGACTCCTGTTTTCCTAGGAGCACATGCTCCTTCCCAATGGGCTTCCACAGGACTTTCTTCTGAAGGGCTGGAAGTACACACAGGAGATGCACTAAAGAGGAACAACTTCAAATTCTATAAAAAGCACATTGCTCCAGTTATTAAGCATTCACCAGTGATCCATACCGGTCAATAGTATGAATACTAGCTGCCCATTCATATTTCTAATGACAGAATAGGTCTGGAGGGAACAACACAAGCATACGAATGATTGCTGTCATCTGAAAAGCAAATGAGTGGCAAAAATAGAGGTACAGGAGACATATGGGTGAAGACAGACTGGTGTGATGATTCATCTCAAAAAAGAAAACAATATTCATCCCAGTTGGTAAATGGTGAGCTCTCCCATTATGATGTTCCAGTTCCTATCTATTCAACAGACACCTATAGGCAGAGACACTTCAGTGGACTCCAGTGAAGCAGGCATGCCAGATATCAACTTTTAGCAAGAGTCTGGATAGAAAGAGGACAAAATTACTTGAGGAACTATTTCCATGCAAAGAGATCACCAGGTAGAAAAAATTCGTAAGTGAAACAAGGGACAGAGCGAGAGTAGGATTTGGTGGCTATTATAAGTGCTACATAGCAATGGCCAGTGCCACACAGAGCTTCATAAATATGTTGCTAAATGCTTTGGTATTCAGGGGTACCCTCCAGTCATTAATGAAAGTCTGGAATAGTGTTGGAAAAGATTTTAGGATGAATTAGAAAAGTGAGAGCCCTCCCAGGAAGCTTTCCATTCTGACATCTGGATTCCCCTGTCTGCTAAGTCATTTTTGCACCAGACAGAAGTTTTATTCCTGCTTTGGAGAGGATGGAGAGAATCTAGAGGATTACACAAGCAGATGAGGACACCAGGAGCAGGAGGGAGAGAGGTCTGTTGTTGGCACTGTTGTATTGTGCAAAATTTTCACCCCCACACCCTTGCTGGAAGATGAGAGGACCTGATGAGAACATCCACTTCTCCACCACAGAGGTATTAACTCTCTGCAGGCGATGTCACACATCACAGGGTAACTGCTTTGGTTTCTGGTAGACCTGGCTGCTATTCCAAGAAAAATACCTTTTGCTAATACTCATTCTGTTCTGGCACCTGGCTTATGCTGTTCTGGCAAAAAGTAAGCTGGTGTGAGCTGTATCACCACTAAGCGGTTTTGGTCAGACTGGTTTGACAATATTTCTAATCTTTCTTAAGAGTAGACCAAATATGGCTCTGCCAGAAGTCTGGGAAGCAGTCTCCAAGGAGAATGTGACTCAATTGGAAATCGAGGTGGGCCCCAAATGAAAATGTGATTCAAAGTTGGTTGAGTGTAAAAAGGCAAAAAAAAAAGAGATAAGGTTTTATGAATGCACTGGTTTGTAATACAGCTCCTACTATTAATTTCTTCTTTCCCGTGTCATGCCAGGTCTATTGCTTCATTGTCTTCACAAAAGACTAAACACTCTCTTAAAAAGAAAAATTCTCACCCTGATTCAGTTTGTTTTATTTTCCATATCCCAAGGCAGTATTTTTCTATTTTCTTTTAATACCAGCATAAATCTCAGCAATTACATCAACTTTCTGTGGAGTAAAACTTGTGTGAGCTGAAAATCAACCACCCTGTCTAGATTGGAAAATTTTTCATTGAGCTAACGTTTTAGAAGAGTGGAAGAAAGATAAAATACAACGCATTATTTCATTCAAATTCAAACATTTCGTTTCATGATTTGAGTAAAATTTATTTTGCTATGAGTGGTAGGTCTGTTGAAGCATGGGGAGTATTTCTAAATCAAACTCAAACTTTGTGATGAATCCACCCCTCTGTTGCCCTCAGTTCTTTTTTTGCCAGTTTGGTTTTGTTGTTTGTTGTTTTTTTTTCTCTTTTCTTTTTGGTAACATTTAGTTTCTTAAAATTGGAAGCCCAAGGGTTGATTATAGACTGTATTATCTTGATACCTAGGTGTTAAGTGTTGGAGACAAGAGTTTTCTATCCTTGCAGTTGTGTGTGCATCTTGCTTTCTTCAGGGGAAGATAAGCAGAACTCAGAGTAGGCTTTGGTGGGGGGTTCTTCCTCAGGCAGCTCTGAAGAAATCTCGTGGAATGAAAAATACCATTCAGCTCACCTAGCCCCAGGTGTCCTCTCACTGCAACACCAGGGTCATTGAAGAAAAGTAGTATAACGATAAAAAATAGACCATAAGGTACTGAATATAACCCTTTAAAATCAGCTGGCTCCAAAGAGAAGAAGTTGCTGCAAAACTTCTAGTTTTGTGGGGGATTTTTTTAAAGTCAAATTAGTGATTGATTACTTTTTGCTACACATTCCTCTCCACACCCATTTCTTGCTTGAATATGATGCAAATTTTTCCTCAAGTCTGGCAAAAAGAGTCATGTTAGTCAGAGTGAATGTTTGAGAAAACAATAATCCATTGAAGGAAGTCCTCTAGCTGCAGGCAGGCAGTTATTTATATACAGTTTTAAATCTGGAAAGATAAGATATTAGCAGTTAGCATTGACACCTATCCTGATTTTTTAAAAAGTTTATATTGACAATATGCTCGTGGTGGACCATCCTCTTTTCAAATAATAACACTGAATGAAAAATACTGTCTAAAAGTCACTCCTCATTGCACCTTTCCTGTTGGCTTCTTGTAACAAATGAGCCCAGTGCTTTTCTGGAGAAATTAAATGGTGGCTTTTGTTGTTTTTTTAAATGTTTCTAGATGAAACCGAGGCACACATTGACTATGAAGATAACTTTCCTGATGACAGATCGATACCTATTGTTGAGAATGAACACGTCAATGGCAAAGAGGAAGTCGAGCAGGAGCAAGAACAGCTTTCCTTCAGTAAAAGTTCAGAGGAAGGGAGGACCAAAGGTGTTACTCAGGACACAGACACTTCTGAAAAAGGAAGTAGAGCACCAACGGAGTCCCCTGTGTCACTTTTAAGCCAAAAAAACTTGTTTTGGTTTCCATCAGAGGCTTTCAATGAGCCTGAATCAGAGAAAGAGACAGATGATTCCACTAAAGCACTGTTTTCAGAAGGTGATAACCACATTGGAGTGAAGACAGCCTATGATGAACCTGGCACCAAAATGTTTTATGACAGTGAGGATTTCCCCATTGGCCCCATTCTTACCACTAACGGTACAAAGGCAGAGATCGATGCAGTTGCCATTACTGACGAGTCATGGTTAGATGGCTATCCAGTAACACAGGAAGTGGTAGAGGATGATGAAGAGGAGGCGGATAAAGTTGACAGTTCGATGGGAACAGAAGATGACGTCGTCCTCACGACTGACCAACCCAATCATGTTGAGGTAAGAAAAATGGGCAACGGTAGCCCAGCTCCAGAGGAAGGTTTAACACAGATTGTGGCAGCAACAACGAGGACAGATGATGAGGCGGCCAAAGAGACACCGGTACCGCTTACGTCAGTGAGTGGTCTGGAGAACTTAAGTGTGAGCAGAGGTTATGATGATGCCGCCTGGGACCACACAATCACGTCTCTGGAAACGGTGACTCAGGAGCCCACTACGACGATACTGTTTGACATAACCAGTTTAAAAACATCCATGCCAGAAACCTCTGTGATGGTCAGCCGCTCCGAGCACACTCCATTCGCAGAACCAAAAGAAACAACCACCTACCCAGCACAAGTAGCAACCACTGCACCAGCCCCAGATGTCGTTACTGACACATCATCCCAGGAATTAGCTGAGCAAGAAAATCTCACCCAGGGCCTTGGAGAAAAGCCCTTCCCCACTTCCGAGCCTTGTGAGGGAGAGGATTGTCCCAAGTCCAGTAAAGGTGCTATCATAGCAGTCATTGTCATTCTTCTCTGCTTGTTACTGGCTGCAGCTATCCTGGCTGTGTGGTTTTTCAAAAAACGGCAGCAGAAAAATTCTGTCTATAAACTAAATGGAAGGTGTCAACCCAGACATCATTGCTACCACCACTACCACCACCAGCACATCGAAATGCAGAAAGTCTAACCAGGAGTCTTTCGGCAAGAAATCAGAAGAAAAACATATTGAAGGATCACATGACTCATGGATGCCAAAATCCATTAGTGCAGAAAGCAGAGGGGAAAAAAAGAATGCTAAAAGACAGAAAAGATTTCATCCTTTTGAAATCACAGTTTAGCATATTTGACCTTTCAGAGCTAAAGAATCTGTACGTTTTTATCACAAGGGCCTTTGGAGACATCAGCAGGACACAGCATGCTTGGTAGTATGTCTACAATTTTTTCCGCTTTTACATTTTGCTCCTATTAATAGTAAATTAATGGATTAATTTCTGTGTTACCTGGTTATAATGTAATGGCAGGGCTGGTCAGGCCTCCTTGGTCTATTCTCAGTGGAAAAGGGAAAGAAGGAGGGAAGGAGGGGAGAAGGATGTTTTCAGAGGAACCACACATTTGGTGTTTGTTCCTTTTTTAGAACCTGCCCAACCTGGTCAGGATAAACCACCGTAACCAATTATTACCTGACATGTCTTAAAAAGAAAAACTATTTGCTACCATATTTTAATGGATAGTATTGCAATGATTACTAAGGGACTTTTCTTCAACGTTGTGAATTTAACAAACCACAAATGTTGGATCGTTACACTGTTTTTCTGGAAGGTGTTCTTTTAGCCTTGGTGAAGAAGTGCCATTCTTATACTAATCTTTTTATAGAAATCAGGATGTCTCCCTGGAATTCAGAGAATACTGTCAGTGTCATTCTTCCTTGAGTATCAGCAGAAGAGGAGCCAGAGCATCTTTGATTCCAGGTGTGATGATGAATGGCCTCTTATTGCAGAGCCAAACAGTGACGAAGCATTTTCCAGGGGAACCCTACATGAAGTCAGCTGCTTTTCTGAACGTGATACCAACTGGCCAAGATACTGAATTTTAATTCACAGCCAGTAGTACCTCTGGCAGCTGAAGCCATGTATAATACTTGTGCCATATGAACTCTGTGGAAGGACTGATTTTCACCATTCTGCTCTTTCAGCAGCTGGAGGGGTGTCTGGGGTAGACATCCGATATGGGAGATGGGTATCCACTTTGAATGCTGCTTGTTGTGGTTTTAAATGTAAAGCAAACTTGGGAAAAGAGAGAGATTGCATCCAGTTGGTAAAATGCAAACACTTGGCTTTTAGACTGGGTGTCAGTGTAAGAACACAGAAGCTTTTCCAACAGCGTTTTCCATTTCCAACAGTACTGCAGATAAACAGGGAGAAAGGGGAGGATGTTTTCTGTAATCCCTTAACATAGTTCTGGTGGGTTTAGCATGAAATGCTCTTCCTTACCTTTCAGAATGAACAGGAGAAAGCCTGGCAGCTGTGAATAATCTGCAGGTCAGAAAAAAAATTCTTCTGCCACTCTATTGTACAGTCTTAGCCAAAATATGACAGTAGTTCAACACATCAAAATACTGGAGGAAGAAAAGGTGACTGGGGGGAGTTCACCTCGGTTTTGTGTTCTGCCTCGACTTACAGTGGTAAATTTCTAACTCCATGGAAGGTAGACTTGATGAAATGGAGTGCAGAATTGGGGCCGTCGTCAACCGGACATACAGCTATCAAGGAAAACAAAGCATTTTAAGATGATTGCTATATGTTATCGTGGAGAATTTGACCTCAGAGTGGTGAGAGCTGACTCTAATTGCCTGGCAAGAGCCACAGAAAATAAAGGAGGACAGAAACTGTACAGATTTGTAAATATTGTGTTCTCTGACATATGCATGACTTTATGCTTTTAATGCATTCTAGATTTTGAAATAACCTAGAATTTCTGTTTTAAACTATTTTTTTATGCAGTAACATTAAAAAGAAAAGCCAATGGATTTCGCACTAAGCAACTTTATGGAGACTGTTAACTCAACTAAAACTTGCCATCTGTAATCTCCTGGAAATATGCTGAAAAATAAACACAGGAACATCCATTAAAAATATTGTTTAACTGAAAGGTGCAAGTATGTGTTACAGTTCTGTGTAACATCATTCAAAAAGAAAAGTCAATACTATTTGGTTCAGGAATGGAACACATGAAAATGAGAATCAAAGTATAATTACAAACACAAATTGTAAGGGATCTTATTTGAGACTTAGAAATACTTGTTATTCATGAACCAGAAGAAAATGTGCATTAACATAATATTTCGGAGGTATTTAAAATAAAAATTAAGTGACAAAATAAGGCAAAGGAAGCACTTGTGTGTGTTCTTGTGCAAATCATCCGGTTTGCTCACATGTTTATGGAGAAAACATCGGTCTGTCCCTTGGATGATTCTTGTAGAAGATACTTTCATATTAAAAAAAAAATAGCTGAAAAGTGTTTAGCTGAGGCTGCCAGGGCAGTTCTGCTTCAGAAGACCATCTACCTGCTTTTGCAGCAGCACCTGTTTGTACTCACGGTTTTCACTTTACAGCAATGAGTCAGGTAGTTTGGGAAAACAAATAAACAGACCAGGATAAACAGCCCTTGAATGAGAGATTTGACTGAGACTTCCTTTTGTGTGCAAAACTTGGCTCATCAAAGACAGTCGGGATGGCCACCAATAAATATAGTACAGTAGATACAAAATCTGAAGATGATAAGGTCAAAATACCCTAGGGGATGGATTTTAGGCATTCAGTAAATTCCCTCATTTCTGTGCTTGCCCTTTCTTTCACCAGCTAATTGACAATATTTGGTTTATTGTGTTGGGCTGCCTTATTTCATACTGTACCTCAAAAGCTATTAAGTTGTGGATTTGTTGCTGTGGGCATTGAAGTCAGCAGAGATTGATTTTTTTTCCTGTCAGTGAAAACAATGTATGGGGTTTTTTTATGTCCAGTAATTTGTAATGCAAAGATACAACATAGTACATAGCTGTGAAAGATCAGAATATGTAGCTAAGAATGACCATTTTAAAAATTAGCCATAACAAGAAATCATTAGACAGTTATAAGATTCATCAAGCTACAGGGTTACCACCAGTTCATGATCATACATAAATGTTGAATCCCTTTTCAGATAAACAATAGTGAGGGGCAAATGCCATGGGGCAAAGGCACAGAGCCCCAATTTTTTTCTTTAAAGTCAGTAGCCACATAAAGTTACACCTCTGACCCCCATATTTCCACTTGCAAGTAAGCAAGTTCCATTACTTTACAAAATAATTGATCAGGAAAAAAACACATTTGTTACTTCTTGCTGCTTACGAGGCCTACCCATGAGCTACATCAAAGAGAAAAGAAAGTTAAAAATAAGCAAGGAAAACTTAAGGCAGTTTTTCTACAGAAAAGGTTAGCATTTATAAACTGAAAAAAATCAGAACTCTCCACAGAATTTAGTTTCCATATATCATTGGTACTCTAAGGAGAGAGAAGAGGGGAGGGAGGAGAGCTGGGTGTCCAAACTGCTGAATATTTCCTTGTCAAAAATAAATAAATATCTATTTATTTTAATATTTTTTTCCTAGGCACAGAAGAGGACTTAAGATACAAAACCTTGATTCGCTGAGGTGTGCAACCCAACTTACCTTGGCTATTTCTTCCTTCACTTCTTTTTTTGTATAGAGCTTCAACTCCCCACACTAGGTCATTCAAGTCTTGAGTCACCAGAAAAAAGAAGTCGCTGTTTAAAGTATGGCAGACAACCAAAAGTTCAGACAGCTGCAATGAAGGACTAGTTGTGGGTTTTTCTCACTGCCTTGCTACAAACTGCATCACAGCTCTATGTTCAAACATTATTAAATGGGAATGTTTTCTCTGGCACCGACTGCTTCTCCCCACAGTTTAAGTATTGAATTTTTTTAACTGAAGTAGCTTTGGTTTACAGCTCACATTAGAACTTAAAAACATCTTTCCATAGTAGCTGGCATATGTAGGCAACTGTTTATTCTCAGTCCCAGCCATAATAAACACTTGTACTTTTATAATCCAACCAATCTTTGTCTCATCACAACTTCGTTTTCAGAGCTGTAAAATTTGCATGCTTTTAAACCGTTTTTCATGAGGGCTCTCTAGACCTTGAAAGATTTTTCTGTGTCTGCCGTTGTTATCAATATAGACAGAGAATTCATGGTAAAGGATGTGGAGATACACAGTGGGCATTAATTGCAACAGAGAATTGAGAAAAAGCTTCGTAAAGCAGGACACACTACAGGATTTTCAGACTAATATCTTGTCTTGAGGAGATCCACCTTTAATTCTACCTCAAACGTTTTCTGGCAAGTGTGAAGCAATGGCATCTCTTTGGTCAGATGGGCTTTCCAGGTGAATTGCGAACAGCATCTGACTAACTTTTAGTTTTATATTTTAGCATTCCAAAGCAGTAAAGCTCTGGAAAATGGAGCAATTTGAATTTGCTTTTTGGCTCATGCCTTGTCAACAGAAGTAATGAAGGTCTGCTTGCAGAACCACTACCGTGAAGGAAAGGTCCCAGCAGGACATTTGAATTCCCATTGAATGTGCCAGAACTGATCATTCTAAAAGTATTTGTTTTTCATAGCTGACTTTATTGGCTATCGGAGTCACCGAGACACAGAAGTATGGAGCCTGCGATCCTGTTTTATGGGGACAGAATGAAACTTCAAGGAGAAAAATCGCTATGACCCTTCTTCCTTTTCTGATAAATATTGCTATTTATGAGGATGAATTAGCAAGAAGCTGGTAATACATCACAAATGACTATCAATAAGGCCGGTATTTGAAAAAGATGACATACTTAGCATAGCCTTTCAGATACACTGATTTCCAACCTGTGAATCTCTTCCCTTGCCCAAACTTTGGTTCTTAAAGTAAGAAAGATTGTCCTGACAGCCAGCAGTCATGTTTTTCCCATAACCAAATATCCACTTCAGTGTGCCAGAATTGGTGACTCCGTTTAATCTCCAGCTTTAAAGCAGTTCCCCATCACACAGGACCCCATCAGGGAGATCAATAGACAGGGCTGGCAGACACATGGTACCTCTGTGGCATTCAAGTCAGTGACACGAACACGGTGGCTTCAACAAAATGACAAATCCCTGAGCATCAGCATCATCCTGTAAGCCTTGTCAGAAAAAGAAATGGAGGCAAAACCTAAATATCCTATCAAGTTAGGCAGAAAACTCACAACTGCAAGAATTGAAGATGGCAGAAGAGAGGCAAGAACCATATTCCCGCAGCCTCCCAAGAAGAGCTGGCAGGATCAGAGAAGTAAAAAAAAGAGACTGATTTATTGCAGTCACATGTAAATGTTGGCAATGAACAATAGCAGCAGCAAAAGAAAAATCAGTTAAAAGAACCTGAGAACACTGAAAAAAGCCACAACAAATACTGAAGAACCGAACGAGGAGCTATTTCTCATTAGAAAAGAACAAGGGTTTGAGAACTGTTTGTACTCATTAAGATTGAACTGGCTTGGGACCATATGTAGTGGAAATTAAGAAAGCCAGAAAAAATCCACAGACACTTGAACAAAATGAAAAAGGGATCATGGTGCCATTTCAGGAGACCACAAGAGTATCAGTTGCCTCCCCAAGTTAAATGGAACGGTAAAGAACATCAGACATACTTAATGAAGGCTTAAGAAAAATAAATCAGTGGCTAATGGACATCTTAGTAAATCATGAAATCCACACCTGAGAAGGCACAATGGCAGGGGATTTGAGCTGTAAGGTCAAGAGCTGAGGAAATGACTGAACGCGAAAAGAGATCAGCTAAGGAAGTCTTGAAGATAGAATCACAAGCTCACCAGAAAATTGATAACACCCAAGAGACTTGCAATGGTTGAATAACTGTTTAATGAAAAGGAAAAATGAGGGTTGGTAGGTGCTAAATGTATCCCCAGTGTAACTCACTGAAGTCAAATGAATCATGAAACAGGTTAGCTCTTGTGCTTAGTGTTTTACTGGTGGAATGAAATTATTACAGTATTTTACCACATAGTTCTTTATAAAAGATCATACCAACCTCTGACAATTAGTGCCAGAGAGGGGAAGAGAGTTGTTTAACTGTAAAGAAATAATTCTGGGTTGTTTCAGGCCAGAGGACACTTAAACCTGATCCTGTGGATTCCCCTTCTTGTTCTCTGTAGACACTCAATAGTGTAGATGCTATACTTCTACAGCATATGTAAGCTATAGCGGCACCAGCTCAGCAAGGTAGCGTAGATCATGTTTTGCCTTTTTAAAAACCTAAAGCAGATTTTGGTTTTGCAATTTGCTTCCATTCAGATGAATTAGGGTTCAGTCATAAAGGCACTGAATGCTCTTGCCTCCCCTTGAAGTAAGTGGGATGAAACCACTTGCAGGACTTGGTCCTTAAAGAGGAAAGCAAATTATGAAATCCTGAATCCTCCTCTTCTGAGGTTAGTGGGATTTCTGCTCTTCACGAGTCTTGTGCACTAATTCACCACTCATCTCTAACACAGTATTTTTTTGGGCCTTCAAAGTTCTTCTGTATAGGACTCTGCTACAGAGTTAATAAAAGCATCAGGAATTCATACGCAAGTATTTTTCATGAGTCCATTTATAATTGCCTCAGTCTCCACTGTACTTACTTTTGGATTAAAACTATGCAGATAGCCCCACCAGACTGAAAAAAATAACGCAAGCTGTTTTCTACAGAAGAGAATAATAAATACATCGACCATCATTATTCTATACAAGATTGGCCCCACCTCACACAGGAATCACAAGCTGTTTCAACAGAAAGAGTAAGAATTGGTAGGAAGAATGGATTATTTATTATTCAGTTTTAAGTGACCTCAGTTTCACATCATGGAATTTAATTTAATAAAGATCGACAGTGCTTACAGAATTATTTAAGCAATTTTTACAAAAGCGCTAGTTGTGCTTTGTTAATCATCTTACTTCAGCTATTTAAATGTATCTTAACATCTTTCAGGAGCACTGGGATTCAGTGTCACTTTATCCATCATCACAGAAAAAGACATACATAAATAATACAATACATAGAAAGTCTAGAAGAACTGTTTTGTCTTCTGTGGTTCACAACTGAAAAAAAGTTCTTTGGAATTTAGCTGTACTGTTAGTAGAACAGCACTGAAATGAGCAACCTTACTGATAGCCCAGATAATACAAACAGTCTGCTTTGTTGTGTTTGTGTAAAAAAAAAGAAAGCTCAAGAGGAAAACCTAAAAGCACCAATTCTGTAAATGCACAGGGAAAAGCCATGCTCACCGAAGAGTCCGTGCAGCATGGAAGTGACCTTTCAGGAGTGGATCTTGTGACTCAAGGTGTAGCTTAAAAAGGCAGCTTTGAGGTATATCTAACTGGAACTACAGGTGACCAAAAACAATAGGAAGGAGCAATAGTATTTTACAAAAGTAAAATACTTCGTGGTGATTTCACTCATCAGGATTCCTTCTTTTCCTCTACTTCTAACAGCTCATCAAGGAATTCCACAACTTCACCCTAGAAAGGATTAAATTTAACAGAAACAAGTTAACTCTGTACTGAAAAATCAGTGGAAAATTTTAACCATTTTAATCAAAACATAAACTGTTATAATAGGTGTCTAAATATTTTTTAACATCCTTCATAAAGAAGCTAGCACAACAAGCCTATAAAATGCATGTAAATGTCCCACACAGGGGTAGCACAGGTACTTGCAGTGACATACAAACCAGGGAGACCTCTCCTTCACAGTAAATCCTCTTGTACTTTTTCAGGTATTTAAATAGAGAATTAAATTCTCAAACTTAGAAAGTAGAGACATAAGTGTTTAAAGCACCTGCTAAATTAGGAAATCGTTAAAATACCACAAAACATTAAGGAATTTTAGAAAGCTTCAAAATTCAAAGCAGAAGTGTTTTTCAGAACCATAACTTTGTGTCTGTCTGCGCAAACCATTTATGTCCTCTGTTACAGCCTTTAACACACACCTTCTTCCTTTTCACCCCCAGATCTTCACGCGCCATGCTTCAATGCAGCAAAAATGTAAAGAATCAGAGATACTCAAATGTTTTCCGTACTGGAAACAAATAACATTGCATTTAGATTCAGAGCAGAAAATATTATATTTACAAGTTCTAAAAAGGTCTTGAGGTGTCATTTAGGTTTTTTCCAAAGCAAATGTCACTTTCTGATAGAAAAATATTCTGCTGGAAATTCTGATCAGCTCTTACTCTCATATTTAAAATAATGAGAGTTTATAACTGTTACGCTGAAACAAGTCATCCTTGCTTGGATGATCATTTTCCCTTTTCCCTTCAGCCCCCATTCCAAGTCTTCATGAACTGTATTAAGCTTCCGAGTATGCTCAATGAAGAATGCAAAGAGTATTTTACAATCCTAATTAAATTTTAAGCACATTTTTGTCTAGAAAGGTATTCCTTAGGAAGACAGCATCTAGGTAACAGGTATAAGCTAGAAGAGGGTAAATTTAGACTAGACATTAGGAAGAAATTTTTCACTATGAGGGTGGTGAGACACTGGAACAGGTTGCCCAGGGAGGTTGTGGATGCCCCATCCCTGGAGGGGTTCAAGGCCAGGCTGGATGAGGCTTTGAGCAACCTGGGCTAGTGGAGGGTGTCCCTGCCCATGGCAGGGGGGTTGGAACTTTATGATCTTTAAGGTCCCTTCCAACCCAAACCATTCTATGATTCTGTGATTCTGTGATCTTCCAGACACATACAGTTTGAGGCTCAAAATTTTAGAATTTTCTGTTCTAGTGAGGAAAGGGCATTAAAGCCTCTGTCAGTGAAAATAATAAGAAATGTTGAATTTTTGTCTATTTTGAATAGAACAATTGTATTATGTATATGGTGATTAAAAATATTAACATCACATTTTTCAGAAGTGTGATTAGCAAGGAGAGAAATAATGAGAAGCAAGCAAACAAAAACAAAAGTGGGAGGAAAGCTGGCTGAAATAACTGCTGCTCTTGTTCCCTTGCTTCACAGTTCCATCTTAAAAGACTGCTGAGTTTTTGCAACTGTGAAGTGGTTTTAGCAAGTTCAGAAGGACGGGAATTTATTTTGCTTTGAATTTGTTCAAAACATCTAAGTATCCAATTCAATAAAAACATAAGAAAAAAAAAAAAGCCAGTGCTTTCATATTCCCTACTTGTCTTCCTGGTTGCAGGAAGTCTGGCAATTGGAAAATCAGGAATTCAACATTTCTGCACGTTTCCTTTGTTAGAAGTATTTTGATTGCCTGAGGAGCCCAACCGTGGGAGGAACTCAATACCACTTCACAAATGCACATGAAGAAAACAGCCATGAGGTCCAACAGTCACTATGCAAGCAGTTGAGAGATACAGAAACAGAAGCACAGAGAGAGGACTTTGGGTCAAGTTTTCTAGCACAGCTCCTAGAAGTGTGGGCAGAAGCATCTGGGTGCCTCTGAAAGGAACTATGAAATTGGGTATACAGGTGTCTGATACAGGGATCCCAGATCTAATTCAGACTGATTCTTCTACAGCTCAGGATAATAGTTTAATAAAAGAATAACATGTATTAGAAAGGAATACTCTCTTTGGTCTACCTGCAAAGACAACCCTCCAAAGGTAAGAGCCTGAGACGAAGGGTGAAAGGCACCAAGAGGGGACTGGACGACCCAGAATTAAGCATCAGGAAGCAAAGGAGTTTCAATATTGTGCCTTTAGTAACTCAACCATATGGGAACTTAATTCAGTTCCTATTACTCTCACGCTCATTAGTAAGGTAGGATATTTCAGAAGACACAGGAGATCCAGACAGAATTCAGGTTTTTTTCTCCTAGTATGTTTTTAAATCCAGAAACACGTAAGAAACCCGAGTTTTAAACAGAAAAGGGTGTTTAAAAGCAACAGTATTTGAAATAAATTTGACTGAAATCTGAAATCTCCAGTGCCTGTAATTGATCTCTAAAGGAAGGTACAACAAAGCTTTTGTGGTCTATTGAGAAGTACTGTGTAGAAAGAGAGGTTGAAATATGGCAAAAATATGAAAATGGTTGCCAAAAAAAAAATATATATATACAGAAAATGTGCTGCAATGCAATGGAATAATTGGTTATTTGGTATGTTGGTTATTTTTGAAAACACAAAACCCTCCACATTACAGTTAAAGACAAAGAAAACCTGTAGTTAAAATATTTTTGCCTGCGCCTTCACAATCAGAATGTAAAACATTTGCTAGGTGTCCATACTGTGGTTGGCATCCTAACGAAAAGGCGATAACGCTACGTCAGAAGAGCTGCTCGCCTTGTCACACCAGTGGCTACGACCAGATGGATTACTGTCCTTGCCCGATTATCCTGCACCAGGCATTTTGCAGGACTGAAGCAAATATTTCAGAGGTGTTCATTCCAGGGAAAAAGCCTCCTGCCCGCTGCTATCTGATAACTTCATGCTGGCCTGCAGACCCGAATTCTGGAAATGGTTCTCTGATCCGATTTAAGCATTCAGTGTGACAGAGTTCCTTCTGTTACCTGGTATGCTCTGTGGTTCCTACCTACCTTAACAGGAAGGACAGCAAATTTTACATGCAAAGTCACCTCCAAACCGTAATTCTTTCTGCTGCCAGCTACTGCAGGGGACAACAGCCACCCAGCACTAAAGCAGGTGATATAAATATGCTGCTCAGACAAAGTGCTGATATAAATCAGAGTTGAGCAACGTACGGCCCACAATGTGATGCAGCTGCCTGGCTGGTAGCTGATAAATCATTATGTGAAGTCTGACTAAGCTCGGAGAAGAGCAGGATTTGCCACCAGACCAGTACACGGCTGATAGGCAGCCAGCAACTGGAAAGTACGCACACATGGACAGCTTGGTCAGCCATAGGGAAGCACATCCTCCTCAGCAAGCTGGCCCTTGGTCCACAGCCACTGCCTCCTGGTTGGTGTTGGAGGTCACGTACGTGTCAGCTGGCACCCCATGACCCCCCTCCGAGTGCCACCAACCTCTTCCCTCTCCCAGTCCAGATATGGTCAGCAGAAAGTCACAGTGACAGCAAGGGAAATGATGGGACAGGTATAGCCTGAAATATGGGAGGCATGATATTGAACAGCAGCAGGGGAATGCTCCCCAACTGGTGTGAGTGGTAGGAAGAATCAGAGGAGCTCATCTGATCAGCTGGAGTCTCTAATTATCTGTCAGATATGCAAACTGAGCACCCTTGCTTCTGATTAACAACTGAACAGAGGGACAAACAGAAAGAACAAGTTTTGCACTGCAGTACACAGTAAGTAATTGAAGAAGGCTTTACAGAGAGTACATGAGTAGGTGGATTATAATAAAAATAATTTAAAAACAGTTCTTGGTCAATTCTGAACAAGACAACCCAGGCTAGTGAGATCATAGAATCATGGAATCATTAAGGCTGGAAAAGACCTCAAGGATCATCAAGTCCAACTGTCAACCCACACCACCTAACTCACTAAACCATGTCCCTAAGCACCACATCTACACGTTTCTTGAACCTCTCCAGGGATGGTGACTCCACCACTTCCCTGGGCAGCCTGTTCCAACACCTGATCACTCTTTCTGTGAAGAAATTTTGTCTAATATCCAGCCTAAACCTCCCCTGGTGCAACTTGAGGCCATTTCCTCTTGTCCTATCTCTTGTTACTTTAGAGAAGAGGCCAGCATCCACCTCACTGCACCCTCCTTTCAGGCAGTTGTAGAGAGTGATGAGGTCTCCTCTCAGCCTCCTCTTCTCCAGACTAAACACCCCCAGCTCCCTCAGCCGCTCCTCATCAGACCTGTGCTCCAGACCCTTCACCAGCTTTGTTGCCCGTCTCTGGACCTGCTCCAGCCCCTCAATGTCCTTCTTGTGGTGAGGGGCCCAAAACTGAACACAGGATTCAAGGTGCGGCCTCACCAGTGCCGAGTACAGGGACACAATCACTGCCCTAGTCCTGCTGGCCACACTATTGCTGATGCACGCCAGGATGCCGCTGGCCTTCTTGGCCACCTGGGCACACTGCTGGCTCATGTTCACCCGGCTGTCAACCAGCACCCCCAGGTCCCTCTCTGCTGGGCAGCTTTCCAGCCACTCTGCCCCGAGCCTGTAGCGTTGCAGGGGGTTGTTGTGACCAAAGTGCAGGACCCAGCACTTGGCTTTATTGAACCTCATACAATGGCCTCAGCCCATCGGTCCAGCCTGTCCAGATCCCTCTGCAAAGCCTCCCTACCCTCAAGGAGATCAACACACCTCGGTCAGTTTGGTGTCATCAGCAAACTTACTGAGGGAGAACTCAATCCCCTTATCCAGGTCATTGATAAAGATGTTAAACAGGACAGGCCCCAAAACCGATCCCTGGGGAACACCACTGGTGACCAGCTGCCACCTGGACTTAATTCCGTTCACCACGACTCTCTGGGCTCGGCCATCCAGCCAGTTTTTTATCCAGCAAAGGGTGCTCCTGTTTAAGCCATGAGCCACTAGCTTTTCTAGGAGAATGCTGTGGGACACGGTGTCAAAGGCTTTACTGAAGTCCAAGTAGATGACATCCACGGCCTTTCCCTCATCCACTAGGTGGGTCACCTGGTCATAGAAGGAGATCAGGTTGGTCAAGCATGACCTTCCTTTCACGAACCCATGCTGGCTGGGCTAGATCCCCTGGGTGTCCTGTACATGCCGTGTGAGCACACTCAAGATGAGCCGTTCCATAATCTTCCCCGGTACCGAGGTCAGGCTGACAGGCCTGTAGTTCCCCAGGTCCTCCTTCCGGCCCTTCTTGTAGATGGGTGTCACACTGGCAAGTTTCCAGACTTCTGGGATCTCCCCTGTTAGCCAGGACTGTTGATAAATGATGGAGGGCGGCTTGGCATGTTCCCCTGCCAGCTCCCTCCGTACTCTCGGGTGGATCCCATCTGGCCCCATAGACTTGTGTGTGTCCAGGTTGTGCAGCAGGTCATTAACTGCTTCCTCCTGGATTGTGGGAAGATTATTCTGCTCTTTGTCCCTGCCTGCCAGCTCAGGGAGTTGAATACAAATTGGTGCTCTATTATAACTGAAGCTAGAGCATTTGAAAAATAAGTCCTAAAAAGGAGAAAAATGCAGAACTCCTCACTTATTACCACAAGCCGAGTGTCCAAGACCAAGGTACACATTGGGCCAGGGATTGTTGCCGGCCCTTCCTTGTGCAATATTAAATGCCACATCCACACATACAAAACACGTCTTAGAAGAAACATCTGTACTTTGGAGACTCCTAGCCAGCTATTAAAATAAACAGCAAAGAGGAAAAGCTACCAATACATGGCTTAGTTATGGCCCACTTGAGACTGATGGTCCAGCACCAACTTTTCTTTCGACAGCAGCATTTAAAAACAGTAGCAAGCAGTAGCGGTTGTACCGCTCGCTGACAGACCCAGACGCTTTGCTGTTGGTTGCAAAGACTAAGCATTGCCTTCTGTGTAACAAATATTAATCATTCATGGGTCCTTGCCACCACCTACAATCTGTTCTGTCCCTTCTCAGTGTGGACTGGGAAAGTTCTGGGAAAAAAATAACTTTCTTGCAATAAGCCATACTTTCCATGCAGCTCTGCTGATGGCCTTTTCTGTAGGGACTCCACATGCACTCCTGTGGGATAGCCTGTTCTTCAGGGAAGTAACACAGAATATTAAAATAACAGTGTTCTAGAATGAATTAAGATCTACTGAGAAATATTATTGACATGCTTTCATGTGCGATTATCAGTGAATGAATAAGAAACAGCCTTTATCCTAACTCATCCAACAAACTGAGCCTTACAAGACAATACATAGAGCAAGAATTGGCTGGATCTCTGTTTCCTTATAATCTATGACCTAGAAGGAAAATATTTATCCCACAAAATGTCCCTCGGGGTGTCCTTCACAGAAAAAAATTCAGATTTTGCCAAAGTTGAAAGATCTTAATGACTGGAAACTTGTTCAACAGTGAGGGTAAGAGATTTGATTCCCTTATGTACTGGGTGTAAGTGACAAGGTTGTGGTAGCGGGAGAGGTTGCAGGGCTGCCCTGTAACTGCCTTGGTAATTAATTTGAGTAACGAATGGGAGCAGCAACAAGGAGTTAGGTTCATGAAAACCAGCAGATTTTGTTCAAGGATGAACAAACATCTTGCAAGAGAGAAGGAGAAGGTTCGATACAGCTGACTGTGCTCTGTGGGCCTGATAAAACCTGCAAGTGCACACCACACAGCCCACCCACCAGCCAGATTTGGGGGAGGGGGTGTGATATTATTTGGGGATAACAGTAAGCTATGTGTCAATGAGTGGCTCAGCCTGAAAGGTTTATTCAGCCTTTGACCAAGAAAAAGTCCCTTGATCTAACCTTCAGCTAAAACACGCGAGTTCACTGGAACCACCTCAAAGCCCTCCCAGATCCTCCACGAGCAGTACAGACCAGGCTGTGCATTCCTTGCATTCTATCGGGGGAAAAAAAACCCCCTCAATTCTTTGTGCAGAAAAACTATTTGGCCATTAACTTGTTTATTTTTCAGATGCTTGGTCCACAGTGTGACCCACTGTCACATGCTTTTAGTGGTTTTTTTTTTAATATTAAAAGAGCTTAGTTGTTCTTTACATGTATATTAACTTATTTTCTCAAATATTTTTCCATTTCATTTTTTTAATGATATATTCTGAATGTGTAACTGTTCTCATATGCTATGGGAGATTGCAGTAGTATTTTACAGTAATCTAATAAATGTGCTTTCCTCTTAACATTTTTAGAATGCCCATAAAACATGAGTCAACCCAGTTTCAGAGCAACTTCCAGAGCTCCCGTTGCACTGGAAACAGAAGCCTTCTACTGGCTTTGTTTCTGAGCTCTGCTTATGCTCCCTTGGCTGCTTTATGCTGCACCCAGAAGCTTAAGAAAACTTGGGCAGGTAAAAATTCCTCCTAATATCAGTACCTGTAACTTGGAGACATCCTGCCATTTAAGCCCAGCCATGCTTGCAGCTTCCCATGGCAGGTGCCTGAAATGGAAGGAGGAACACCTTTGACCAAGATATGCATCCAACAGTAAAAATGTTCAAGGGGAAAGCAGAAAACTTCTGGAGGGCCAGGCACATGGGTAGCATCTCCACTAGGAAATGATGATGGAAAAAAATCACTTTTCTTTTTTTCTTTAAAGAAGTATATGTCGAACAGGGACTATAAGAATGGCAATTAGCTGCCAGCTCTCTCTGAAAGAGCTGCCACCAGCTCTTCCCAGTATAGCAGTGCTGTTGTAGCCGTGTTGGTCTGAGGTCACAGGCAGGGCAGGGTTTATAGCAGCATTTACAGCTTGCTGGTATGACTAAACTTGTAGAAATCATTTGAACATATGCAGAAAGTGAGTTAATAAAGCTGAAAATATGTTGTTAGTGATTCCTGAACAGAAAAATAGGCTGACTTCAGATCATTACTTGCTGTCAGTCCACTGGGCCCTTGTGCTTTGGTGCTATTCCTTATCTTCTCCTTCCACCAGTCATATTAGTCCAATACATATTGCCCTTTGCATCACACTTAGCATTTGAGCATTTGAATTACAGCTGCTACACAACTGGACACACACATTATATACAAATAAAAAGAATAAGATGCCAAAAAAAGCGGGTCAAAGTTGCCAACAGTTTTTCACCTACTGATTAAGTACTGAAATAAAAATCACATTGTAGGATCATCCTAGCCAAATACTTGTTGTTCTTCTGTAATTTAGAACAGCTAAGTCGCTATCCCTGAAAATAAATTCCTCAGGAACATGGAATTTATGGGCCAGAAACATGTCTCATATAATTAGCACAATGCTGAAGTTATATCTACACTAGCTGCGTATCTGGCTCCTAACGGCATTTCAGTTTGGTATTTAAATGTGCACAATACTAGGAGTTATATCCGTTATAGCCTTTATGCATTACACATTTGAACAGGAGTCAAGAAGCTTGACTATCCATGGCCAACTAAGATGACAACACCGTCTAATGTTCTTTTAACTTCGCTGTGGAAAACTGTAAGGATATTTAATAATAATTACTTTTAAGAAAAGTAATTTATAGCTAGTTGGCACCAATATTCTCTGTCACCTCTACTGTGTTTAATGCTTGAACTTGAGTTTTTAATTTCCTTGTGGAAAAACTTTAAGAAAGTAACACGAACAGAACAGTATTTCTTGTAGTGACATATGCAAAAATCATTACTGCATGTTGCAGCCTCTGCAATTACTGAAATGTATTACTGGGAGAAGCCACATGTTCTCACTCGCTTTGCTAATGGGATTTAAAAAGACACATGGATGATCTGGGATACAGGAGCACTGAGAAGTCTGAATAAAGTAAAATTCTCTACTTGGGAATAACAACATATTCACATAGGAAGAGATCCTGTTGCCACATCAATCTTTTTGCTTCGCTCAAGGAAAATAATTATTTTTCTTCCACAGATTATTTTATGACCTTGTTGGCCCACAAGGAACTTCACAGTGAGCAAACATGGACCACAGAAACTGACAAAAGGCATGGCCTATGGCCCAAGAAGCACATGGTATAAATAAAAAGAGTGCACTAAAAAGAGAGATTGCCTTCATCCCTAAACAATTTTTAATAAAGCTTTTACTGTAACACTTTATCTGGGTTTTTCATCAGTTTCTATAGAATAGAATAAACTTTTCTATCCATGCCAGGAGAAATATTAAAAAAATATTCATCTTACACTACCAGGTCCTGTCCATAGTGCAGAAACTGCAAGGTGGCCATTTTACCTTGGTGCTATTCCTGCTCTGCCTGGACTCCCAGGAAGGCTCCTGCAGCCAAAGAGAACTTCTGGTAGCCAGGGTTTATGAATTCACTACCAAAAGCCAGAGCCAAGCATGGACAGGCTCCATCCCTCCCAGGTTCTTCAGCCCTAACAAGGGAGGGCACTCGAGTTGTCCAGCTTTTCCCCAGGAGAGGAGAATTATACCTTTCCTAATACAACAAGAGTGTGGTGTAGGGATATCTGGGGCAGTAATTTTGGTTGTTTAACCCAAACATGTAATACAGTGTGATGTGACTTCCTTGACACTTCCCCAAAAGTTTAATTGACATTTCCACTGTACTTCCCTCCTGCAGATTGCAAGGTCACTTATAATTATTTCGCTGAAATGGGCTACAGGAATGAATGCCAGCAAATGAATGCTTGTTTATTCTATACACAGTGCTTGAGGCAGAAGATTGTTTCTGTAATCCCTTCCTGTAACAACATATGGGGAAGCCCTCACAATGAACTGCTTCTCTCCTTCCTTAATTACTCATCCCCATGTTTTGAAGCAGCAGATGTGAAAAAGGAAAAAATGACAAATTAAGTCTATGTCTGACATAAGAAAACATTATGGGCAAATACAAACCAACAAGGGAATATAAAAAAGTGCTCAAGTATTTCACACCCTAATGGAAATCCATACAGACTCATCCTCATCTAAGCTTAACCTTATAACAAGCTTGTTAAACTGTCTTTCACAGAGTTTTATCGCAATGGAAAGTCTTCCTAAAGTCTGGTAACTCTGCAATGGAAATTTACATATCGAGTTGTTTTCAGGTCACTACCATACCAAAGGCAGCGCAGACATGTTATTACTTCTCCACTATAAAACATTATCTCTCCCTATATGCTGGATAACAGAGAAATTGCAAAAGGTGATTTCATTTTTTAACATAAACCACCTTTCTTTCTTAACATAAACCACCTTGCTTTCTAACTAAAGAAAACCTCAGCAGCGGTCATTACAAATACCCTGCCCAATGCCATAACTCAGCACAGCTCTTTGCCAATGCCAGCAATGAACTACTCCATCATTTGAAGAGTTTTTAAACCTGTAAATGAAAGGTTCCAAAACCAAAGCAAAATAAAAGGCAACCCAAAAGCTCCACGATTTATACTTTAATTTCAGTTGTGGGAGACAAAGAAATGCCCTTTCAACAATTTAGCTGCTTTTCTTGCACAAAAAAAAAAATATCTTTATGTATTTACAATCTAATAGTCATCATTATAGGTTATTTGGCCATGAATTCCAACTATTTAAGAAGCAAGACTGGGTGACCAAAATGTTACTGTGCAGAAAAAAATAACAGATAACACGACTTCCTTTTGAAAAAAAATACAATTCAGGTGGTTACTTCTGGAAAAAATTACAAGGATCTTTAAATCTAATTCAAACAACATTTCAGAAAAAAGAACCCGAAAAACGTTTGGTCTAAATACATATATATATATATATA
>WKFP01015545.1:261124-277658 GCA_011057875.1 Pterocles orientalis | reverse complement strand
GGCGGGCCCGGGCCTGGCCTGGCCCCCGGAAGAGTGGGCGCGGTGGTGGGGGCGAGTTATAGGGGGAAAGCGGAGGGGTCCCAGCGGGGGTTGGGCTGCTCTTGGGGTGCCCGGCCTTAGAAACGAAGCAGGGGGGCCCCGGGATGGGAGACCCCCCCCGGGATACGCTTTTAAAAGCATGATGATGGAGATGTTCCAGTTGGAGCTCAGAGAAGATGTGAAGAGAGAGAGAGAGAGAGAGAGAGAGAGAGAGAGAGAGAGAGAGAGAGAGAGAGAGAGAGAGCGAGAGCGCTGCCTCGGTCTGGCGAAGAACCAGAATCAGAGCGGGAAAAGAACCAGCCCGTTGTGATTAAGAATAGAGAAGAACTGGCCAATTGTAATTAGAGCGATGGGGCAATCGAGACACAACCGACATTTAGAACCATATAAATCCCCGATGGGACTGTGACCAGCTGCGCCAGAGGTGTGGATTACCACCCAGCATCCAGCTCTGTGCACAAACGCAGTAAAACAGGATCTTGATCATCTGCGGATTGACTTGTTGCACAGCAGATGATGAACTCTACTTCTGGGACAACATTTTGGTGACCCAGGTGGGTCTGCACTGACCCTTGACCGGCTCGTCTTGCCATATGGATGGGGAGAAACAGTTTGACCGGACTCCAGCACACACAGACTCCATCAGCTGCTCTCCTGCAGTCAGGCGGTAACCAACACAAGAGATATCAATTAAAGGATTACAAGGGGACTTGGTGAGTAGGAAAATCTGGTTTCTGGTCTGGGTAGCCCGGTGTAAGTCATTCCATTAAAGAGGAATGCAGCAGGAGAATTAACTTCGACAGGTAGACGCAGGGGATGAATAGTACAGGATGCTCTTCCTAAATGGCCAAGGATATGAAATTCTGGTTAAAAAATTTTCCTAGGAAATAATTAATGTGGGTTTGGTTTCCTCCACCAATACACCTCTTTGTTCCCCTTTAGGGTGCACCCTGAAAAATTGGAAAAGTATGGGGTTAACTAAAGAAGGTTAATAAGGTACTGCTGGCAATGATGGCAAATGTATAGATTAAATGATGGTGAAAAGTGGCCTGAAAAGGGGACTTTGAATTACTGTACTATTTTGCAATTGGTGTTGTTTTGTAGAAGAATGGATAAGTGGGGTGAAATTCCATATGTGGATTTGTTTTTGGTTTTTTTTGTGTAATGGTAATGAGATCAGAAGGGAATGTAAATTGTTCATTAATGATTTGAGTAATATGATGGTGTTGGCTGAAAGTGTACAAAAGAGAAAGTGATGTTGTTCTGCCTGTGCTATTGGAAAAGGATGCGTCAGAAGAAAAGGTGGATATTGGTGGCAAGATTGAGAGAAAGGGCACAGAATTTATGATGTTTAACATGTTGTTTCTTGGAAGACATCACCTGATATAAAAAGCTGCAAAGAGTTGATGGGGCTGCAGGAATGTCTATTTCACAATTAACAGAAGTTGCATGTAAGGTTTATAATAACTGTGATTAAACTGTGGAGAAAAAAGAAAAGCAAAAAGAAAAACTGGCAGCGGAAGGTCTTCCTGCAGTGCCCACAGCCCCAGAGCTCCTGAACAGTGTGGATTCGTTGGTTCTTGGACAGGGCAGAGCTGATACAGAAGCTCTTGCCACAGGTGCCACAGCAGAAGGGTCGCTTGCCTGTGTGTGTCTGCTGGTGGTCAAGGAGCTTGGTGCTATGCCCAAAGGCCTTCCTGCACTCCCTGCACCAGTAGGGCTTCTCACTGGTGTAGGTCCATTGGTGGGATCTCAAGTTGGCCTTCCCCTTGAAGCACTTCCCACACTGCCCACCGGGGAAGAACCCCCAGTCGGGTTTGGTCCTTTCGCTCTTGACTAGCTTGGAGCTGAGGCTGAAGGTCTTCCCGCAGTGCTCACAGGCGTAGGGCTTCTCCCCAGTGTTGGTCTGGAGATGGTTGACCTGGTTGGGGGTCTGTGTGCAGGTCTTTCTGCACTCAGGGCAGATGTAGTAGAGCGTCTCACCAACGTGGGTGCAGCCATGCTCGGTCAATTTGGAGCTGGTTCTGAAGGCACGGGTGCAGACTGGGCATTCATAGGGCTTCTCGCCGGTGTGGGTTCGAAGATGCATGACCAGGTTGGAGGACTGTCTAAAAGCCTTCCCACACTCAGGACAGGTGTAGGGTGTCTCGCCAGCGTGGGTGCGGTAATGCTTAGTCAAGGTGTACCTGCAGCTGAAGATACAGGCGCAGATGGTGCAGACGTAGGGCCTCTCACAGGTGTGGATCCAGAAGTGGTCATCCAAGGCAGATCTACTGAAGCTCTTCTCACATTGGCCACAAGTGAAGGCTCACTCACCTGTGTGGGTCCGCTGATGCTGGATGAGGTAGGTGTTCTTCCTGAAGGTCTTCCCACACTCCATGCAGTGGTAGAGCTTTGGTGGCGTCCTGCCATCCTCCAGGAGACCTGGCAGATTAATGGAGCCATTTGGGTGACCACCACTGTGGGCCTGCACCTCAACACCTGACAGAGAGGAGAGAAACATCTATTGGGTCATTGTCCAACCACACAGGGATGTTCCCCAAAAGAAGATCTCCTGGTGGGTCACAGAGGGTTATTCCGTGCAGGAGAACATCGCTCACAATTAGTTACAATTAGTTAATCTCCCTCCCCCCCGCCCCCCAACTGGGAGGAATCAGCCCAGTTTCCCCCTTTTTAACCCCAAATCGCCATCCCCACAATGAGTTAATTTTGCAAAACCCCTACCAGAGAGAGTGAGAGAGACAGGCCCATTTTTCCTTTTTCACCCCAAAACTCTGGGAGGGGGACACACACCTTCCCCACAGCCCTGGCAGGCCCCCTCCGCCGACAGACCTAATCTGCACGTTTTTCCACCCAAAACAGCTCTGCTTTGCTCGTTCCAGATGCTGGAGGTGGGACTGGTGCCTCGTGCCGCAAAGGCTGCGGGGACACTGGAGCCACGCGTGGGCCGGGAACATGCCAGAGACACACGTGTTACCTGGGAACATGTGGAGGGACATGTGTGGTCTTGGGAACATGTAAAGGGACACACTTGTCCCCTGCAGACATGTAAAGGGACACATGTGCATCCTGGGAGCAGGTGAAGGCTCTCAGTAAATCCCCGGTGCCACCCCAGTACCTCCCAGTGCTCCCAGTAACCTCTGAATCTCCTCCCCAGTGTTCCCACAGCTCCCCAATCCCATGTAAAGGGACACATGTGTCCCCTGTGCACGTGTAAAAGGACACATGTGACCCCTGCAGCTGTAAAGGGACATGTGTGTCCCCTGTACGCAGGTAAAGGGACACGTGTGTGTCCTGGGAGCACGCGAAGGCTCTCAGAAAGCACCCAGTTCCTCCCCAGTCCCTCACAGTGCTCCCAGTAACCTCTGAGTCTCTTCCCCAGTGCTCCCAGAGCCCCCCAAACCCATGTAAAGGGTCACGCGCATCCCCTGTACACATTTAAAGGGACACATGTGGCCCCTGAGAACATGTGAAGACTCCCAGTAACCCCCCAGTAACCCCCCAGTGCCTCCCCCAGTCCCTCCCAGTAACACCCAGTACTACCCCAAATTCCCCCATTGTAAGGGGGGGACTGCAATTGCAGGGTGATTGCTCCAAACATACCCAGGATGTTCCTGTCTTCAAGGGCAAATCCAATGAACCTGAGGTGATTAAAAATTTTTTCTCAACAGTCCCAAGGACAGTCTTCCTAATCTACGCAGAGTCCAGATTTAGCTCTAACTTCACTTCCAACACCCTTCCACGTGCCCAAAAATATGGTTCTTCCCATGCTAATTAAGGAAACACCCCCCTCCTCTCCCTGTGCTAATTAAGGAGACACCTCCATCACTTCTTAACCCCCAAGACGTTTGTCATCGCTGGATCCAAAGGGTGGCGATTTCTTTCTGAAAACTTTCCTTTCTCTTTTGTCTCCTTTCCCTTTTCTCTTCAAGCACCTCTTGATGTCTGTCTCTATGTTTCCTGACACTTAAGGGTAACACTGTTACAAGTTTTGTGGCTGTTAGTTGTCATACTGTTGTAATTTTGGTAATCGCGGCATCATTATTACATCGTTACATAGTAGTTGTCACAGAGCTGTAAGTTTCCATGTTGTCGGTAGGAGGTAGTACTGTCACAACTAGCCTAAGCTGAAAGCAAAAATAGCCCCAACTCGGCCTGGGAAAGTGTTCAAGGTTTTACTAGGATGTGGGGATCCTGCTAAACACAGAATGGAAAACCCCCCAGTAATGCAGGCAGAGACATGAGCCCACATAATGACATTGGTGACTATGATTCTCTTGAACTGCGCATCTCTCTCCTTTCTCCGATACTGGGAAGGATTGGGGAGGCACTGGGAGCACTGGGGAGTAGATTCAGGGGTTACTGAGAGCACTGGGAGGGACTGGAGAGGCACTGGGGTGTTACTGGGAACCTTTACATGCTCCCAGCAGACATGCGTGTCCCTTTACATATTCCCTGATGTGTGTGCCTTTGCATGTGTGCAGGGGCCACATGTCCCTTTTCCTGCCCATAGGGGACATGCATGTCCCTTCATGTGTTCCCAGAGGACATGTGTATGCTTGGCATGTTTCCAGGGCCACACGTATGTTGTCCCAAAACTGGAATTCATCACTGGGTGTGCAACAGGCCAGAGAACCTCAGAGAACCGAGAGACCGCTGAGCTGGATGCTGGGTGGTAAGCCACACCTCTGGCACAGCTGGTCACAGTCCCATCGGGGATTTATACGGTTCCAAATGTCGGTTGTGTCGTCTTTGTCCCATCCCTCTAATTATAATTAATCTGTTCTTACACATTCTAAATTGCAATTGGCTAGTTCTTTTCCAGCTCCGATTTAAAGGCACTGTGTTCCTTAAATTTTCCACGCGTGCTCGGTGAGTGGGAGGTGGATAATTCGGGGGGGGTCTCAGGTACCTGGAGGTGTGGTCTTCACATTCTACTGAGGTTTGGGGACTTGTGACAACAAAGGCTCCTGGATACTTTACACTTCCAGGAGGGCAGTTCTCGTAATTCCTGATAAGGGGACAATCGCTCACGGTGTACCCAAGGATGCACAGACCCAGCATCACATCCCTGTCCACAGATTCCCAGAGTTCCCAGTTTAACTTCTTCATTCCCAGGTAACACGTGTGTCTCTGGCATGTTCCCCGCCCACGCGTGGCTCCTGTGTCCCCGCAGCCTTTGCGGCAGGAAGCGCCGGTCCCGCCCCCAGCGTCCGGAACGGGCAAAGCGGCGCCGTTTTGGGTGGAAAAACGCGCGGATCGGGTCTGTCGGCGGTGGGGGGCCGGGGAAGGGTGCCCAACCCCCCCCCCCCTCCCAGAGTTTTGGGGTGAAACGGGGAAAATGAGCCGGTTTCTCTCAGGTGGGGGTTTTGCAAAATTAACTCATTGTGGGGATGGTGATTTGGGATGAAAAAGGGGGAAACTGGGCTGATTCCTGCCAGTTGGGGTGGGGAAATTAACTAATTGTGGGACTTGTGTTTTGGGGTGAAAAGCAGGGGGAAATGGGCTGGTTGCTCTCAGATGTAGGGGTGCAAAATTAACTAATGATGGGGATAACGTTTTGGGGTGAAAAAGGGGGAAACTGGGCTTGTTGCTCCCAGGTGTGGGGGTTGCCAAATTAACTAGCATGGGGAGGTGCATTCTGGGGGAAAACTGTCTGATTTTGGTGAAAAGCATCAGACAGGTTGGTTTTTTTCTTTAATTTATTACCTTTTTTCCCCCCTGTTCCTGCCCGCAGCTGACATGATGGATCCAGGGGAGGAGCCGTGTCCTCCCCAGGACCGAGGTGATGGGGATGTCCCCAAGGAGGCCTGTGCAGGTGAGGGATGAACACAGGGATGAGCCTGATGGGTGGCCAGAAGAGCACCCAGGAGATGGTCTTTTGGGGAAAACACCAAGAAAACAGGGAAAATGTGGGCCAGGAGGTGGTCTTCTGCTAGGAGTAGTGCTCCATAGTGGAGAAAATGGAGGCCAGGAGATGTTCTCCTGCATGGAATAACCCTCTGTGACCCACCAGGAGATACTGTTCGGGGAACATCCCTGCGTAGTTGGACAATGACCCAATAGATGTTCCTCTCCTCTCTGTCAGGTGTTGAGGTGCAGGCTTACAGTGGTGGTCACCCAAATGGCTCCAGTAATCTGCCAGGTCTCCTGGAGGATGGCAGGACGCCACCAAAGCCCTATCACTGCATGGAGTGTGGGAAGACCTTCAGCCGCAGCTCCGACCTGGTCAAGCACAAGAGGACCCATACGGGGGAGAAGCTATATGGCTGCGGGCAATGTGGGAAGCGCTACAAGTACAGGACACACTTGGTGTCCCACCAACGGACCCACACCGACGAGCGGCCCTACCGATGCGGGGAGTGTGGGAAGACCTTCAGCCTGAGCTATAGGCTCCTTGAGCATCAGATGATCCACACGGGTGATCGACCCTTCACCTGCGGCCAATGTGGTATGAGATTCACCCACAGCTCCTCCTTAGCCATGCACCTCCGGTCCCACACTGGTGAGAAGCCCTACGTCTGCACAGTCTGCACCCGTGCCTTCAGCCGCAGGTACACCTTGACTGAGCATTACCGCACCCACACTGGTGAGACACCCTACGCTTGTCCTGAGTGCGGGAAGGCCTTTAGACAGTCCTCCAACCTGGTCACACATCTCCGGACCCACACGGGGGAGAAGCCCTACAGCTGTGGGTGCTGTGGGAAGACCTTCAAGCAGAGCTCCAACCTGATCAAGCACGAGAAGACCCACACAAGGGAGAAGCCCTACTCCTGTGGGCAATGTGGGAAGACCTTCAGCTTCAGTTCTGACGTGGTCAAGCACCAGAGGTCCCACACAGGGGAGAAGCCCTATGGCTGCAGGCAATGTGGGAAGTGCTTCACGTACAAGACCCAGTTGATTACCCACCAACGAAACCACAATGGCGAGCAGCCCTACCGGTGTGGGGAGTGCGGGAAAACCTTTGGACAGAGCTCCAACCTGATCGAGCACCAACGGATCCACACAGGTGAGCGACCCTTTTCTTGCAGCCAATGCGACAAAAGCTTCAGCCGCAAATCCACCTTGGTTGCGCACCTCCGAACCCACACCGGCGAGAAGCCCTATGAATGCCCAGTCTGCACCCGTGCCTTCAGAACCAGCTCCAAATTGACTGAGCATCGCCACACCCACATTGGTGAGACGCTCTACTACATCTGCCCTGAGTGTGGGAAGACCTGCACACGGACCCCCAACCAGGTCAACCATCTCCAGACAAATGCCAGGGAGAAGCTCTATGACTGTGAGCACTGCGGAAAGACCTTCAGCCTCAGCTCTGACCTGGTCAAGCGCAAACGGACCAAACCAGAAGAGAGGCCGTTCTCCTGCGGGCAATGTGGGAAGACCTACAAGAACAAGGGGGACTTGGTGTATCACCAACGGACCCACACTGGCAAGCGGCCATACCGGTGCGGGGAGTGCGGGAAGACTTTCCAGCATAGCACCAGGCTCATTGACCACCAACGGACTCACACAGGTGAGCGACCCTTCCCTTGCAGCCGGTGCAACAAGAGCTTCACCCACAGATCCACCTTGGTCGTGCACCTCCGGATCCACACTGGCGAGAAGCCCTATGTGTGCCCAGTCTGCACCCGTGCCTTCAGAACCAGCTCCAGATTTGCTGTGCATCGCCGCACCCACACCATTGAGAATCCCTAGGGCTGCAGGTGCTGCAGGAAGACCTTCCACTACCAGCTCCAGTTCACCCACCACCTGAAGGTCCACCCTGATGGGGATCTGGTGTGTGACAAGCTCTGTGCGGGCTGCATCACTGCTTTTGTGTGTGTTGGGTTTGTGTGATGGGGATGGGGGCTACAAGGGTGGCTCTTGTGAGAAGCTGCTGGAGGAGGAGGTGCACCAGAGATTTCCCTGTAGCCTGTGGTGAGAACCATCTTGTCCTTGCCCAAGTCCTTCATCCTGCCCCAATGTTATGTCTGCAGCCCAGGGAGCGTTCCCAGGTCTCCATCCCACCTCCATGTGCCCACCTCCAGGTAGCCATCTCCATGTCCATATCCCACCTTGGTGTCCCCATCTCCATGTCCCCACCTCGGTGTCCCCACCCCCTTCCCCATGACCTCTCCATTTCCCTCCCATATGTCAGGAAGTAGTGGTGAACACTGCTGCTGTGGTTCATGACTGGGGGTTACTGGGAGCACTGGGTGGGATTTCAGAGGGCAGTGGGAGCACTGGGGAGGGATTTGGGGTGTCACTGGGGGTTACTGGGAGCACAGGGGAGGGATCTGAGGTGTTACTGGGGTTACTGGGAGCGCTGGGAGAGACTGTGAAGGCCACTGGAGGGTTAATGGGGGATCTGGGGTGGTACTGGGTGTTACTGGGAGCACTGGGAGGGACTGGGGGGCACTGGGAAGGAGTGGGTAAATCAATCCCCTTGTCTTGAAGGTCAGGCAATCTAGCAGCATCCCACTGTATGTCTCTGGATACGTTTGCTATAGTTTTTAAATAAAATTTGCATTTTTTTCTCCTTCCCACTCCTGGTTCTTTTCTTCACTAGAAGTCACAGACATGCCAATGTCTTTTTCCCAAAAATTTGACCGAGCTTCATTTGCTGGCAGAGGAAAGGCTGTCGATGGAGTCCTTCCGTGAGTGTCCGGACAATGGGTGCACACCCAGCACCATGCTGAATTAGAAATTTGGGCTGGTTTTTGTGTCAATTCAAAAGGTAATTTTGAATTCCATGGGTCTGGAAGTTCTTCAGCTCGGTGGCCATGAGGAAGCTCTCTCCAGACGCAGTAGCAGCACGCAGACATCTACTTCCAGGATCTAACGTGTGGCAACAGTTCACTGCTGAGCCCACCTGAATAAACACTCTGAAACCCGACATAACGCCTTTCCCTCTGCCTGTGCCCTGGATCACCGACGCTGTTGGCGGGCAGCGGTGTGGGCCAGGAAAAGGCCTTTGCACGTCACAGTTTGCAGCGGTCTGCACCTCGAGAAAGCCCATACAAAACTCCCCGAGGGAGTGAGAAGAGCTCAGCTCTGCACGACAGCCACAGTCGCCCCTCACGACTCATCGCGACCGGAGATGCACCGCGTCACGCCGAGGCGCGGCGCTCCGCCCCCGCGCCGCTCAGCCAATCACAGCTGCACCCGCTGGTCCCAACCGCCTTCCGGCCCCCTCTGTGTTTATTTCTGTCGCGGGAAGGAGAGCGGCCGTGTGATGGGCACTTGTATCACCCAATCGGAGAGCCGCCCGCTCCAGGAAGCGGGGGGCAGGAGGCGGGGCGAGGTGATCGGGGGGGAAGGGGCCGCGGCGGGCCCGCGCTGTGTTTTCTCAGTCCCCCGCCTCTCCTCGAGGCGGTGTCCCCCGGCGGTCTGTGTCCCTCTGTTTCCTCTTCTGCCCCGTCAGCTCCTCATACCCGTCCTCCGTCTCTCGCTGGCTCACGGGGCCCTCTTAGTGTCGTCTTCCCGTTTCCCCCCCCCCAGGCAGCAGCCCCAGCCCTCTCCTCTCCCCTCAGAGGCCCGTTTTTCGGGGCCATTTTACCTCCTCGCCCCTACCGCCGGGCAGCTGTCCGAGCCGCGCTGCGATGGCCGGCGTGATCCGGCGGCTGGATGAAGCCGTGGTGAATCGCATCGCGGCCGGGGAGGTCATCCAGAGACCGGCGAACGCCATCAAGGAGATGATCGAGAACTGGTAAGGCGGGATCTGCCCCGGCCGGGGGGCACCTTCTGAACTTTTACATTCACAGAACGGTTTGGGTTGGAAGGGACCTTAAAGATCATCAAGTCCCCATGGGCAGGGACACCCTGCACTAGCCCAGGTTGCCCAAAGCCTCATCCAGCCTGGCCTTGAACCCCTCCAGGGATGGGGCATCCACAGCTTCTCTGGGCAACCTGGGCCACTGCCTCACCACCCGCACAAGAAAACATTTCCTCTTCGTTGTTGTGGATGGTGATTTAGAATAGTATATCGCTGTGGCTAGAAGGAAAAGGAAGTAGACAGTAAAGAATTATGTGAATAGTTAGTTCCAGTATGACTGACGAGTAGAAACAAATGATCACTTGTGTGAGGAAAATTAAATTGTAAATCAAAGTCGTGTGTCCCTTTATTCTCTAGAGTTGCTGCTCTCTAGAATGCTTTATTGCTTTCTGCAGCTTGGATGCGAAATCGACGAGTATCCAGGTAGTAGTGAAAGAAGGTGGTCTGAAGCTTATCCAAGTCCAAGATAATGGCTGTGGTATCAGAGTGAGTACACAAAGTTGACAGCTGGATACTTACTTATGTTTAATACTGCCTTTTAACATCTATTTCAATTTACAAATTTTTCTGATCTTGGAAATGGAAAGTGACTGTTCCTTGTCCCTTTCACGTAGAAAGAAGATCTGGACATTGTATGCGAGAGATTTACTACAAGTAAACTGCAAAAATTTGAAGACTTGGCTAGTATTTCTACATATGGTTTTAGGGGCGAGGTAAGCTCTTCATCAAGGTTTTGAAACCGTTCATTGTTTGTTGTTATCCTGTTTGTAGCGGGGTTTACATACAGTCTCATTCCCAATGCTCTCTACAGAAGTTTCTGTTTTCTGAGAGAGTCTGACATGTGAATATATTTCAAAATACATTTCTGTATCTGTCAAGATTAGGTGGATGCCTAGGGAGAGGTATATATTCATTTTGTTTTCTGGAGTAAGTTTTTTTTGGGGGTTTTGTTTCTTTTTTTTAAAGTAAAACAAATGTGTTCTCAAATGCTGCTTCAGGAATCTACGGGTAAAAGACAGTACAGGTACGAAAACTTGTTAAAGCTTTACTGACCTACAGTTTTCATGTAAGGTTTTCTTGTTGATTACTTGCAAGTGGTATATCAAAATTTAGTGATGCTGTTTAAAGTGTGGACACTTCTCAGTGATCTCCAGGGCAAGATTTACAAAGCTGCTTTATTTTTCTCTAGGCATTGGCTAGCATCAGTCATGTTGCCCATGTTACAGTAACAACTAAAACAGCTGATGCGAAGTGTGCATACAGGTATGCTACCTATTATCCAAGTGATTTCTGCCGCCTGTAGTAAGGAGCAGATGTATTTAATTCTTTTTTCAGTGCTCTTATTGGGAAGGAGGGTGGGGGGTAAGGAATTAAGTGTTTCTAGGGTAGTTACAAAAAAGACACAGAATGGGAGAAAACATAGTTTTGAGTAATTTTTAATTCCAAAGTGTAAAGGTAATCTTTAGCTAAACAATGTATTATAAAATTTGGGGGGTGGGGAATCTTAAAGGGAATTCTACTTCAGCAGCCAATGTGGAGTAAACTTTTGTCTTTTTTTCCATTTTGGGATAAAATGATGTATATACAGAGTCAGCATGTCTCACAGATTTCATAAGTTTCGAGCACAGGAATTTACAGCTTAGTTTGCTTTTATGTGGTGCCTAGTCCTATCCAAAAAAGGTTTTGCATATTCTTCTGAAAACTTACTCTAAATGTAAGTAAGCCTATCCATTAATTTCTCAAATACTTTAAAGAAAAAGAAGGATGGGGAAAAAAAAGACAAGCTTTGCATCTTGTTTTTTCAGAAGATTGTGTGACTATGGTTTTTCTTCCATTAAGTATGTAGGGTGTGTGAGAGAGCACAAAAATTTGAAATTATGCATCTGTATAATGTGCTGAAAGACCTAAGCAAATCAAAAATCTCTTATGCTCAAAATCCTGTTACAGCCAAAATGGAAACAGAACTTTACATGTAAAGTCAGTAATTTCTTTGTAGTATAACTGAAGTGTAAAGTCTAGTGGAAGAATTATTATTAGTCCAGGTCTAGCTATTAAAGATAAAACACGCTAATCCTGCCTTTACAGCAAAAGTCTCAGTAACATGATTTTGAAACACCCATGGAGATAATTTTCTTCGAGCAGAAAGGTGGGGGTGGCTGCAGGCATTTGTCACTGTCTCAAGTTCTTTGCTGTAAGGAGTGAGACAATTATGGGATTCCTTTTGTCTTCTCCCTCTTGTCGTCTGTCTGTGTCTGCCCTCCTGTAAATCTAGATGTTTGACAACTTTTTATTTTACTTTTTGCCTAGAGCTACTTACAGTGATGGAAAAATTAAAGCCCCTCCAAAACCCTGTGCTGGAAACCAAGGCACTCAGATCACGGTGGGTTTTTGTGGCTGTTCTCTCTCATCCCTCTCCTGTTTCCTGGTGGTTACGCTTGCACCACTTATTGTTACATTGTACAGTACATGACAGTATTGCCTTGCAGAATATTTCCAAATGATAATGTTGTGTGGTTTTGTTGGGTTTTTTGTTTTGTTTTCTTCACCAGAGACACCAAGGTAGATTTCAGAATATCCTTCCCCCCCCACCAAGGATAGCATAGTCATACACTATCAGAAATATTTCATAATCCTGAACTATGGAAAGCCTCAATGGACAGTTAAAACTAAAATATTCTCAGAAAATTTTGTAGTAAGAAAAAGGATTTAGGTTAATTACATAGTAAGAATATTTTTAGAATTATTTTTAATTCTGATCTTTTTCTGTGTAGGTTGAAGATCTCTTTTACAATGTAAATACAAGGAGGAAAGCTTTCAAAAATCCAAACGAAGAATATGCAAAAATACTAGAAGTTGTTAGCAGGTAAACTGAAATGGGAGGCTCCAATTTTTTATACTGCCATGGGGAGTACTTGGATTTTTCAGAGGGACTGGCATATGTGTGGTATTGGTTTTGTGGTTTGTTTTGGTTTTTTTTCCAGTTGTTTTTTATGTATGGTGTCAGATAACTGTCCAGTTTGATACAGAAAATCCAGAGGAGAAGCAGCATATTCAGTCTATGGCCTCTATTAGTTAAGAATTGCAGTAAATAAATGGTTTAAACTCAGAAGTGTGAACTCTCAATGAACTTGGGCTGAACAGAATCCAAGTAAAAACTGTGCGGGAGCATTGAGATTTGGCTGAATATGAAAAAGCTGAATGGTTAATTCATTTCCTCAAAAAAAAAGAATACCACTGTAGGTACTAGATGTTGCCATTCCTCGGTCCCTGCCTCCTCCTCCCCCCCTGTTAGGATTTTACATCCTTTTTTTTTTTTTTTTTTCTCTTGAATTCTTGAGTTACTAACTGTCCTGGTCACAACAGTCTAACCTCTGGCTGCATTTTTGTTTCTCATCTTGCAAGGTTCTACTTTGTGTTCTTTCTCACAACTTGGCAACTTCCCTAGAAGTTTGAGCCAAGGTTACACAGCTGTAGTGTATCAGAACTTGGCCCTGGGATCACAGACAGCTGGGTAGGGGAGGTTAGAAGGGCAAGCCAGCCATTTTTCAGATCCTTTTCCACAGCAGTTGAGACTGGATTCTTTTATACTGAGGAGGTTTTGCTGTTACTCTAGTTAAACCTATGCAATGAAACTGAGCTAACCAGGTCTATAGAATTTGATCAGGTTGTTTTTTTTTTGAGAAATAAGCTAAGCTGATCCTTGAATTTCATGTTACAGGTGAGTTATAAATAGAAAACATTTATTTTTATAGCTCTTCAGTCTACAAAAGCTCAAATCACATTATTCTATAGCAGGAAATGAAATTGTTTGCCTCCTTTACTAGCTGCTTTTCAGCATTCAGGGAAAATAACCTTTTCTTTCACATTCTGCAGTCTCATGTTTACCTATTTTTCAGGTATGCCATCCATAACTCAGGCATCAGCTTTTCAGTTAAAAAGGTATGTAGATAAAGTCTTTTCACTTCACCGTGTGTTTGCATATCTGTGTACGTGTATTCTTGAAAATGCCAGAAAATTTGCACTGCATCTTTTGCAATGAGCCTTCCCTTGTACTGAAATATTTAACTGTATGTTGATGCAGTTTGGACAGAAAACATGTTATTTAAAAGTAAACAAGATAAAAATATATTTGTCGAGTTTTCTATGTGATTAACATTTTATTTTGTTTTATCTTTGTGAGCTATTTAAGCTTCTTTTGAGAGTCTGGTTACTAATTACTGTATGAAAAAGGATAGGGTAGAGTACCTTCGTTCTGTGGCATTCTTCATCATTATCTGCTGAATGGGTTACGTTCCTTACATTCAAAGAGAGAGTTACTAGCCTGAATGGAGCTGATGTGATCCAGCAAATCTTGTAATCCTGTGCCATTTGCTATCTGTTGTTTCTCGGAACACAAATAAGTAAATAATAATACAAGACATTATAATGATGTTATGTCCCATGCCTTTGTGTTAAAATTGTTGTTAAGTTTAATGTATTTCTAAAACATCAGCTGGAGCTGTGAATTGATTGATACTTGCTTCTGCTCTCTTTAGCAAGGTGATACCATGTCGGATGTTAGAACCTTATCAAATGCCTCAACAGTGGACAACATTAGGTCCATCTTTGGAAATTCCGTTAGCAGGTAGGCTGATGTCAAAGTTTCCTTTTGACTTCAAGTTTTCTAGTAAATCTCCCTCCCCTTTATCTTTTAAAGAACATGGGCTGTGCTAACTTTTCCTGCTTCCTTCAGGGTGAATTACAGAGAATAGGGAGCATTGCAGTAATAGAACTCTCCCTTGTCTTGCAGAATGTGCGACTTCTCTTTCCTTTGATATATTAAAAAAGAAGGGTTGCAAAGCTGTTCCTTTAATGCACTAATAGGGAACCATCTGCTTGTAATTTCTGTGTGCTTATTTAAAAGAGCAAGCTGCACCTGTGTTCTCTAAAAGTTTCTAGCCTCTTCCTATGCCGTGAAAATATTTCAATTTCTTACCCCAGTCTGCTATCTGATAAATTTTGAAGTCTCTTCAATTTTTTTTTTTCCCTGAAATCTTATGGTTGAATATTTTGACAAAAGCTACATTAGGTGAGGCTGAGTAAACCAGGCAGAAAAGTTAAAAACAAAAAAAACCCCCAATCATATTTTGAAAATGTATCTGCCGCTTTAGGAAAAAATTCTCTCTTTGAGACATTCAGCTGTGAAGAATTAATTGAATGGAACTGTAGAATGGATTTGTCCCATGAATACTTGGGTGTAAATTGTATTCAGTTACTAACGTCACACTTCCTATGTAAGGAGTGTGACTCTTAATGCATGGAGACAATTTAATGTAACACAGCAAACTAGAGAGGCTGTTATTGATAAGGTTTGTGGTGTTTATATTTCTTTGTTATGCAGTTGTTTTTGTCTGCTGCTGGTGCTTGTTTGAGACAGGTTTTTTCCTTTGTCCAGTTCTGAAATAGTTCATTTCAACTTAAATGTTTTGATCACGTTTTCAAGCAAAGCTTTTATTATACCCAATTTAAGATGGTGTTTCATCTAGCTTGTTATTTTGACTTAAAAAAGGGACACAAATAAAGATGGCACTCAGTATATATGGTGGTTGAAATGAAAATGGTGGAGCCTGGAGGGGGAATAGTAAAACTGCTACCTTGGACTTCCAGAGGGCGGACTTTGAATTGTTCAAGAGACTAATAGGGGGAGGCCCCTGGCATTCAGTCTTAGCGAGTAAAAGGGTCCAAGAGAGCTGGTTGCTCTTCAAGAAGGAAGTCTTAAGGGCGCAGGAGCAGGCAGTCCCCCTGAGCTGCAAAATGAGCCGGCGGGGAAGAAGACCGGCATGGATGAATAGGGAGCTATTCTTGAGGGTCCGGGAGAAAAAGAGAATCTACCGCCTGTGGAAGGAGGGACAGGCAACTCAGAATGAATACAAGGAAGTCGTTAGGATGTGTAGAGGTGAAATCGGAAAGGCAAAAGCCCAGCTTGAATTTAACCTGGCCGCTGGGGTGAAAAGGAATAAAAAACTCTTTTATAAATACATTAACAGTAAGAGGAGGACAAAGGAGAATATCCACTCTTTTCTGGATGAGGCTGGGAATGTGACCACTGAGGATAAGGAAAAGGCGGAGGTTCTGAATGCCTTCTTTATGTCTGTCTTTAAAAGTCAGACCAGTTATCCTCAGGGTACTCCTCTCTCTGACCTGGTAGTCTCGGCTGGGGAGCACACTAACCCCCCTGTGATTCTGGAAGAAACAGTCAGAGACTTACTACTCCAACTGGACTGCCACAAGTCCATGGGGCCAGATGAGATCCACCCGAGAGTGCTGAGGGAACTGGCGGAGGTGATAGCCGAGCTGCTTTCCATCATCTGTCAGCGCTCCTTGTTGACTGGTGAGGTCCCAGAAGACTGGAGGCTTGCCAGTGTGACTCCCATTTACAAGAAAGGTCGCAAAGAGGATCCGGGGAACTACAGGCCTGTTAGCCTGACCTCGGTTCCAGGGAAGGTTATGGAGCAGATTGTCTTGAGGGAGATCATGCGGGATGACTGGGGGATCAGGCCTAGCCAGCATGGGTTCATGAAGGGCAGGTCCTGTTTGACCAACCTGATCTCCTTCTATGATCTAGTGACCCATCTGGTGGATGAGGGAAAGGCTGTTGATGTGGTCTACCTAGACTTCAGCAAAGCCTTTGACACTGTCTCCCACAGTATTCTCCTGCAGAAGCTGGCAGACCGTGGCTTGGATGGGTACACTCTTGGC
>WKFP01015545.1:231382-261104 GCA_011057875.1 Pterocles orientalis | reverse complement strand
GAGAGGCTGAAGGAGCTGGGATTGTTCAGCCTGGAGAAGAGGAGGCTCAGGGGAGACCTCATTGCTCTCTATAACTTCCTGAAGGGAGGTTGTAGTGAGCTGGGGGTCGGCCTCTTCTCTCGTGTCATTAGTGATAGGACCAGAGGGAATGGTTTCAAGCTACGGCAGGGGAGATTCAAGCTGGACATTAGGAAGTATTACTTCTCAGAAAGGGTGGTCAGGTGCCGGAATGGACTGCCCAGGGAGGTGGTGGAGTCACTGACCCTGAGTGTGTTCAAGGAAAGACTGGATGTTGTGTTGGGGGACATGGTTTAGTGGGAGCTATTGATAATAGGTGAACGGTTGGACTGGATGATCTTTTAGGTCTTTTCCAAACTTGGTGATTCTATGATTCTATTAAATAAGTAGCCCATAAGCCTTTTCTGTGTTAACTTTAGAAGTTGGCATAATGCCTTGCTAGAGAGCTGTGCTCACAAACTGCCAAAGTGGATTTCCTTGACTAATGAATCATGAAAACTATAAAAAAACTATTATTAAAATTGTTACTAATAGTATGCTTGAGCAAAAAAAACCTTTTTATATTTTTATGACTTGTTAACGATAATAATTATTAGGCTGGCAAAAGTGGATGGAGTAGTTCAAGAAAAAGAATGTTCTTCCCTGGCTGTTGACAGTTTTGAAGTGTCCTTGTCGGTCACTGTCACAGACTCATGGAATCATTAAGGTTGGAAAAGACCTCAAGGATCATCAAGTCCAACTGTCAACCCACACCACCTAACTCACTAAACCATGTCCCTAAGCACCACATCTACACGTTTCTTGAACCCCTCCAGCGATGGTGACTCCACCACTTCCCTGGGCAGCCTGTTCCAATGCCTGATCACTCTTTTAGTGAAGAAATTTTTTCTAATATCCAGCCTAAACCTCCCCTGGTGCAACTTGAGGCCATTTTTCTTGTCCTATCACTTGTTACTTTAGAGAAGAGCCCAGCACCCACCTCACTACACCCTCCTTTCAGGCAGTTGTAGAGAGTGATGAGGTCTCCTCTCAGCCTCCTCTTCTCCAGACTAAACACCCCCAGTTCCCTCAGCCGCTCCTCGTCAGACCTGTGCTCCAGACCCTTCACCAGCTTCGTTGCCCTTCTCTGGACCTGCTCCAGCCCCTCAATGTCCTTCTTGTGGTGAGGGGCCCAAAACTGAACACAGGATTCAAGGTGCGGCCTCACCAGTGCTGAGTACAGGGGCACAATCACTGCCCTAGTCCTGCTGGCCACACTATTGCTGATGCACGCCAGGATGCCGTTGGCCTTCTTGGCCACCTGGGCACACTGCTGGCTCATGTTCACCCGGCTGTCGACCAGCACCCCCAGGTCCCTCTCTGCTGGGCAGCTTTCCAGCCACTCTGCCCCGAGCCTGTAGCGTTGCAGGGGGTTGTTGTGACCAAAGTGCAGGACCCAGCACTTGGCTTTATTGAACCTCATACAATGGCCTCAGCCCATGGGTCCAGCCTGTCCAGATCCCTCTGCAAAGCCTCCCTACCCTCAAGGAGATCAACACACCTCGGTCAGTTTGGTGTCATCAGCAACCTTACTTGTCAGTAACTTAAACAGTGAAATGCGTATTAGAATTATTAGTAGATGTTTATAGTATTATGGATACTGTGACATGTTAAGGTATTAAAAGATAATATGGATAGTTTTACAGACTCCATTCATACAGGATTGCTAGTTTACACTTGTTTAGAAAGAAGAAACAATGCAGTTCAGGTTAAATAATTTCTGTGGCTCAGCAATGGATGTTTGAACCCTCAAATAATTCTAATGTTTTAATTAGCTGTGATATAAATAGAGTATAGAGCAACGTGTTGCTACTCGTAAGTACTGTTTGAAATTTGCCTCAACAGAAGAATTAATTTCTTGTGTGTGTTTCTGTCAAACTGTCAATAGGGAACTGATAGAAGTGGGCTGTGAAGATGCGAGCCTGGCTTTTAAAATGAAAGGCTACATCACGAATGCAAACTACTCTGTGAAGAAATGTATATTTTTACTCTTCATCAACCGTAAGTTTAAAAAAAAGGTAACATTTTGTACAGTCATGTGTTGCTTACGTAATAATCAGAAGAACAGAACTTTCTGTAGACTACAAAGTGTATGAGCATTCTTAAAAACATTGAAGAAGAGGTATTACAGTTAACTGTAGATCTTAAGGTGTTTTTCTATATGTAATGTGCATCATGCTTTGCATTCTAAGTAGTGTAAAGCAGCTACAACTGGGCCTAAAGAAACTTCAGTCTGTGGAGTATCAAGATTATGATTGTGTCCTGCCAGCTTATACCGAGTGGTCTCTCCATTCTGTAGCAGCATTGGCATGGGATGCAAAAAACCTCGACTGTATGAAATAATGAAAAGGTAGTCTGGTTATTTCAGTATTTATGGAAAAAAATACTTCCAAATATAAAGCGTACTAAAAAGATGCTGCCTATTCCTGGTTTTATGTGAAGAAGAAATAGGTCTTTGGGAAAATCAGGTGTAACAGATGCCCTTTGAAGGTGGCAAAGCATGACGATGTTGGTCTGAAGGAGTAGCTGGGAGCTGTGCAGTGGATTTCAGGGGGGCTCTTTGAAAATAGCATTTTGTTCTGTGTTTCAGATCGATTGGTAGAGTCAGCCGCTTTGCGGAAAGCCATAGAAACTGTGTATGCTGCTTATTTGCCAAAAAGTACACATCCATTCCTATACTTAAGGTAACGTAATAGGAAGAAGTAGCCTTTCAGTACTGTCTTGTAGGACATAGCTAGGGTGAGTAGGTTTAGAAGGACATTTGTGTTCCTGATAGTAGTGTTAAGCATTGCACTGAGGTACTTAATTGCCACACAGGAGATAATTAAATCACATTAAAGAAATATTTAGGATTTCTAGGAATACAGCAAAGCATTCAGGACCAGTCAGATGCTGAGATTTATATTCGTCTTGGTGTTTTTAACATTTGCTGTTCTTAGTATGGTATTGCAGCAAAAAAAAGTTAATTGAAGTAGACATCAGAAGTCCTTAACTCACGAGACACTGCAAGTAAAAGATATTTCTAAAAAGTGTTTTGTACTGGTACAATGGAGTTTGGTTTAAGCTTACCTGTGCAAGCTGATTTTGGTGAGTTTGGAATAGAGTTCTTCAGAGTAATTATTTTTTAATACACTACAGTGAGATCTGTTTGGTATAACTTAGTAGGTTTCAGGACTATTTTGCCTTCTCTGTACAGAGTAATGGCCCCGAGCCTTGACAAATTTTGTACTGAACCCACTTGTGTACTCTCTGCCATCCATGGGAAATTTTAGGTTAACTTCTAAAATGTTTTCCAGCCTGGAAATAGCCCCCGAGAATGTAGACGTGAACGTGCACCCTACAAAACATGAGGTTCATTTCCTTCATGAAGACAGTATTCTAGAGCGTGTGCAACAACACGTAGAGAGCAAGTTATTGGGCTCGAATTCGTCAAGGATGTACTTCACTCAGGTGAGAACATGTCTCGAGTGACCACAGCTCTGCACTGTTCTGTTAGTATGTTTAACACATGTACTCAGTTCAGCAGTACAATTTATGCAGTGATTGATAGCCATCAATGTTATGTTGGTAGCTTGAGATCTTTGCTCTGTTTCAGGGACAAAATTGCCGTAATATACCGATGTTAAAAGTGTGGCAGTGAACTTACTTGGAGAAAAAGTGCATGAAAACATTTTACATAGCTTAAAGAATCTGTTCAGTCTTTCTTTTATTTTACAAGTATGTTAGCCTTCACATGTGGTAAATTTGTTTTTATTCTGCCTTGGTTTCTGTGAAATGCATGTGCCTGAGGAAATTGATTGTTCTGTGTATCTCACAACACTTTGGATTTAATAGAAATGAAAAAAAATCGGGAAAAATATTTTCTAATTGCTCTCTACGTAGAGCAGAGTATAAGAACTATAATGTTTTAAAAAACATTTTTCCTTGTGCTTTTCAACATTAAATATTTTCTCTGAGACAAGGAAATGCTAGCTAATGATTTCACTGACTGCCAGGAGGACATTCATGCTGTGTGTATAGCAAGTGCAAAGTTGGCAGCCTGTTAAAGCAGCTGACACTGTGTTTGCAGGGCTTGAAAGATACTTGCTTCTGAGCAGTAAGATGCTGTAAGAAATGTGGCTGATCTTTGTGTTTTCTTTTTTTTTTTTTCTTTGGTGTTGTTGAATCTCTTCTCCTATACTTCCCTATATCTGAACAGACTTTGCTTCCGGGAGCCGACTGTTCTACCAGCGAGGTTGTGAAATCAGCAGCAAACTCTTCTGCAGTTACTAAAGGAAATGGTGATAAAGTTTACGCGCATCAGATGGTCCGCACCGATTCCCGAGAGCAGAAATTGGATGCTTTTCTTCAGCCAGTGAACAACGCCATAAGTCCAGGCCCCACTGAAGCGACGACAGCGGTTAATGCAGGACCTCTGGAGAGTGCAGCCAGGCCGCGGGATGCTGAAATGGAAGATGTCAGCAATGTAGCTGAAGTAGCTGATGTTCAGGACACAGTGATGCCTGGGGGGCTGAGTGAGAATGAACACATGTCTACTGAGGCAGTGCTTCCTCGGTGAGTCTCATCGTTCCTGAGGTCATGCAAGGCTGCCTATTTATTTCATGGTGTGGCCCTGAAACTGATGACTTTTATGGTCTCTTTGGACTTATGCTTTTTTAGAAGGAAAAAATTTCCTAGAATAATTTTTCATGGCATTTTACTGAGAAATTAAACTTCATCTGCAAACTGTAAATTGCATAACTTGTGATAAATTTTGTAACTGAGATTTCCATTTCACAGAATCACAGAATGTTAGCAATTTGAAGGGACCTCGAAAGATCATCTAGTCCAATCCCCCTGCCGGAGCAGGAACACCTAGATCAGATCACACAGGAACGCATCCAGGCGGGCTTTGAATGTCTCCGGAGAAGGAGACTCCACAACCTCTCTGGGCAGCCTGTTCCAGTGGAAGCAGTATAAATAATGACATTAACTTTAGTTTAGGGGAGATCATACTGCTCTGTGCCTCTTTGGAGGCCCTCCCTTTTGCAGGGGGATAGAAACTGACTCAGTTTTGCAGATGTTACCCTAGTAAAGATAAAAGTGTTGTGATCTTTTTATAGCTCCTGCAGGGAGCTGTTATGAGAGACCAGAGTTCTGAGAGAACCCGATTATTTTCTTTCCCTAGTATTACAGAAAAATTATAAGGAAAAAAATCATTACAAATACCAATATTTTCTGATGTCTTCTTTAGAGCTGTATTTGCTTGTTGCTTAAACAACAGATGTCTGATGTGATTGGTATTAAAGAGTTGTAAATTCTCTTATGATATACCTTTGCAGAAAGAGACCACGGGAAGACACGGACATAGAAATGGAGGAAGGTGACACAAGAAAGGACATGACTGCTGCCTGCACCTCTAGAAGGAGAATTATCAACTTGACCAGTGTATTGACTCTTCAGGAGGAAATCAGTAACCGGGGACATGCAAGTAGGCAAGCCTTTTGCTTCTCAAGATTATTGTTATTCCACCAACTAAATACCATTGTTTGAGCTTCTGAGGAAAAAGATATTTAAAAGGTGGCCCAGTGAGCTCACTGTGCTGCTAAGTGAGCTTTTAACAAAAACATTTTGTTAAATATCAAGGGCCGAATTTTGAACAGGCTGCTGCCATACTGAGTCCCACACTGGAGGACTGTTTTAAAAACTTTAGTGTACCTTGTTAGTTGATAGATGTGTTATGCATCCAAAGTTTGCAAACCTGAACTTGCATCATAACTAATAACACAATACGATCACAGCTTGAGAAGCTAAGTAATTTTGTCATTTTCAAACAGAAATGGCAGCTATGATATGGTCATTACATAAATTTTGCTTAGTCTCATGATTGTGAAGTAGGCTGGGACAGGCTTGATAATAATTTTTATTTACAGCTTTTGTTTTTTTCGTTTTATGAAAAATACATGAAATTATGAGACTGGTGAAATATTATTCTCTCCCTGGTAAGAGTTGTTTTAGAAAAAGGTAAAAGGTTTGCAATTCCTGTGGCTGGAAACAAATTTAGAATAGCCTTTCAAGGCAAACAGGATTTTTTTTTAATTTGCATTTGGAGTTTGTGATATAACTATACTCACACTTTACTCTATATGAGTGTATGCACAGAAATGATTCATATTTCAAAGCACGTGGCTAGTTGGTAGTACGGACCTATAAGAAGAAGCAGGGGTGTGTCGTAGTTGATCAACAGGAATCTGAGACTTTCATGCTAAAAAGATCCAAACCACTCAACTAAATAAATCAGGGCAGGGCTGCAAATATGCGATGACATCCTTTTTGTTTCTTCCCCACCCCCTCAATTGTTTCAGATCTTCAGGAGATGCTACATGATCACTCCTTCGTTGGCTGTGTCAGTCCTCAGTGGGCTCTGGCCCAGTATCAGACCAAACTGTATCTTCTCAATACGACAAAACTCAGGTAAAGGAGCTGTTCCACTTGTTGGCAGTTGAAATAAGTCTGGCGTGCTTGGGAAACGTAGGGACTCAGTGTATGACACAGGCAGCCTGTCAGGGTGAGCTACAGACATTTTGTAACAAGAGAATATACTGAGGATAGACGTCTGTCAGTTTCCAAGCTCCTGTGCGTTTCTTGCAGGGCAGCAAAAGAGTGAAGAGGTTGAAATATAAGGTATCTGGGAATAAATTGATAGTGGCTGCATGCTTGAGTATGTAACATTTCTGCACCAGTGTGGCTGATGTCAGAAACCAAGAAACAGATGTAACTGTAACCATCTAGATAGTGCATGTGAATCTTAAACTGCTTAATTAAAGTAAGATTGTTGTTAATATGAATGGATAAGTACATTTGGTGTTTCCAAGATGACCCTTAGTTTCCCCTTGTAATTATGGTAACTTGGAGATATGTGATCCTGTCCATATAACTATTTTTTGTACTTCAATTTAGCCAAGAACTCTTCTACCAGGTACTTATTTATGACTTTGCAAACTTTGGAGTCTTAAGGTTGTCTGTAAGTATAATTTGATCTTATATCCTAGACAAAAATATTAAAAAAAATTATTTACAATAAGCTTGTCCTTTCAGACAAATGTATAGTTTCACAGGTTGGTTCTTGTCCACTGCAAGAGTACTGTCTTATTTCTTTTACAGTAGGAATAGAATGCAGAAAACTCTGTTAGTAATTTTATATCTGTTAGTGTAAGTTGTCATCCTGGCTGCTTGGTACTGGTGTCACTTCTAGACGCTCACCAAGCCTTGCTGTTGCTTGGTACATTGGGACGAATAATTTGAATATGCAATCTGTGAGAAATAGTGTTGATTGCTAGCTTTTATCCTGTAAATATCACAGCACTCTGCAGGACTGTGGACTGCACAGAACTATGTCAGAAATAAAGTAATATTTTAATTTAGACTGGCTGTGATAAGCAGAACTGTTTGCTCTGCAGGCCAGAAATAATAGTTACAATTAGTTTGTTAATGAAGGAAGAAGCTATGGACTTCCAGTTGTCATTAACAATAGTTTTTGCATTCTCCATTTTTAGGAGCCAGCTCCTTTATACGAGCTTTCAATGCTTGCTTTAGAGGATCCTGAAAGCGGCTGGACAGAAGAAGATGGCCCAAAAGAAGGGCTTGCTGAGTACATTGTGGAGTTTCTGAAAAAGAAGACTGAAATGTTGAAAGATTATTTTTCTCTTGAAATTGATGAGGTGAGTGCTGCTATTATGCTATTACTTTAGACAGTAAATGAGTGGCATTGCATGTTGGTAGCAGGTAACTGCAGTAGTCTGCTTGCACTCCTTACTGGAGCTAAGCCTTTGTGAGAGTAAGATTTCGGTGGCTTACCCCCTTCATTAAAAGTGCTCAGGACTAATGCTGCTTTTAGAAGGGGGCTACACAAAGGTTTAATTAGTTACCGAACAGCTTAATTGTATAACTCAGACACTTGACTGAGATATTCTCCTAGGAAGTGGGATCTGTGTAGCCAGGGGCTAGAGGCAGAGGAAGAAGCTGAATTCAGGTCTCCACAAGACCTGAATTTAAACTACTCAGCTCAAGAAGTTAAACACCACCCTTAACCCTCCTCCTGCAAAGCCTGCCTGGCATCAGGCTTTAAAAACTTGTAACCTGAGGTACCCCTGAGGTGCACTAAGTTTGAGAAGAATCAGTATTACAACAGGTAACAGTTTCAGTGCATTTACTGCAAGAAAGAATTTTTTTTTTTTTAACTGAAACAGCAGTGTTGCCTTACAGGAAGGAAACCTTATTGGGTTACCGCTTCTGATAGACAACTATGTTCCGCCGCTGGAAGGACTGCCTATGTTTATCCTTCGCTTGGCCACAGAGGTATAGTTTCTTAATCATTTTATTCATTCACAACTTAATTTTTCTATTTAGGAAAGAATGCAGTGAATCAAATTAATTAATGAGAAGCTGCAAAGAAAGGCTGGAGTTGGTTAAACGCACTGTTACATGCTCCAGCCACTTCTGCTGTGATTACTGATTATTTGTGATTTGCCTCCGCATTCATAGCTACTGATGGAATATTTTGATTTGAAAGCCTGCATCTCTACCTTTTTTTTTTTGTTCTATGCCTTTACCTTATCAGTACAAAAATGGCCAAGACATCATCATGACTTTTCCCTATTAAGAATCTCTATCAAGTCTCTGACTGCTACTCATATTCTGTTAAATGACATCTCTTGCTTGTAACAGGTAAACTGGGATGAAGAGAAGGAGTGTTTTGAGAACCTAAGTAAAGAATTAGCAATGTTTTACTCCATCAGAAAGCAATATATAATAGATGAAACCAACCCGACAAGCTCTCAGGTACAAGAATATGTAACTCCTCATATGAACAAACTACCACCACCCAGGAAACTACTTCTTTTTCAGCTATATACTTCTAGTCCCAACTCTGCTTTCAGTGAAATGAATGAAGGAGGAGTGTGTCAAGATTCTGAAAGAAAGTGGCTTGTATTTTCTGAATTATTATATATATTAAGAAAACCTTTTAACTTTGGGTAGTGTAGTGTACTTACTTAGTAATACAACAGGGCTTAGCCTCCAATTTTTGATGTATTTTTTAACCTGCTGAGCTATGATAAATTTCTACGGAGGAATAAGGATGCATAGAAATTAAAAAGATAGCCTGCTTGTGTTTAAGTATTGCTTAATCATTCAGTTAAGGGAGCCTGTTCTGTAAGTGACTTTCCAAAACTTAAAATTAACTTGACTGTATAGCATGAACATCATCTCTAATACTAGCAGAATTTTACAACTGCTGTAGTCTTACGTAATAGTTTCTGCAGAAACGCTGTTCTCTAGTAAGAGAGAATTCCATTTTAATTGTCTGCCCTTTCCCCCCCCCCCATATTTCAGAATGAAGATTCTGACTCTAGTCCAACAACATGGAAGTGGACTGTGGAACATGTACTTTACAAAGCTTTTAGGACTCATCTTTTACCTCCTAAACACTTCACAGAAGATGGCAACATTTTGCAGCTTGCTAACCTGCCTGACCTGTATAAAGTTTTTGAGAGATGTTGAGGAAATAGGTATTTGTATAGACTGGTATGTAGCTAAAAAACATTCATGTTACCTTCTGTTTTACTTAGAGGATAAAGCTGGAATCTGGATGGAGGAAAAAAAGAGAGGGGATTTAATATCACACTAACATGACAGCAAGTGGTCTCTTTTCCTTCTCTTGATCAAAGAATAAAAAGATTTTATAAATACTTTATAAATAAAATAAAACCTGATAGAGCTTAACTTAATTGAAATGTGGGTCCTTTAACTGAGCTTGGTTCTTGAAAGCAGTACACGTTACCTACCTCTCTTTAAGGATGCCTGTTGTGTGACAGTACCTGCAATGTACGTGTGCATGCAAAGCACTTTAAACCAGGATAAGCACTGTAACACCTTTTGCACAAAATCTATGCAAACTGGAATCCTCATTACCCCCCAAGAAATAAAGGAGTGTTACATGTAGATTTTCAGTTGATAAAGCAACAAAACATCATAATGCATTACCCATGTTTTAACATTTTTATTTTAGAAAGTGAGCATATCCATTAAAAAAGAAAATGCATGGAGTTAAAAAAAGTAAACATAAAACTAATTACAAGTTTGCAATAACATAAAATAATTTTACTTAGTGAGTCCCAACAATCATTAAATATACTTCCACCATACAGAAGTTTTCATTATATTAGCAGTCTCTTGATTAGGTACACAAGACAACACTTTCCAGTAATTACCGAGTCAGTAGAAGATCAACTTCAGAAATCACTGAATAATAAAATACATCATGGACAAATATTTTCATACCACGTGGGAGGCAACCTAATATACATATGTCAACAAGGTACATCTTTGAGGTATTACAGTACATGGAAACCATTCCCTTTGCTTTCTGATGAATACTTCTCTTAGCAGCTCCACCAGCAATTCAGTCACAGACTGCTGCCAGCTTCCAAACCCCAACGAATTCCTTCAGAGATTTTCTTTCTGTAATAGATTAAATCAGTATGAATGAAGATGTAAGTCAAGACAACAGATACTGAAAACAAGAAAGCTGAAAAGAAAATGTCATCTGCTCTTCCAGACAAGTGCTAGAAGATTTTAAATGAGAAGCATCAGCTTCTCAAGAATATTTAATACCTCCTCTAGCTTTAGCATTGCCACGTGTAGTAAGTGAAAGCAAGTAATTTCCAAAATAAGGAAGTAATATCTCATATTTAACCAAAGTACACTACAAAAATCTTAAGATGCGGCTGCTCCAATATAACCCATTTGGAGTATTAAACAAGATTAGGAAGGTGAAATATCAAAGCAGTTTTCCTCATGCAGTCTTCAAGATGAGTAGATATATGTCCCAGACCTAAACTAAAAGAGGCTCTCGTCCTAGCACTCTTGCATTGCCATCTCCAAAGAAATCTCTCTCCCCCCTTCCAAAAAAAGGAACTTTTACAGATGTGCTCCACCACTGTCCTTTCCAGGACAGACAACAAATAAATGCTGTACATATTCCATCCTGAGCCTGCAGCCTTTTACACTGAACTCCAAAGTAGTGTGCTCAGACCCTTGGGCTTGGGTTTGCTAGGACTCAGCAGCAGAAGAGCCCACCTAGAGGCTCTCAAGCGCCTGGCAGGATTTCCTGCTTGAAGGTTGCTAAGACAGACAGACCAGATTCAACGATGATCAAGTCCTGTTAGCCCACCATTCAAATTATTTGGGAAGGAACACAGAAGAAAGCAATATTTTTAGGTATATGCAGGTTCTATGCAAAGGAACTTACCTACTTTTTCATATTTGCTATACAACTGGTTTTTCACTGTCTTGTTTTTCTTCAGAGTCTTCCTCAGATCCTGAAAAGGAAGAGAAGAATGCTGTTAGATCACTTGAGAGAAGAAGAAAAAAATGTAAAAGAAAAAGAAAGAAGCAGACCACCACTAGTAATGGCTTGTCAAAAGGCAATTCAAAGCAACTATTTCCCACAAAAATTTATTTTTTTTAATTTCTTACCATTTTGCATGTTTCATATTGAAGGATTTTTTTTACAGTTACCAAACCCAAAATGCAGCACTGAGATGGTTCTTCCAATACCTACCCTGTCAACAGATTCAGTTAGCAAGTGCTTCAAGTTTTCACTACAACACACTCAGGACAATCAACTCAACATTTGCTCACTGACAAGCAGATTTTCCCACTTGCTACATCCTGCCCTTTGGAAGACAACTTCAGAATACACTTTCAAAGCAGCCAGAAATACAGAAATTATTAATTTGTAAAGCAGTATCTAGTGTTCTGACAAGAGATTGTCTCATGTATGCATTTCAGCACATGTGTCTTGGGCAGTTTAAAAGAGACTCCCACAGGTGGGGGGGAAAGGGTGAGTAAAGAAAGATCTTTGATAAAATGCCTGGGAGCCTTACTGGGGCTTTTGCCATCAATTTAAAGCTGAACTATGGACCTGCATTCCCTCTCACAAAAGTAGAAAAAGAAAGACGAAGGTGTTAAGCGTTTTAAGCTCTTACACTTCCTCTCACACTGTATAGTCCATTGCCAAAAAAATCCCAGGCTGAATCCCATATAATACTCCCAACCATTATTCCTCACAGCTTTAACTAAAACACATTGTCATTGGTTATACTCAATATTGCCTTAATGCTTCATCATCCCTAGATAGAGCTCTAAGTCGTTCATTATGCCAAGATGCTCAGCAACAACGGAGACAGACATTAAACTGACAAATATCACCAACGTGTATAACTCTTATCATGCAAGATATGCAAATGTATTTCTAGCAATTAGTAGACATTAATATTTTAAATATATTGCATAATACAGCACAGCTTTAGAGAAGAGATTTACATTTTAAGGTAAGAAGACTGACATAGGATTTGTGGGTTCATGCTGCATCCTCAAATAACACAAATCTCTTCAACCCATAAAGAAACCACTCATTTTCTTGAAATACTTGCAAACACATTCTGAAATCTTACAGAATTTCCATTTATTTTTTGGCTTACTCACCTCATACCTCAACTACAACAAAGCACGTGATATGCACAGTTAAAATGTACTTAACGCTTGTCCTCAGATTAATATACCCACACAGCTTGCCTTTTTATACAGGGAGGGCTTTTTGTTATGAAAAAGGAAAAGAGCCTCCAATTGAAATTTCAGTTTGTTTTAGAGCAGTTTCAGGTTCACTGTCTATCCTAAGATACTGTAAATCTCCAAGTTTAGGCTGGATTAAATGGTGCATTGCTGCATACACACTACCACGAGCAGGTAAGAGAACACAGAAACAGAAAATCTCAGGTTGGAAGGGAGCCAGAAGGATCATCAGAGGCAGAAACAAACAATAACTGCCTCCTTTCAGTTGCGGTACCATTTTCCTTCAGACTTACCTTGTCTGTAACACACTTGGGGCATGTCTGAAGCACCACTAACTATATGTATTGTAATTAATCTGATCAGTAGTAACGAAACTGAATTACTGAATAAAAAAAGAATATTTTCATTTTAGGATTGATGAAGTATACTTTTCATTTAAAAAGAGAAATTTTTTTTCCCTTCACCCTTCCCTGGCCTCACCCCCTGAAGCGGCAGAAACATGCAGGAGTTTAATGTTGGTAAGAAAAATCTTTCACTATGTGAACCTAAGTACCTGCTACAGATTCAGGAGGGGAGTAGAACTGCCCATCAGAGAGGACTCCTGGGTGAAGAAGAGCTGCTCGTTCAGAAGCATCCTGTGCTATTAAAAATCCTAAAAGGGAAAAAAACAGAACACAAATCCCCAATGCTATCACATAGCATCGTAAAGATCAAGTATTGATAAAGAATCTTAACGGCCAAACAAAATTGCTCACAAGTTACTTCTATAAATAAATACCTCAGGAAAAAAACAAACTTAATTTAACATTTCTGTCATCTATAGACCTGCAGGCAGATAAGGAGACACTAGCAAACCAGAGGTACTGCACACAAGAATTAAGGAATCCCTCCTGCTACATGCAATTGCATGATTAGGATGCCATATGTAAAATAATCAATATTCACTAGCTAACTAGAAATCCGAAATATATTTTATATTTTTTTATATATTTTACAAGCCCAAGTCAGTTAAATTTCCATGTCCTAAGCATACAAAATTATACATTCTGAAGTGTTGGACGAAATTGCTCATCTGGCCCTTGTAACTTTTAACACTGCCTCCCTAAGTGAGTTAAAAACCCACTTCTTTGGAGGCATATGTTCCTTTCCAGAAAAAGAAATATTATGCCATATGATTTAATATTTCCCACAGCTCTTCAAATTTTGAGAAGCTGAAAGAAGCAGATAACACGGGACTGAATGAGGGGAAATATCAAAAGCTTACTGTTTTCTTCTTCAGCTTCTTGTGGTAATACTTTAAAGTCCAAGAACCAAGTTTCAATCCAGGCAAGTATGAAGGATATGATGGGCAGCACGTAGCCAAAAGCACCCTGTGAGAACAGCTTGAAGGAAACAAAACCACAGTGTTTCAGAAATTACCCTGAAGAACCTTGCTTTCAAGAAAACAAAGTAAAACAAAGATTTGATTAGAATATATACCTGTGAAATAATTACTTTTGCTAATAAAAAGGCACTGGTCACTGCTGTTGTAAACTGAAAGAGACAGGGTAAAAACAGTTAAGACTATTAATTGGATTTACTTCCCCTTTTCTGCCATTATCTATCAGTTGCAGCTTTAAATATTTACAAACAGCAAGATCATAGATTAATAAAACATATCAAGTATGATACAATTAAAGCGCTACTAAAATAACCTCCTTAATATAGATAACTTTTAATACAGACATCTCCAAATGTTGATTTCCACACAGCAGATAGGCAGTTTAGATGCTACACAGACGCTGAGTTATATAAATTGTGATCTTACTGTATAATGAAGATGCAATATTTTATTTACCAAGTACCTTAAAAAAACCCACAAAACTATGTATTTGGAAAAAAGCAAACAACAATTGCTCCTAATGCTTTTTACTACCATCCAAATCAAAAGATCCATTTCAAATAACAAAATATCTTTGCATGAGTAAATTTGAGTTAATAATAATATAATCACTGATATTGTGAAAAATGAATCACTTTGAAGACTTGATACTCCCTGACATTTAAATGACGGCAGGCTGCATAAAACGTCTCAAACCACCCAAAAAAGCAGTGGACAAGTACTGTTCTTTTAAGCAAGGCTTCTAACTCTATTCAGTGCATTTGGGTCCAGCCATTCTTTAACTAAGAGCAGAATCTAACTAGCTTTTGGGAAGCACACGTACGATTTTAAGATTAACAGCTTCTGCAAAACGTTCAGTGAAATTGTCTGTATCTGTTGCTTACCACTGTGATGAGTTCACCTGCACCACCTCACAACCAACTGCATCAAGTTAGAGGATGTCATTAGAAGAAATACTCTAAAGCTACACAACTAAGAGTAAGGCATTTTGAGAGGTGTGCGCTTAAAAATAAACACAATCAGAGCAGCAGTTACTCTTATGTGTGTTGGTGTCATGCTAATAACAATTTTAAAAAAAGCATGACATTATCTCAGACTACTAAACCAACTGCATGCATGAAGTTACACATGCACATATTCTACATGCACCTAGCACAGCATAAGGGAAAAAAAATAAAATCTAAGATTTACAATGTACTAAGCCAGCAATGTGCCTACTGTATTACAATCTAGAGTATTAACTGGTGCAAGTATGAATTTATAATCAAGTTTTACGTTCTCTCTCATGCACACAGTACAGCTGCTCCAATCCACTGACAAAAGTATCATTTCCTACAATTCTCAAGAAGCACCTTTCTGAGAAGAGATGTATATTCAACATTTTCTATTGGAGCATGAAGCAATACTAGGTGCCAGCCATTGAGCATCAGCACCTAAAACCCTAAATCTAAATAATAATGTGGGAGATAATGGATAGCTGGATCTCTGGTACAATAATGGCAATTTTTTTTTTTTTTTTTTTTGGAACTGCAGTTCACAATTTAATCTCCAGATAAATTTCAAACATTAATTAACAAGTTAGATGTAACAAGTGGTTACAACTAGCTAACGACACTGTATTCAAGGTAAGTCTTCAGTGTGTATTAACATGATCACTAATAAGGACCCCACCCACTCTGATATTAAATTTTTGTCTTTAAGATGAAAATCTTCCAGAACAGAAGTTTTTAATCTGTTACTGTACACCAAATTTTTATATACAGCATCAAGATGATTCTTAACAAACAAGCGTTAAGAAGCATCTAAAAATTTAGTCTCTTTGACCCATTCTAGTTAAAACTCCGTTATGCTTGGCTACTACTCACAGCTATTGCCCACCAATGGCGCAGTCTGCACATTGCATATGCAAGTATTAACACCTTAAATCGAAAGACTGCCAGTAGCTATAGAGAAAGGAAAAAAATATTTGTTGGTTAATTCAGAACACAGAGATCACAAGATTCTCAGCTCACTGAAAATACTAACTGCTTACAAAACAAAACAGGAAAATCTAAGTTCTGTTATCGAAAACAAATTTGAGTGTGAATTTGCTTGTAAAACAGACATAGAACATCATTTCCCATTTGTAAAGCAAATGGCATTACTCACATGCCTACATAGGCTCAAATACACAAGCACGTGTAATTCCACAAATCTAATTAAGAAACATAAGAAAGCTACACAAAATATGTAATGATCATCTGACCTGACTGGAATCTAAACAGTCAAATCTATATACAGTTAATCCAACAAATACCTTGAGCATCACTGTGCATCTCACTAATCTTAGTGATGCGCTACTGCACAAGAATATCATTGTAAACTGTAAAGAATTCACAGATGCAATCGGAAAATTGGAATAATTTCTTAAAACAATTTTCTACTTACTAATTTTTTAGTATAAACTGAAATATCAATGTTGCAACAATCAATTTTTCTTTACGAAGATGCCTGCAGAAGCAAATAGTTGCAAATATTTTGCAGTAAAGAAAGGTATGGTATTTCTAGGCCAGAAAATAAAATCAAGAACAGATAGACAAGATTTTTGAATCAGGGACCCTAATCCTCAATTTCCCTGTTTATGCTTTGATATTAGATTGCCTCCAACTTGTTTTAAAATGTGTTCAGAATCTAAAAAATGTGAAACAAACACTTAAAAATGAAGAGAAATCAAGGACAGACATGGCCAGAAATACAACGAACCCATTTAATCTTCTGTAAATACATGTTTCACTGATGTGTAGTACAAACAGAAGAAATCCTGTATAAGCCCACAAATTGTTTTGCAAAATTCAATGACCTAGTCCCTTCCCAGGGAATAAAAGTCAATTATTTTGCACTACATGTTTTTAATCCTTAGTTCAACTACAGGGAAAAATAATTTCCAGAGCAGCAACACCTACAGGTAACATTTTTTGCTTTCTGCAGTAAGGTGAACCTGCCAGCAAAATAATGATAAGAGAGACAGGAAGTAGTAGCATAGTTTGCTAGCTTATAAACATTTCTTATCCAGTCTCATTCCATCTGACACAGCAAATGGTTCAATGCAGAAGCAATGTCAGATTTTTACACCAGATTTAAAGAGAGATTCTGGACATAGTTATGTTAAAAAAACCTTGAGTTAAAACACAGAAATCTGAAAAAACCTGACCTATACAGGCCAACTCGAGAACAAGTCTCTCCTCACTGCAACCAACTTTTTCTGCGGGAGGACAAAAACGTCAGTTTAAACAAAAATGATTTTACAGCTGGAGGACTATTGGTCTTGTCCTCTTAATGAATTATCTTTATGTTACATCAGTCTCACATTCTTGACTGAACTTCTCATCTGCTTTTCCAGCCCTCCCAAAGCAGAACAATGCAATATAAGCGTGTCTAAGCTTCTCTAGCCACAGTCTCCACAAGTGCCTGCGGTCAAAGCAGGACTGAGCAGCCCGTAGATGGGTGAAATTTGGCACAAGTCCTTCTAGTTTAAATTACCAAGAAAAGATCAACCCTTTCACAGGACGCTAAGAAACATCTGTGAAAAGAGGAATGTGGGAAAGCCTTTTGCAGCCTTTTTCCCTTTTAAAAAAAAAAGAACACTTACAAATATATCAAAATATGAAGAAGAGTAGTCATAATGTAGAACTTCTTTCTCTAAGGTAGTCTCAATGCCTCCTTTTACCTACAAAGAAACAACACCACACACAGCTTTAGAACAGAAGCTACCAAGTAAAAATAAACACAACTCTGAAGGGTGAAATTAATCGTTCCTCACTGATGTACAAAAAGATCATTAAACTAAGTACAGATGACATATATGCTAAGAATGTCAATTTCAAGATTAGTGTCCTCATTTGTTTTTCATTACTATATACAATTTTCAAAGTCAAAACATTTAGGATTATCACCTGGTCTATTCAAGCTATATTCTAGACTGTCTCAGAATAAAAGCAAAGAAGTTGTTGAGGGAAGACAACATGATTAAATGTCAGATCAATAACCAAGGTTATTTATCTTGTAAAGGAATGCTGGCAAAACATGTTCACTTAAGATCTTTTTGTCTAGAAAAGGCTTTCCTCTGATTTTTTCCAGTGTGTCCTTTCTTAAATGCATACTTTAGTCTATACCTTAAAACCCAGCTCAAGAACTAGGATGCTAACTATTAAGTAATAACAAATCAGCTATCTTATTGCTTTCTGGAAATTTCAGTAGAACTGCCTTGTTTTCCAAATTACAAATGCAGGAGTTAAAAGGTGGCAACTGTGGGAGTGTATGGTGTTCAAATATACCCTGCCACACACAGTGTGTAGCACACTAAGTTTGTCTCAAAGAAAATACATCACAGCAAAAGAATGGTTTTGGCTATTGGAAATCTTCGCAGGGGCTAACGCCTCAGAGACATATCACTGACTTTGAGTTACTCAGAAGGGAAACTCTTGAATCCTGTTAAAATTCACACTTCTTGTGAAAATTCAAAGATGTACAGTAACATTACTGTTTACTTGCTGCCCAAAAAGTTCACTGGATTTCCAATGGTTTCTTCAGCATAGTTCACAGAATACAGGAACATCAAAAGGTTTAGTGATAAAAAGATTCTAAACCATGTATCCTAAAGACTAGAAGTAGATGAAGCTGAGTAGATACTATGTTCACAAAAGCTTAAAAGTAAGAAGCTGCTTTAATTTAAATAGGTACAAATAGCATATAATTTGGGATAGAGAAGAGCAACTTATTAACCACTCCTGAAGTGAATAGATAAATTAATAAAGTCTGAGGGTACTGAAAAGACAACTCACATTTAATTCTATTATCCACAGTAAGGTTATAAATAAGAGATCAAATGTAACAAACAAACAGAAAGTCCTTCTGACATCGGATATGCCTTTCTTCTCTCTGCCTTCATAGGACTCAATTCTTGCCATCAGCTGCACTGGGTTGATGGAGGGGACATCCCGCAGGGAAGGACAGGATTCCACACTGCTGCTGTGAGCATTTTCTGCATCACCTGGCACCCGATTCATCCTGGGTTTGCTCAGAGTGGTCTTCTTCCAGTTTCACCATCACTAGAAGGCTGATCCATATAGGAAGAATTTCTAAACAAACAAATAAAACCAACACACATCAGTCACCAAAAAAATTCCTGAAAAATCGCAGTGTTAGCTACCAGCACATCCAGAGCTGACAGCCAAAAGATTACAAGTCTATTAAGAACTCTGAATACTGTAGCAATCGTTCTATAAAGCAAGTACACTGCTATTTGCTCTCTGTAGATAAATCCAGCTGCTATGACAACTTACGTTGCCAGACAGGGTCTCTCTGAAAGAACTGTATGCAACTCAGTGGTTAAAGGTAATGCAATTACCTTAAGTCTCTTCTGACTATGAGGCTTTTGGAAAAAAAAAAAATCAGGTTAAATTTCTTATAAAACTGGAGCAGTTTGATGTATGATTCACTACATTATGCCATGAGAACCTTTTTCCAATTAAAGCTTCTAGAAAGAGTTGACTAAGAAGGTCACAAAAGTTTCAAGGAAACGCACAGAAAATTTATTTTTATGCAAAATACTCAGAAGATTAATCTATACATCCTGCAATACAAATCACATCAGCCAGGCTTCTGTAACACTAGAGGAATAACTTTCTGAAATTCAAAACCAAAACTTTGTCTCTTCCTCTGTGGGCTGTCTTTCAGTAAATTGCAAAGTGGAAAAGAGAAACCCTTTCTACTCTTCTCTTCCAAAAGTGTTTCAATTCCCGAGTCTACAACAACACAGCCAGTGAAAGCACAAGAGGAAAAGTAGACAGAGGATCTCTAACACACTGCGAGGCAAACACAAGGATACAAGGACACAGGGGATAAGCAAAGGTGTGGCAGGGAGTTGGCAGAGCACACACATCACAGCCAAGGCCAGCCAGGGATGGCCAATGTCACAGGGGTGGTCAAGTCACATGTACAGCCTTCGGGTAGTTCAAAGTCCGCTCTTCTTGGGCTATGGCATGAAAATGGTAACAGACCCTTTTAGGGGTCTTTTACTGGGCCTAATCACCTTTAAAGAGGTGTTAGCAAAGCACACGTGACCAGAGAAATTCAGAAGCAGGAATATGGGATTATTTTTATTCCAGTTAATGATGAAACTGATAAAGACAGAAATAGTTGCACTGCACTTGTCCTGTTTCAAGATCTCTTCAAGCAGATTTACAACTGGGTTGGTTCCTGCCATGGCCTGAGAGGAGGAGCAGCATGAAGCTTGTCCTTGGGAGATAAGTGACAGAGGAGGTGCCAGGATGTCCAGCAGTGGTGCCCAGTGCACGGCCACTAAGGGCAGGGACAGCCCCAAAGGCCTTCCTGCAAAGGATGCCGGGCATAGGCAGTGGAGGGAGGCGGGGGGGGAAGTTGATCTGCAAGATCCTTTCCAACCCAAACCATTCTGTGATTCTATGATTCTAAAGTTAACTCTGTCTCCTGGGAGGCGTGACCAGCCTGTGGGACGAGGAAGCAGGTCTTGCTCACATGCTCAGGGAATAGCCGATCGCCAGCAGCGCTGGGGTCAGGAAGGAATTTTCCCCCGGGGACAGATTGGCGCTGGTCCCCGGGGGTTTTTTGCCTTCCTCTGCAGCATTGAACACGACCACTTATCGGGGCTCCTCTGGTCCATTTTGGCTGGGTCACTGCCTGCTGCTCATGCACCACGAAGATGGCCTCTCGTGCCCTGCAGCTGGGGGGAAGGAAGGCTTCCCCTCCCAGAAAACGCAGCTAACAAGTGTCTCTGGGGATTTTTTGTCTTCCCCTGCCGCATTGAGCATGGCTCCTTGCCACAGATCCTCTGGGCCAGTTTGGCCAGGTACCTGCTGCTTGCGCTCCACGAAGGTGGCCCTCATGGCCTGTAAGTGGGGAGAGGAAGCTTTCTAGACTCTGGCCCCAAGGGAGACCTGTGGGGGTTGCGTCTTTTTCCTAACACTGAGCACGGCTACTTAGGGAGCCACCGAATGGCAGAGCCACCGAACCAAAAGCAAACAAAATAAAATCCTGTTTCCACTTGCACCCTTTGTGTTGTATGTCTTTGAAAGTGTTTTTGGAGTATACACCCCTGGCACTTCTGGCAAATAGTCTCATGGCTATCACAGAACAGCACAGCTCCACTATGTTATGCCTAGAGCTATGCCTGACAAGCCCTGAGCCAGGTCTCAGGGTTCCGTTCCAAAGTGCAGGTCTCTGCAGGGCAGGCCCCAGGCCAATCCAGGAGATACAGGCAGCGATGGGCACACCTCTACAACGTGGCTCAGGCAGGGACTGAAGGCCCCAGGCTGAGCGCAGATACATGTTCCCAAGGAGACAGTGGGTGTCAGTGGGGGTCCAAGGGGAGGCCAGTCCCAGTCACTGAGGGTTACCAGCACTCCAAGGACACTGACAGAAACAAATCTGCAGTGCTTGTGTGCTCTACTCTAGACATGGAAGGATGGATGGCCACTTGTGAGACTGAGTATTTGGCCAGATACACCTTCACTCTGATGGGAAGGGATGCCATCCAGAAGGACCTGGACAGGCTTGAGAGATGGGTCCATGCAAACCTCATGAAGTTCAATAAGGCCAAGTGCAAGGTCCTGCATGCAGGTCGGGGCAATCCCAGGCACAAATACAGGCTGGGAGGAGAATGGATTGTGGGCAGCCCTGAGGAAAAGAACTTGAGGGCGTTGGTTGATGAGAAGCTCAACATGACCAGGCAATGTGTGCCTGAAGCCTAGAAAGCCAAGCATATCCTGGGTTGCAAAGGAAGCATGTGCAGCAGGTCAAGGGAGGTGATTCTGCCCCTCTACTCTGCTCTCCTGAGACCCCACCTGCATCCAGCTCTGGAGTCCTCAGCACAGGAAAGACACGGACCTGTTGGAGCAAGTCCATGAAGATGATCAGAGAGCTGGAGCACCTCCCATATGAGGACAGGCTGAGAGAGTTGGGGTTGTTCAGCCTGAAGAAGAGAAGGCTTTTGGGAAACCCTACAGCAGCCTTTCAGTACTTAAAGGGGGCTACAGGAGAGATAGGGAGGCACTCTTGATTAAGGAGTGGCACAATACGACGAGGGGTAATGGTTTTAAGCTGAAAGAGGTTAGATTTAGATGAGATACTAGGAAGAAATTTTGTACTGTGAGGGTGGCGAGACAGTGGCCCAGGTTGCCCAGAGAAGCAACCTCCCATCCCTGGAGATGTTCAAGGCCAGGCTGGATGAGGCTTTGAGCAACCTGGGCTAGTGGGAGGTGTCCCTGCCCATGGCAGGGGGGTTGGAACTTGATCTTTTGGTACACTGCATATATGAAGTCCAATAAACTGAGAATACCTGGTATAAACTTGTACTAACTTGCAGTAGTACTAGTAAAATCCTTTCAATATGTTTTCTAACAGTCCCAGCATAAGCTCAGGTGAAGAGCCAATACAGATAAACTCAACTTCTCTGAAGATGAGGTAACACTGACTGTAAAATAGGGGGAAAAAAAAAAAAAAATCCCATGGAGCTGAAGATTGCCTCTAAAGCTTACCTTTTTTTTTTATACTGTTATCTACTATAAATTAACAAAAAAAATCTGCTGATACATTCTCTCCCTCTTCTGTTTATATAACAGAAAAAACTAATTTAGCACAAAATCCGCCTGTAGCGAACACATTACTAGTGACCTCCTGATAGTTATTGCTCCCTTTCGTGAAAGGCATTTAAATCTTTTACAAGCTGCACTCATTCTATCTCTAGCTGTAACACATCATTGCCTCAGAAGCATTTTAAGGTTTCAAAGCCCTTAAAAATACTTCTCAGTTAGTCCTTAATGTTATGTTTGAAACAAATGTTCCTTAGTAAACATGAGGAAATCTTTTTTAAAAAAACAAACAGGGCATACATTTGGGGAAATACATCATTTTAATTTCAAGGCTGATTCAGTTGCTTGATATTATAGCCTCATCTTGAAAGTACAGAATTTGGTAAATGGAAGTATCTCCAAATGCACTTCCATCTTGCAAATCTGCATTTTAGCTAAACAAGAACCAATATTATAAAGCCCCCGAGTTTCAATTCCACAATATGTTAGTCTAGAAACCGGTCAACAACAGTCTACTAACCTACTGCACATTGACGTGAATAGCATAAGCAGAATAAAAAGAAATTAATATACATCTAGCCCAGACAAAGCAAGCACACAACTATAGAAAATAGAAAGAATGAAAACTCAGTCATTTGTGTAGCCACAGAATCACTGAAATGTTGATTGGAAGGGACCTTTGCAGGTCATCTAGTCCAAGCTCCTCCTGAAAGGAGGACCAGCACTGGACTTGACCAGTGCTAACACTTGATCAGTTGAAACTCTCAACAGCTAAGTCTTGAAAACATCTAACAGCTTCTCTGGGTAACACATCCCAGTACTGCACTAACTCCTACTGAGGGTTTTCCTACGGTTCAACCCAAGTCTCCCAGGCTGCCTCTTGTTATGCTACCTCCCGTTACTGAGAAGAGTTTGGCTCCATCAGTCACTGCCTCAGGACTCAAGCTCAGCTGCACGTACTGGTTAGCCAAAATGCAGGCATGAAAAAAAGCCATTAAAAAAAAAAGGATTTGCCATAGCAAAAATTAACCTACAATTATTTTAAGCCAATTCCAGCCTTTTGGAACTTTCAGTTTCAGAAACTGGCTAAGAGTTGTTGGGAGATCTTACTAGCATAACTCTAATACCCAACAATACTCAGAGGTTTATCAGACCACCTGAACACACCTGCCCTACACATAGTTGTAGCATTTATAATAATGAGAAGTTGCCTAATGAGTGAGGCATTACATAGTTTATAACCCTGCTTACTCCTTGACATGTTAGATCAGAGACACAGCATCTGAATCTTGGATCGGATGAAATAAAAATATTTGATGCTGTACTTATTCAAACTGACCCAACTTATCTGTTTTCCTACTACTTACTTCATGGCACATTTGGGAATTTTAAGACTGTTCTGCATCCTTTCTCTACTGATGTTCATATTCCACTTAAAGCACGAAGTCCACAAAAATACTTCTAGTTTTAAAATAGGGAGGGAGAAATTTTTAAACTATAGAAATAGTATATCATGGTACTGGACATGGTGATTTAAAACTAAAATCTACTTAATAATAGAGGACTAGAAAATAACCAAATACAAGCTAAAAGAACAGAAGTTAACATTTGGAAAGGAGACTAAAATAAGAAAGATACATCATTTTCATTGACATGTGACATTCTAGTCAACATCCAGGTCACATTACATCATCAAAAGGCACAAACATAGAACCACTATCTACAGAATTAAAAGCAATTGCTTCAAATCAATATTAAGTGGGTTATGTCCAAGGAGGAGGCACAAGTTAAAACGCATGGCTGCACACTGCACCAAGAGGCCCACGCTCTGAATAGTGAGACTAATTAGTATGAACCAAAGGTACCAAAGACCACTTGAAGAAGCCTCATGCTAAAAAAAAATAAATGGTACCAGAGATACCAATTTTGACAACTGTTCAGTTTGAAAAAAGTTTTCCCTCAACCAAAAGGTCTGTCCTTTGTTGTTCCTGACTTGCACAGGTTTACATTTCCTTTACATTTCTTTTGTCTTCTGTGGCTCCCTTCCTCTTCTCTTTAGCTTTATTCTCATGAAATTCCTGCAAGCTAATGAAGTATACCTTCCTGTTCTGCTTGTAGGATATGGTAAATCAGTTCCACAATGCCTACTCTAATGTTCACTCCAACAGATTGCATCTAGTTACAGAGTTCAAGACATACCTTATCTACAGTTTATCCTTCAGACTGGGTTCCTAGCTAGTTATGTACTGAAAAAAAAAAGTATTTAGATAATGTTGCCTTCTACAGGCACTACAGACATTTATCAAAATATGATTGAAAAATTCAAACTGATGCATGCCCACAAAATTCCCTAAACATAAGCACAAGATACTGTGTGTAACTTTTGGGCAATACTCTAGATTTTCAATTAAGCAACTCAGCAGGAATTACTGGTTACAAATATGCAACACATGTGAACACTGGGAAGACCTCCCATCAGAGGGGCAGGGCAAGAAGTGTTTAGCTTCATCTAAGTGTTCAGAGCCAGGTAGCTCTGCTTGACCCTGAAGTAGCAGCTCTTATCTATCCCTCAGGCTAAAAGAACATTTCTCATCCAACAAGTGAGAGGAATACAGAAAATATACTTGAGTACAGCTTGTACAGCATACAAATTTCTCTTATATTTATAATGCATATCTGGTTTCATACCAATTAGCCCTGGAATAACTTCTCACCAAGACTTTGAAAGATAGACCACTGAGCAGATGACTATATGTCAGACAAAAACAAAGCAGGAAGAGCAATTAAATTTGCCTTGGTTAGAAAGTGGATGGAAACACAACTATTTGTGCTTTTGCTAGCAAATTAATGTTATTTTGTTCTGTCTACTTCCTATTATTTCTTTCATGTGAGGTTTAAGTTTTTTCTTCTACAAAAAGATTACACAACTTAAGTCTATTTACTTGAGTAAGAACTGTATTTGAAAAATATTGAAGATAACTTTTCCATGTAAAAAAACCCAAACCAATTTTTTTTTAAGTTTCTTTGAGAAAGATGTTTCCCCAATTTCCCACGCCCTAAAGGTGACCTAACAGAAGTAACAAGGCAGCTGCACACATCCCACATTTGTACTGAACAATATTTTTCTCAGAACATTGGAAGCAGCTGCTGAAGAATGCAGGACACAGACTGCAAGCTAAAAGAGAAAGAAAGAAAGAAAAGTTATCTTTTGGGTTAGTAGGACATCTGAGGGAACAGCAACATCACCTTCCCGCATCCCAAGAGTGAGACTCAGATTCAGAAAGTCAAATCAAGGGGCTCCTACCTTGGACTAATTTTTCCCTGCAGCTGAAGAAGACCTACTACTGAGCAATGTCCTGCAGAACGCTACTGTCCTTCACGATCACTTCTTGCTCTGCATCAACTGAGAGAATGACAGAGTAAACAACTTGTAAATTCAGCGTTGGCATTGCCTTGCTTTATCTCCATTGCCACTTTCCCCTCTGGGTTCCTGCTTAACAGCATACCCCAAGCTTTTTACTTCTAAAATGAGCAAGTATGACTTTGTGCCTTTGTAGGAGTACATTCAAACCAGACACGGGAAACAGCACATGAAAGAACAGTTCTTCAGAGTTAAACCAAAGTAACTTTGAAAATACTCCATCCTGAATTCATGACATACCTGAAAACACTTGCCAGAACCCAAAATGTGTGGAGTTCAGCTTTTGTTTAATCAAGAGTGTCATGTTAAATATGCATCCATATTCTATTTTAAAGAAAAAAATACTGAAACCTAACATATAAAAAGGATGCACCATAAAACATTCTGAAGGTGTGCCTCAGATGTCATCTGCACAAAGGATATGTAAATACTGCAAACTAAAAAAACAAGTGTGTGAATCTTATCACTGTTACAGCCTTAGAACATGAAAATAACAAATACCTCAGTTACAGAACTGGCGACACACCATCCCATTTAAGACCAATATATTCCAATTGATAGTATTCATTTATTTAACTACAGAACTAAATTTTGTTTACTTAAAAATAAAACCACCTCTTTTGCTTGTTTTATTTAGATATTCTAGTTTTGCCAAAGACCTGGAGCTACATCAGGATTTTAAGGTTAAATGCAATCAGCTCCCCAGATTTATATTAACATACGTACACAGTATTTTTGTACAGCTGCCTGCAAGAAAAAAAAACCTCAAAAAAAAAAGAAAAAAGCCACCACTGTTTTCTTGCAAAAGCAGGGAGGGAGGAGAAGTGGGCATAAAGGGGAAGTAGTACAATAATAGAGAAAAGATTTAAAACACCCCTGCCAAATCTGGTCTTAACTCTTCTTCACAGCTATTAACTGCTCTCTGAAGCTGACTCTGTAGTCCACCCAGTATCAGCTCACAGAAACAAAGATTTCACTGCAGATTTTACTCCACTAAGCATTAAATACTAAGCAAGAAGGGCTTAAAATCCATTTGGTTTTCCAGAGTTAAAACAACTGTAGGCCAAATAAACCTTTTAGGTATCAAAGGCGTATCTATTTTATCATGTCAGCATTCCTCCAAATACAAAATACAATCCTTTAAAGAGACCAAACATTTTCCTGATTACCTTGATCATCAAGCACTACACTGGTTTATTTCACAGGATACCAGTACACATTTGTTTGTTTTCTCCAATTCAACAACATACATATGTCCCAGGAGTGCTAGCCAGATACTACTTGGACAAAGAAAAGCACTTCTTTTGCTAGCACAGAACTGCAGGACTCTTCAATATCTCTGTTATTTTATGTAATAGTGGGAGACAGGATTCTGTTGCCCCCTCAAAAACTATTCAACAAAATGGTGCCAAAGTTTTCTCCAGGCAAACTCAAGGCCTGGAAATTCTTTGGATCTCTTAAGAAACGCAGTGTTTTAAGAAACTGGCATCCCTTTTAGACTAGAATATAAGCTTTTGTAAGTTTCTTCATTCCTAGCTCCTATTTTATAGCTCTTGAAGATGCCTGAAAACAAGAGGAAGTACCAGGTTTTACATATTACCTCCATTTTTTCTCCTTACAAGGCTTAAAGGACATTGTAAGGGAATAATTACCTAGTCCAAGTAGCAGCAAATTCTAGCAAAGATCTACATCTGAACCTTCAGCATAAAATATTTCTTCTAACACAGTTCCACATAATTTGTCTAGTTTTTCTGTCAGTCTCAACAGAAGTTAACACCTGGTGTCTGAAGTGATGCTGTTTCAGGGCTTCAGCTGATGACTGAATAACTCAATTAACATGAACAGCGTGACATTATTACAAGATAATAATTTGGTTCTTTACTAAGATTATTTCTTTCTTCAGCTTTTCATTTCTAATCTTACGCTTAGTTGAATTTAACACAGTAAGGCAGAGAGGTAATACACAAGTTGTCTTAATGCAATCACTAGGGTTTTCAAATGAAAAACAGATTTTTAGCAGATACAGTTAGAGAACCTTTAACATCTGTGTTCCTTTAAAGTGACTCAGCTGAGTTGCTGGGTGCTGCTGGCTAACCATGAGAAATCACAGTTTCAGCTGGCACAGGTGTGACTTATCATTACCATGCCAGCAATCTCTTCTACAAAAGCACTTTTAATACTGTGCTAGCAGACTGAATTCACGGAATGAAATCCATTAATCCTGCTTATTCGAAATCAGGTTTTGCCCTGTAAAACATTACAACAGTTATTAAAACACGTGTTTAATTAGGATAGTCTGATGAAGTTTAAAATGGTAAAGTCTAAATATACTTTTCTGTGCAAATGAAGACCTAAAACAATTGTGCCAAACTCATTTTGAAAAACTAATGGCTAAACATTTGAGAATTAATGAAAATTAGAATGCACCACATCAAGAAAACCACATTGTAGCTCAAATGCACCAAAAAGAACCCCTAATACATCTGAACTAAGAGTTTAGTAATTCACAGATTTCAGCATCGTTAAAAAGGTCAAGTATTTCTTTCTTGACATACCAAGTCTATAAAGAACAGCTTTCATCCCGAAAAAAGCCTAACACACAAACAACAGAAAAATACTTAAAGTCAAGGATCTGTATCATAACAAGAGGACCACTGGTGCATTTTACCCTAAGTATCTGGCCTTGAACACCATCAACAAACAAGCAAACAAAAACCCAATCACCCTGCACCTGGCCTACTTAAAACTGCAAAGATGATGAAAAACATCTACTAAAAATAATAACAACACTATTGGCTTACAAACAGAAATGAGCCTTCTTGCAACACTAGATTGACTAACAATCCCCCCCAAACACTAGGATTTCCAGAACAAACTGACAGCTCTCACTAGCAACTAATGCTCAACACAATCCTACATCACATTATAAAAGCCAAGATGACAACACCGTGCAGAAATACTGTGATAGCCTTATACTAAGCACACTGGCATGGTGTTTTTTTTTTGTTTTTAAGATTCTTTCTTCAAGTTTAGTATTTGTGGTAAATATTTTCCATGTTAAAGTCAATCACTGAATCTGCTTCCACCTGACTACCGCAAAATTGGTAACTGACTCAAAGGTAGCACTTCATCAATGAGTAACGTCAACTGCTAGTGCTGAGGAAACTGCTGTAAGCTTAACCTTACCTTCACTCTGCAGATGTACCTGTGTCACCCTCAGGATACACACAAAACATTCAATTTCAAGAATGAATGACCCATTTCCAATTCAAATGCTGAAATCAGGCAGTGCCCCTCCAAAGTTGCCTAAATTCAGCCCAACGCTAACATTAAACGCCAGCATAATGGGGTTCAAACACATTTTAAACCCATAAACCCCCTTTCCCATGATGGAAACCAGAGGTTTGCACACCCTGGTGTGTTCATACCGTTATCAGCAGGACAGCCAGGTCCCTGTACCTCCGTGAAGATATATTTGCCGACCCAGAATCTCAGAAAAAGGGGAGAAACAATCCGCCTCCAGCAGAAGAAGAGGCCGGAGCGGGGGCGATGCAGCACCCGCAGCTCTGCCGCCGAGCATCCCCTTCCCGGAGCGGGCCCCCCCCCGGGCACGTGACCTTCTCCCTTCTCCTCCTCTTCCTC
>WKFP01015545.1:207307-230677 GCA_011057875.1 Pterocles orientalis | reverse complement strand
ATAACTTCCTGAAGGGAGGTTGTAGTGAGCTGGGGGTCGGCCTCTTCTCTCGTGTCATTAGTGATAGGACCAGAGGGAATGGTTTCAAGCTATGGCAGGGGAGATTCAAGCTGGACATTAGGAAGTGTTACTTCTCAGAAAGGGTGGTCAGGCACTGGAATGGACTGCCCAGGGAGGTGGTGGAGTCACCGACCCTGGGTGTGTTCAAGGAAAGACTGGATGTTGCGTTGGGGGACATGGTTTAGTGGGAGCTATTGATAATAGGTGAACGGTTGGACTGGATGATCTTTTAGGTCTTTTCCAAACTTGGTGATTCTATGATTCTATGATTCTATAACAAAACTGTATTCAAAGGCTGACGTGCCACTTTTGCAGGCACCTTTTGCACGCCATGAAATTAGGTACTTTCTACATACCTTTGTTTTCTCAAATGCTAAAAGCCCCCAAATTTCTAACATGTGCATGAATCACACTTTGTAACCCCATGCTCTAAAGAGAACCTCCCCTTCCCTGGAAAAGAAACAACCCCAAAATCCCACTCTCTCGGATGTTAATAGAAGCTTTATTTGACTGAAACCCACAGCAGTTTGCTCGTCAGCTCAGTGACAGAAATGTTCTTCTCTGAGCTCTCGCTTGTCATCAAAGCAAGATAAATCCTATCTTAAAGATAAGAGCTCATTCACTTGGGAGGAAGAAAGAAATGCTTGTACTTTAGACAAAAGACCATTTTGACTTTGTGTTGGCTTTTGGAAAGTGCTCTGAGCATGCAGATCGCTGCTGGGTCACTTCACAGCCCATTTCTCATTATTTTGGCCATGCACACTCATGTTCTGTCTCTCTGCAAATGCTCTGTCTTTTCCACTTTTAGTGCCTTATCTTTCGAAAGTGCATTATTATTTTTTATTAATTTTCCATCATCAATTCCTCTCCATTCCCTCTATAGACACGCTGTTTCTATACACTAGTTTTTCAGATTGTGCTTCCTTTTTCTTTGAGTTCCTCTGCCCTGGGAAAAGTGCTTTCACCCACAGGCAGAGTTTACAAGAGTAAAAATAAGCAGATTCAAACATGCCATGGAGTTTTTTTTACAGATTCTTTTCTCTAGAAACTGATGATAAACCTTTTACCTGTACCTCAAACTATCTTGCTATCTTTATCAAAAATCTTCTAAATGCAATCCTTATATACATCAAGACTTACCCCATTTTTAGCTAGGTTTTTGTGCATAAACTACTATATACATACTCAACTCTCAGTCTGCTTTATTTTCTTTTATCTGCTTTTATGTGTTTTGGGGTTTAACTGTCCATGGTTTCCACGTAAACAAGTTCCTTTATGCATAGAAATATATCTAGTAATGTTAGCCTTAGGAATACGTGTATGTGCTTCTAGGACCAAATAAACATCTGGTAGTTTCTGAAGCTTTAAAAAGAAGGCACTATTTTTGTCATTCTTGTGACCAGACTTACTGAAACTAAAATGCTTAAGTGAAAAATGGAAGTAAAAAGTTAGAAAAACAAAATACCATCACCCTAGGCCAGAGATTTTCCGTGTGACCCTTTGATATATTTTATTCTGCTAAAAGAGGAAATATGTCCAGATTGCTGTACAGAAACTGCCCTGTAAGCAAGACAGGGTTTTTCACCATACTGGACTTTACCCAAGAAGCATTTATAATGCTCATTCTGCAAAGCTTGAGACAGCAGAACATCAGAGGTAAGTACAGTTGCAACCCTCAATAAACGAATTTACAGCTATGGTATTATCAGTATGACTGTGGTCATCTCAGTAGACAGCCAATACCTCTCAGATTTTAGTCTTACGCAATTAACATTGTACTAACAAGTGAGTAACTCTTTCCTGGATAATTTGCACATGTGCAGAGTCCTTTGCCCCCAGCTGTGTTCGATAACATTTTCTGAACATAAAAATACTGAACTCTAAGGAAATAATGTACATTTAAATCACAGTCAGTTCTAGAAAGGTTGCAAATGCTGACATGTTGCTTCAGCAAAAGGGTTACTTAAAAGGGTGTTTTGACAAAAGCTGTTCAAAACCATTTGAAAGGGGTGCTGAAATAGCTGCTGTCCAGTTTTTTTGTCTTTACTGAGTAGGTCCCTCTAACCCTTGTTTCCTCCCCCCTCTTTCTCTTCTCTGTTTTGCTTCAAGGATGTTCTAATAGGAACACCACTAACAGCAAGTACGTTGTTCCAGTGTGAATGACAAATATTTTTCTGAACATAACGTTGTGGGGAATTCTGAATAAGGGGATGAAAAAGTACTAAATAATGCAAATAAAAAATGAGACAAGCAGAATTATGCAAGTGGCAAGGAAACCTGAAAAATTCAAATGACTAAACCTTGTACTTTATTTTTTTTTTCCATGCTTTAGCAGATGATTACATACGTGAGTATCAGATTTTAAAGTATTTGTAGTCCTTTATTCCAAAACAATATAAACAAAACCAGCAGACCTTCCAGGTCACCCCTCTCTCAGGATTGCCTTGGTCTCTCAGACACTCAGGCTCTTATCTCTGTTCTGGGATTGTGGTTTCAGGACTCTCCCTGCTCTGGGATCACTAGCTGGGAATGGGCTGAGCCTTGATCATCGGGTGGTGGGCAGTATCACTGTGCATTACTCATGTATATATTTGTATGTATCACTATTATAATAATAATAGTTATTTCCAATATTCTTGTAGTTTAGTTGTTATGTTGTTTTTATTTCAACCCATGAGTCTCTTTTCCTTTCACTCCTTTAGTTCTCTCCCTCATCCCTGGGAGAGGGGAGGGTGAGCGAATGGCTGTGTTGTGTAAAACTACAACAACAATGATATATGTGCACCTCATGTGATGTATCGGAAGCATTTTCAGCTGAATCTAGTTAGGTGAATCACTCTAACCCAAGATGCTCTTTTTTTGGGGACGGGAAGCCAGCCCCCTCTTCTGGGCAACCCGCATGCTGCACTTTCTGTTCCTGCAGACAAAGCAAACGATGTCCTGGAAAGGAGGAGGAAAGTCAGAAATTCATTTGTCCCTGAAAATGTTAGGAGCTGGATGCTAGGGATGGGATGAAGATACATAAGAACAGCGTACGCTGACAAAAGGCCTTCAGATGCCCGAAGTGTCTTGTCAGCATTCATTAGGTTCTCAGCCCAGCTAAAACATGGCACTATTTTCGTTCTCAGAGTTCAGTCTGGCACTCCTGAACTATAAAGAGAAGGAAACAGATCTATGAAAGTTAAAAAACAACAACAAAGGCGTCTGACCCGCTATCAGAAGTATTTGAGCTACCTCTTATAGAGGCTTTAGAAAAGAACAGGAAACTTTTTTCCCAGATTTTTTTTTTTTTTTGACCAGGAGTGTTTCCTTCTTTCCAAGAAATAACACCCTGCAGGGAAAACTCCTTGTTTTGTGAAGCCACCTTTTAATGACAGAAGACAGTTTCATCATTTGTATCACAGTGGTCTGCAACTTCCTAAAAACAGGGCTGGATGCAACAGACCAAGTTCAAATGCTTTACAGACATTAAAGGATTTTCTAGTTAGTGAATTGTAAGTATAGCATATCTATATAGCATATTGCATTTCATAATAATTTGTACCTGTGTAGATAAATTTGGATAAAGAAATTAGTTCATCAGAATCAAGAGCATTATCTTTCTTCACATATTAATTGGAGAAAGATACTTTGTATGTAAGAGACCATGTTTTTATTGCCTTTTATGCTGAGGTTGCATTCAGCTGTAATTTATTTGCAATAGATAGTTCTGCAAATTTAAAATCAGACAGGTGTTTATAGTAATGTATTTTGTATAATCGTATACTGGTACATACTGATGGTAATACAAGCATGAGAAAACCATTAATATGACAGCATATCTATAAGAGAATACCAGTTAAAAGAAGTAACCAAATAATCAGCTTAAAAAAATCAAACCTTAGCTTTAGAAAGAAGCTTTTCTAGAGTTTAAGCAAATGTTGATAACAATTTGTATTTTTAAGTAAGAATTCTTAAACCTGATGAATAAAATTCCTAAACGAAACTACTCTGAGTTTAAAGAAACTATAAACATGAAGTGTTAACAGTTTGAGAAACTTGATGTTGAAGCTAATTATTTCAGTTGCAAAATGATGTGCTTGGTATAGCTGCTTAAAAAGGGAGCGAGGCTGCTCTTCTAATGCTGTGTTGAACTCTGCACTGTACTGCAGAAATGGGGAAGGAAAAGCTCCTGTTTTTCAGTCTGTGATATGGAAGCCTAAAACCATCCCTTGTTATGGTGGGAAATCCCATCTGTTGGTTAGAGAAGCGTACAACGATGCAGGGCTGTGGGCTGCAACCTCTGTCACCGACTCTGTGGGAGCTGGATTTAATTTTTGAGATATGTTTTGGCTGATAGTTCATTGAGGTAACACAGCCAATTCCCTTTCTGGCACACAGAAGAAACTCTTGAATCGTCATCTCATGGCACTGAGTCTTGAATCGTCATCTGGTGGCACTGAGCCCACAACACTGTGTCCCCTGTGGGGACAGGCTTTGATTTTGAGCTTGCACCTTATTAATGATTGTCATCATTGCCAGGGTTGTGACTTCATTTGAACATGCATCTTTTGCTCAGGAATACCTCGTCAAACTTCTCTTGAAACCCTCCTGCCCTGGGCAGGGTTACGTCTTGCTGCACGCCAGGCGCCCAGGGGAGATGGTGTGGGTGCGTTACTCTTAGGGTGAGGCTGATGGAAAATATCCTTTCCTCCTGCCCTCCGCTGACTTCTTTCCCCCTTGTTTACACGCTGCAATTATCGCACATTCCCTGAGTGCGTTCACAGTTATGTGTTGTTGCTTCCTTGCTGGGAAATATTCTCGTTCTCTTTTCTGTGATTGCTCTCGAGGGAGAGCAACATGCATGCAATTAACGGGGGGTTATTTGGCTCCAGGGGCATTGGCAGCTTAAGCCTTTCCCACACTGGGCAACAGCTCTGCCAAAACCTGGTGTTTGACCATGTGTGCAGATGCTGTCTGCAGGCATGGTGTGCACCTGGCTGCATTACCCCCAAGCCTTCGGGGTTCTGTGGATACATTGAGATGCAGAAGGTCGTTCATGCTGGGCTCATTTCAGACCATGGGAAGCTTTGGAAACCATCTGCACCTCTGTTTTGTTAATCCTGCGTTGACAAGGAGGAGTCCTAGGGCCTTCTTCAGGGATACAGGACTGAAAAGCCACTCTGTTGAGCTGTGAAAGGTACAGGCAAAGTGTCCTGGGTGGGGGAGTGAGAGAGCGGTTGTGTGGGGTTGACTCCCAGGCAAGGGTAAACCCATCACACAAAGTTACTGTGTTTGAGGGTGGTGATAGCTAGATTTCAGCGGGGCTGGAACAGGGACTCCTAAAGGTGGATTTTTCCTGGAAGGACAGTTTAGCAAGTGAGGCATCAGATGAAGAGCAGAATAATTAACTTACTCTGGTACCAAATAAAATATTCAGTTTGAAGGCTACATATGAAAGCTGCAAAGTTAATGAGCCACACTTTACACAGTTCTGGGACAGAGACTGAGAGGCAGGGTTAGAAAGGCAGTTTAAGGAGATTAACGTGAAAAGGGGGTTAGACATATGAATAGACCACAGGTCTGTATACAAATAGTAAATAAGTAATATGTAGAGACCAAATTTTATTTCCCTTTGTGCAGAAGTTGCATTCAGCTGTAATTTATTTGCAATAAATGGTACTGCAACTTTAAATATCTTACAGATTTTGATAGGGGGGACACATAAGGATCTGTGAGTGGAGATGTGCAGAGACGTACATACTCCTCTGCTGGTAAATGCTTTCATAAATATCTGTAGATGTGCTTCCGTTCAGATGTCAGAGATCTGAAGGCTGCAGTCAGAGGCAGCGGGCCATGTCCTGAGCGCTGGACTACAGCCTTCAAAGGCAAGATCTCAGCTTCCAAAGGACAAAGTCTTTTTCAGACAAATGTTTATTTTAAAATAAGTATTGTCTGCCTGAGCCTCTATGAAGAAGAACTAAGGTTGATTTGTTTGTTTTCCTTCCAGCCTTTGGGATCTAAGCCCAGATTTTTTTAGCATGGTGCAGGGAATGGGAGCAGTTCTGCTCTCGTTGAAGCTGGTGTTTGCCTTTAGAAAGAGATTTCAAATGAAGCAAACAGTAACAAACACTAAAACAGGGTGATGTGTGAAGGCCAAAGCAAGCTTGGTTCCTGTGACCTGAGCCATAAATGTAGCCAGAACCTTTCCTCTTCCTCATTTTTGAAGACATACCATGATACATTTAGGGCTAATTAGAAAAACATTTGAATTTCTTGAACTGGTGATGAAGTGTGAACTAGATCCCTTGCGTATTGAATTATGTTAGTTAATTCTGAAAGTCAATGAGAGCAGCTCACTTGGCATACATACAGTGATGCTGTTGCTTTTTGAAGGGGGATCAGACTGCATCAGGTGTGTGGCGACGCACTTGGAAGAGGAGGACGGTAACCGCAGAAGTGTAGGTGAGGGACAAAGCACAGAAAACGAGATGAGTCTACAAGGAGTGCTGCTACTGTAAGAGCAAGATACTAAACCAGTAACTCAAAATCAGTAGGGACAAATGGAATTGTGTAAGAAACTTTCCTGTTTAATAGGTACCTTAGTAAAGAGGAATTTAGCTAAATATGTTTCATCAAACACATGCCATACAAAAAAAAAAATCAGGAAACGGAGCTTAAAAAGAGATGTCCAAGTCAGAAAAGTATATTCTACTGATGTATTAGTAGTATCTACTAACAAAGTGGACGAAACTAAGAAAACATGGGTAGGTGAATTATGGCAGTGTTTTCATAGACTGTTCTGCTTGTAAGATTAAAAAAAAAAAAAGCAATAAGGACTTGAAAATATTTGTTTTTCCTGATCAAAATCCTGCGTATTGGGCACTAATGCAGAGTTACGGTAAGACTGAACTTTTCACATCTCATTCACAAGTGATGGGATGGGAGAGAAATCTGATGTTTCATTTGTGGTTTGGTTCTACTCTATTGTATTTTATTATAATTATACTGGTTTGAGAATGAAATTACTGATGAAGTGGCTCATGATTCCCATGTCAACACAAAACCTCTACAAACAAGGATTTGGTCTCTAAAATACACACATCACAACGTACTATCCTATCATTTACATCTGACAAGACATATCCAGTGTTTTGGTTGGCCATCAAACCCAAATGAATAGCCAAGTTTCCAATAGCTTCACTTTCCAAACTTTAAATGAGACTTCAAAAGCTGTAGAAATGCAATACAGGACTATGAAGTCCTATACATACAATATCAAATCTTCTTCTTTGAGAAGGAAGAGCTGTGGGTGCAATTATTGTTATGCTAACTGACATAGTTTCTGGAAATTGCTTGGGATTTGTTATTAAGGCTTTAAAAACCTTTTCCATCTGTTCTTTTTCTGGGTTATTTTAGGGTGCATTTATAGAAATACATCCACAATATATTGCAGCCACAGTTCATAGATAATATTTGAAATATGCATTTCCACTGTAAAGCTATGTTTAAAGTAATATGAACACTGATTTCCCTAAAGAGGCATCCAAACTAATGCTAGGACTGCGAGTGATTGAGGACTCAGACTGATAGTCTTGGCTAAATAATAGTCTGAGGAGAGAAAAATTCACGTGGTCATTAGTCTCAGAAGAGTGAGAATTGTCTTCCTGTTCAATGCAAATCTCAAGCCTGGGAAAGGACTGAGTTTTTCTCCACACAGACGTACTTCAGCAAAACAGGATCCAATCCACAGAAATACCCATCCTGCGAAAACTGATCATGTATCCCGCACAAATTAGGAGGTTGCACATCCTGTGGTAAGAACAGGATAGTTATTACAGGTTAGTTATTAGCTAGCCAAGATGCTGACACTATGCAAAACACTCTCACTGCAGTAAGTCTTCGTTTGGGGACCAGTTAAGTACATGCTCTCACAGCCCAGAAAGCCAACTGTGTCCTGGGCTGCATCAAAAAAAGAGTGGACAGCAGGTCGAGGGAGGTGGTTCTGCCCCTCTACTCCACTCCTGTGAGACCCCACCTGGAGTATTGCATCCAGCTCTGGGGCCCCCCCACAAAAGCGGGACATGGACCTGTTGGAGAGAGTCCAGAGGAGGCCACGCAGATGATCAGAGGGCTGGAGCACCTCCCCTATGAGGACAGGCTGAGGGAGTTGGGGTTGTTCAGCCTGGAGAAGAGAAGGCTCCAGGGAGACCTTACAGCAGCCTTCCAGTGCTGAAAGGGGGCTACAGGAGAGATGGGGAGGGGCTCTTCATCAGGGAGTGGAGTGAGAGAACAAGTGGTAATGGTTTTAAGCTGAAAGAGGGTAGATTTAGATGAGATATTAGGAAGAAATTTTTTTCCTGTGAGGGTGGTGAGGCAGTGGCCCAGGTTGCCCAGAGAAGCTGTGGATGCCCCATCCCTGGAGGGGTTCAAGGCCAGGCTGGATGAGGCTTTGAGCAACCTGGGCTAGTGGAGGGTGTCCCTGCCCATGGCAGGGGGGTTGGAACTTGATGATCTTCAAGGTCCCTCCAATCCAAACCGTTCTATGACTCTATAAAATGTCACAGTGCAGACACAGGGTATTGTTACAAAGAATAGGCATAAAATAAATGTATTTGTTTTCCAGTAGTCAAAGTGAGGTTTGAAACTTTATACTCCTTGTGGCCCAAAAAAATTTCTGAGAAGACTGTCGGTCACAAAGGGAGACTATGTATTTATATGGTTGGTATGGCATGTATATACAATAGAGTGTGCAATATAAGCTTTTCCTTAGCTTATTAAAAATTCTCATGCATAAAATGCATGAATATTTTTCAGTTTCACAAAATTTAAAAAATTAAATGTGACTAAGAATAATGTAGCCATTTTCTTTTTAAATCATAGGGTCATAGAATGGCATATAATGATTTTTTAGTGCCTTTTTTCTACAAAAGTCTATGCCAGCAATGAAATACAGTGCTATGGGATCAATATAAAAGAGTTGCTTAACATTACAAAACCAGTAAGAATCGTTCCAATGTTATGTTAAACCTTACACAACAGAAATTTTTGTATAATGAAATGCAGAAATAACAAAGGTCTTTAAGAGGTTTATAGATGATACCTGTGCAACTGACCCATTCAAAGATGTGCTATGTTTGCTTGATAGACGGCAGCAGCCTGGGCAGCTGCTCCCTTAGACATAAATCAGTACAGCAGACAATTGCAGGGGACTTTTCTGAAATGACTCACTGGGAGAGCAGGGTTTTGAAGAATGAGGTGGGATGACAGACAGCAGAGTCATCATTAAATGTTAAGCAAAAGGCAGATAAAATCTGTGAAACTGCTAGTCTTCAGAAATAATTGTCAACCCAGACCACAGAATAAATTGTTTTAATTAAAACAGGCAGCCCCATTTTCCCTGGAGTCAGCAACATGAATTGTCAGGCCAGGATTGTAGACCAAAAATTGGCATAAGCTTCAGGGAGACTTGAAACTCACTGAAGTAAAATTCTGTAGACAAGCACAGCTAAAATGAAAATCCTGGAAAAATAAAAATATTAAAGTAACCGATTAATTATGATTAACTTTATTATGTATCTTCACGAGGTATGTTCAGTGGACTGGCAGTTGGGCTTTGCCATCTTTGTCCTTCACTAAGGAAGTGATTGCTCAGGTTCCATGAAATTAGCCTTCGAGGCCAATGGTCTGACAAAACAGCCTTGCTAACAAGGAGTTTTAAAAGGGTGTTCAAGAACTTGCTGGGGTATTCTTATAATCAGAGGCATGATATAAGGTGTTTATATTATGCAGTGAATTTGCCATGTTTTCTTTGCTGCCAGAAGGCACTTCCTTTATTCAAAGTCTTCTCATAATAACTAAAACCCTGTAATTTGCAAAAAAAAAAAAATTAAAAAAAATACTGCCACTGCAAAGTATCAGGGATGCCAAGTATGAGATTCATATTTGAAGAATACTACCACTGCTAAGGAAAGGAACTGACAACCAAGAAGGAGAAAGAATGGTTCCTGGGGTGGACCTCACAGCAGTCTGTCTCAGTAACTGATTTATTTGAAGAGGGTGCAGTGGTGTGCAGGATCCACACAGAGTCCTTGCCACATAAAAAAATGAAGGTTTCCTAAAAGGACTCTTTTCCTTTCTTAAACCCTCTTGGCCCAACATTTTGCTAGTCTATGGCTTTAGCATCTAATTAGGGTGGCCATTCGCTTCAGGCAGGTCATGCACAGTGGAGTTGCCTATGGTTTTCCCCACGGGGGGGTAAAAGTCTGAGTTTCCCTACGTTTAGGAACTCAGTGTTTTTTAAACTGAAATATCCCAAAATATGGTAAGGAAGGACATGAATTAGATCTGTGTAGGGCTGCCCACCATTCTGTTTGCATCAGGTCTCTGAAGGCCTCTCCATGAGGCAGCCAGGGCTTGGATGGAGGCACCCACCAGCCACCCTGGGCTCTCAGAGGGGAGATGCTCTTGCCCCAGAGCATCAGCCAGACCTCTGCAGGGTGAGGGGAGGTTGCTTAAGCCAGCAGTTCTGAAAATTACATGCTGATACTAGATGCAAAGAGTTTAAAAATAGATCCTTTTTTTTTCTTTTTTTTTTTTTTTTTTCCAAAATTTACAACCACCACTATCAAGCTAAATTTCAGGTAATTAAAGTAACAGCTCATGTCACCGCATGATAATTAAGAGGAATAGCAATTTCACCTTTTGCTGCATTAGGGGAAATTTCTGAAGAACGCTGACACGTTATCTGAAGTCCCATTATTTTTTCTTCTGTTGTTTCTGGGACTCATACGATAACCAACGGTAAAGTCTTCTGCAAGTAATGTTTCCTTAATGAGCATTATCATGGCACCTTTAGTTGATATTTTCACTGTATGAGCCTGCACAGTGCTTTGCAATTCCCCCCCCAAAACCTCAAGGCTGCTTTTAAACATACTCACAAGTTATGAAAGAATGTTTTTCTAGTCTCCTGTTCCTACATTTTGGCCCTGCCTTCCATATGCAGGACTCTTAGATACACATATGCAAACACCACACACACACATATATATATGCACATCTATATGCAGACATACAAAGACATACACACTGACTTGTTTCCCAAGAAAATAAAGCGTATCCAGGATATGCTTGGTTTTATTATTCTCTACTTTTTTGTTTTTCTTGCATAGTGTTTTTCAAGAAAAAAGTCTGATGGCAAAACCACTTCATGGTAAAGACAGAGGAAAGGGGAGAGCAGTGCACACCTTGGGCAACTGTCTGAGCTGCAGGAATTGCTCTCGTGAAGCCAACAAGGTGCAGAGACTGTAGAAGACTTAATATCCCAATTTACTCTGTTTGGTGAAAAAACATGGGGACAGGGAAATCAGAGGATCCATTAGCTCCCTCTGCTAAAAGTGCAGTCATAGAAAATAGCCATACAGATATTTTTATTGGGAGTAAAGAAGAGTAAAAATGCTCCTTTTGCACAGTGGAATGTAAAGGAAAAACTTCAGCCTTTAATCTACATCTCTGTTTTATGGGTTTTAGTCATAAACACAGACACCCTAATGGTTACTATGCTTTTCCTTTTGGGAGCTGGGGGAGCAGGGATCATGTATTTAGGGAATTTCACGACTAATCTTAGAAAATCTTATTGTCTTAGTGACTCGCGTGGCTGCTTTTTTCGGCTGCTTTTTTCGCTGTGTTTTTTGTTTTCCTAGAAGCTAAAAATAATTTAATTGGTTTGTGTTAGCAAGAAACGCTTGGTTTTTCTTCTGTGCTGCCATGTGGCATAGTCTGGGATGTGGGTTTTTAATGGCCTGAGAAGTTTGTGCTTTGTCCCCACAGTATCATCAACACCACATGCTCCAATGTACCCTTATGTTTGTACAAGAAAACGAAACCTCCAGGCACTGCAGCCTTGCTTTTAATAACTCTTCCACCTGCCAGACCAGAGTCAAAGTCAGACTATACAGCTTTCTAGTGTTGTATAATGCTTTGTCAGAAAGCAGAGTTTAAAAACAACAGGAGGTGTTCACAGGTGTCTTTGGTACTTGCAATACCCTTTTGTCATTTGTTTTTTTATTAATATTTCAATACTCCTCACACTGGACCTCAGAGGTACCACTTTCACATATTAAAAAAACACTTGAAAGACATTCAGGTGGAGGACAAGGCTTCCAATGTCTGAGTTTAAGCAGATTTATGGACAAAAAGAGCTGTGTCACCCTGGTGTTGAGTTATTGTTCACTGCAAATAATGAGCCTGAGCAATTGAGCAAGGGTTGCTGGCTTATGCCACCATCTGTAAATCTTTTAATTTCTTGTGCTCGTAGTTGAAATTATGTACTTGATGCTACAGGTCTCTAATCAACCAACCTCTTGGACCTGGGAAAGAAGAAAAGCAGGAATGGGGAGGAAAGAGGAAAGATCACTCACCTGGTAATCATATTTTACCTGTCATTTTTATTCTAGTTATTATGAATCATCTTGTAGCATGATGTCAAAGTTTGGAGGGCAAGGCAGGATGTATCTTATACCAGAATATATGAAGACCCTTATGTTTTTCTTGGTCAAGCCAGACAGTTCTTTCATGTTTTAGTCTGTAAGATTCTGGCTTCCAGCCTTGTTCAAAGAGCAGATTTCAGTTCAGGAAGGAAACGGGGCAGTGTGACAGAGCCAGTTGTGTTACTCAGCTCACTAGTACTGCCTGGGACTCATAAAAGATCCTCTGCCTGATGCATGTAAAGTTTTGTGTCAAGATTCATGCTGCTTACAGGCTTCCATCATGCTCCAACTGAACAGACAGCGAGGCTTTATTTTTTTTTTTTTAACCGTGGGTTTGTCCATTGATGAAAACTTAAGTATCCCCATGAAAATGTCTCTAATTATTGTTCCTTAAATGAAAATGGCAATTATATCAAATGAGTGACAGAAAAAGTAATCCAATCTCTGTCTCCTCTGAATGTAATAAGGCACAGGTTTATGTGTGGATGCACAAGAGCACAAGGAAGGTTTTGCCTTCCCCTTTGTCCATCACCATCATCTGTCCCCACTACAAAGGCACAGCTATGGAGCTCCACTGCCACCTCCATGGCCAGACTACCTCTGCTAAGAAATAAATCATAGAATCATAGAATTATAGAATGGTTTGGGTTGGAAAGGACCTTAAAGATCACCAAGTTCCAACCCCCCTGCCACGGGCAGGGACACTCTCCACTAGCCCAGGTTGCTCAAAGCCTCATCCAGCCTGGCCTTGAACCCCTCCAGGGATGGGGCATCCACAGCTTCTCTGGGCAACCTGTTCCAGTGTCTCACCACCCTCATAGTGAAAAATTTCTTCCTAATGTCTAGTCTAAATCTGCCCTCTTTCAGCTTATACCCATTACCCCTTGTCCTCTCACTACACTCCCTGATAACGAGTGCCTCCCCATCTCTCCTGTAGGCCCCCTTCAGGTACTGGAAGGCTGCTATCAAGTCTCCTTGGAGCCTTCTCTTCTCCAGGCTGAACAACCCCAACTCTCTCAGCCTGTCCTCATAGGGGAGGTGCTCCAGCCCTCTGATTAATTTTGTGGCTCTCCTCTGGACTCTCTCCAACAGGTCCATGTCTTTTTTATGTTGGGGGCCCCACATCTGAACACAGTACTCCAGGTAGGGTCTCATGAGAGCAGAGTAGAGGGGGAGAATCGCCTCCCTTGACCTGCTGGTCACGCTTCTTTTGATGCAGCCCAGCACACGGTTGGCTTTCTGGGCTGCAAGCACACACTGCCGGCTCATGTTCAGCTTCTCATCCACCAATACCCCCAAGTCTTTCTCCTCAAAGCTGCTCTCTATCCGTTCTCTGCCCAGCCTGTATTTGTGCTTGGGATTACCTCGACTCATGTGCAGGACCTTGCACTTGGCCTTGTTAAATTTCATGAGGTTTGCATGGGCCCACCTCTCCAGCCTGTCAAGGTCCCTCTGGGTGGCATCCCTTCCCTCCAGCGTGTCTACCACACCACACAGCTTGGTGTCATCGGCAGAGTTGCTGAGGGTGCACTCCATCCCCCTGTCCATGTCTCCAACAAAGATGTTAAACAACACTGGTCCCAGTACTGACCCCTGTGGAACACCACTTGTCACTGGTCTCCACTTGGACATTGAGCCATTGACCACAACTCTTTGAGTGCGGCCGTCCAGCCATTTCCTTATCCAGCGAGTGGTCCTTCTGTCAAATCCATGTCCCTCCAGCTTAGAGACAAGAATGTCATGTGGGACAGTGTCAAAAGCTTTGCACAAGTCCAGGTAAATTATGTCAGTTGCCCTTCCCTTATCCACCAGCGCTGTGGCCCTGTCATAGAAGGCCACCAGATTCGTCAGGCATGATTTTCCCTTGGTAAAGCCATGTTGGTTGTCACCAACCACCTACTTGTTATCCATGTGCCTTAGCATAGATTCCAGGAGGATTTGCTCCATGATTTTGCCAGGCACAGAGGTGAGACTGACCAGCCTGTAGTTTCCCGGGTCTTCTTTATTTCCTTTTTTAAAAATGGGGGTTATGTTTCCCCTTTTCCAGGGGGAACTTTTGCGGGAACTTCACCAGAGTTCCACGACTTCTGAAATATGATGGATAGCAGTTTGGTAACTTCATCCATCAGCTCCCTTAGGACATGTGGTTGTATCTCATCAGGTCCCATGGACTTGTGAACCTTCAGGTTCTGTAGATGGTCTCAAATGTGATCTTCTCCTACAGCTAGAGGTTCATCCTTCTCCCAGTCACTGCCTTTGCCTTCTGCAACTTGGGCAGTGTGGCTTGAGCTCTTGCCAGTGAAGACTGAGGTAAAGAACTCGTTAAGTACCTCAGCCTTCTCAATATCCTGGGTAGCCAGGTCTCCTGCTTTCTTCCAGAAGGGGTCCACATTTTCCCTAGTCCTCCTTTTATCGCTGACATACCTATAGAAGTTCTTCCTGTTATGTCCTTTTAATGTCCCTGGCCATATTTAATTCTATTAGGGCTTTAGCTTTCCTAACCTGATCTCTGGCTTCATGGACAGTTTCTCCATATTGTCCCCAGGCTACCTCTCCTTGGTTCCACCCTCTGTAGGCTTCCTTTTTTAGTTTGATTTTGCTCAGGAGTTCCTTGTTCATCCATGTAGGCCTCCTGGCATTTTTGCCTGCCTTCCTCTTTGTTGGGATGCATCGCCCCTGAGCCTAGAGGAAGTGATCCTTGAATATTAACCAGCTTTCTTGGGCCCCTCTTCCCTCCAGGGCTTTATCCCATGGGACTCTTCCAAGCAGGTCCCTGAAGAGGCCAAAGTCCGCTCTCCTAAAGTCCAGGGTAGTGAGGTTGCTGTGCACCCTCCTCACTGCCCTGAGGATCTTGAACTCCACCATCTCATGGTTGCTGCATCCCAGGCTGCCCTTGAGTTCCACATTCCCCACCAGCCCTTCCTTGTTGGTGAGAACAAGGTCCAGCATAGCTCGTCTCCTGGTTGGCTCCTCTATCATTTGGAGAAGGAAGTTGTCATCAACACATTCCAGGAACTGTGTGGGTATTTAACAAACTGTCCCACTGGCCTCCTGTGATTTCCCTGCAAAACAGTTATTTTATTGTACTCTCTACAACACCTTAAAAGCTCATCTAATAACATTCTTAATCAAAGCACGTATTTCTTTTAAGTCAGTCATTAGCCAGTATCCATGCTGAGTTTTCTCTGTGCTTATCCAAACTTTTCCTTTAGTTTTTTTTTTGAGTATGCATACAGTAACTGTAGACACAGTAGTTGTGTAGGCACAGAGTTGGTGAGGTCCAGAACAACTAGAGGAAACGTTAATCTGCCACGACAAAACATGAACTATGGATCTGACTCAGGGACCAAATTTGTGAGTGAATGTTAGAATGTGGCTAGGAACCAGGGTATAAAAGCCACTGCAACCAGTCAGTTAATACTACTGAACGATGAAAACCATGATAATTACATGGTTGTATTTGCCTTTACAGCCATAGGAAATTTGTGGTAAAGCACAAACTGAAAAGCCGGCACAAAAACACTATCAGTGTCTCCAAATGGGTGTCAGATTTTGACAAGAACATAAAGAAGTCATTTTTCAAACCTCTTTTGTTATCTGCTTTGGTATCCTAAAGAGCAGGAAGGCCAGAAGCTGTAGCTGAGTTTGTGAGCAGTCCCTAAGATGCAATCCATATTTCCCTGCCCCAAGAGGAGCCGGGGAACTGCTGTCTGAGCTGCTGATAGGGACCAAATCCTGAAACTGCAATTCAGGGGACCCCCTGTGAGTCCCCCTGAGAGCTGAAGAGTGTCAGTGTCAGCAGGAGCAGAGGGAGAGTGCAGCAGTCACACGTCCTGAAGGTAGCCCTAGAAAGAAGAGTTTGCCTGTTCAGCACATCAAGGCAGGGTGCTAAGGCATGGCATGGGCTTTGAGTTGTTCTTAGACTTTGACGTATCCTCCAAAGTTTCTGAAGTCAGACCATTTTGCAGGTTTGGGCGGTGAGAAGAGGGGTTACATAGTTCTCCTTGAATTCTTCATAACCTTCCAGTTATACTCTCAGCTACATCATGGTTTCTAGGGAAGAAAAGAGGGGAGAGTAAAGATTTTGCTAAATAACATGAGCCTTGTCTGCAGATTGTTGTTGGGCTAGACTTTGGCCAATTTCCTAGAGGTCAGTTCTTTTTATTAAAGCAGCTTGGGACATATTTATGACTGCCTTCTTAAAATCCCCAACTTGTTGTGAGCCTTTTTGTTTCAGAAGGTGCCCCTTGGGAAGAAGGAGTGGGAGGTGGTCAAAGGTGACCACCACTTGCTCTGCTCTGGTTGTGTGGATGCAAAAGGAGATGTTGTAGTGAGCAGGAAAACTCCCTAAAATACCAGTGGTTTTTGCGGACAGACTGTTACCTTTGCAGCAGGCTGGGATCCTTCCCATAACATACTAGGATGCTTTTATAGGACCTGTCACCCTTCATCTCTCTGGGATGGAAGCTGATGTCTCATGAAACTCCCCACAGTGTTTTGTTTTGTTACTGGGAGTTTGGAGCTTGGGGCGTGAAGATCGTGACCACCGTCCCAAGGGATTCCCTGGGCTGCAAGCCGCAGCAGCAACCATTTGTTTTCTTTTGACAGCCTGTGGGGGCCCTGAAGGCAGCTAAAATCCACCAGTTGACTACAAGCTACAAACCACAACCCCTCTCCACTGTTTTAGAGCATGTACCTGATGGGAATATAAGCCCTGGAGGCCCTAGCTGTGCTTTCCTAACTGCTCTCTTGCATTTCACAGGATTTATTATTTTTTTTTTTAATCCAGGATTTGCCCAAAGGAGTTTGCTTGTATTTTGGTATTTTGGCATCCCTAGAAGTAATGGCAGCAGCTCCAGCTGCAGCTTTCCCCTCCGGGGATACCCAGAGGGAGAGGTTTTCAAAGGGGTGGGAGGTCTTTTGTACTCCTTTAAAATAACTTGTCTGCCACAAAAAGTCTGCAGAAAAGATGTTGTCCCACCCTACAAACATCAAGAAAGTGTGAGAACCAGGTTAGGAAACTATAGAAAGGATGTTTTATCCCTGAATATGTCTACGAGATCTCTGTTTTCATCTCTGAGAGCACTTCCTAAAAAGCACGGGTAGAAGGAATTGTAGATAAATTTGATCTGGAAGAATATAATTTCTTCACTTTGTTCAGTGGAAAATATTAGACCCCAGTGGCCTGTTCTGTCATCCCAGTAGAATGATAGAATTATTTAGGTTGAAAAAGACTTTTAAGATCATTGAGTCCAACTGTTAACCTAACAGTGCCAAGTCCACCCCCAAACCATGTCCCCAAGCAGCACAACTAGAGGTCTTTTAAATACCTCCAGGGATGGTGACTCAACCGCTTCCCTGGGTGGAATGTTGCAATGCTTGACAATACTTTCGGTGAAGAAATTTTTCCTTGAAGCTCCTACAAGAAGCAGATAACTATTATGGAGATGTGTTCTTGCAGTGATAGTGGATAGATGCTGGAAATGAAGGACCCCCTCTCTCCCACACACCAGTTTTGGGTAGATTTAAACCTTGTTGAAGAGTACAAAGAAATAATAATTAAAAACCCCTCAACCATATGGACCATATATGTGGTTTGTAAAGTCCAACAGTTATTTATGGATATGGCCAGACATCATGGATCCTGCCATATCTGATGTCTGACCTCTCAGTCTCTGTGGAAGATGGGGAGTTTTCTGTAGGCTGCCTGGTAGACAGTAATCTCCCCCAAACTCTGAGGTCCAAGACCTGAATCAGCAACTGTTTGCCTGTTCTACCAAAGGCTCTACTTAGCCTACACAACCAGGCTGGAAGGATAATTTTTATTGCACTGTGGTGGCTAGTAGGATGTCTCTTTGTTCTGCTTTATGACAAATTTATGCAGGGGACAGATCACCCCAACCTCAACTGTAGTGGATGGTGCCTTTTATTTTAAAACTCTTACCTACTGAAGATATCTAAACACAACTGAACATCTTGAATGGTGAGTGTCCCACACCCAACCTGCTGTGTTATAGTTAAGCTCTACTGAAGTCAGTAGAATTTACATCCTGCAAGGGGACAGAGGGGCAAAACGTGGTGTAGCCCTTACTGGGGGATAAGCATGCCAATTTCAACAGGAGAAGAGAAAAAAGACAGTTGCTCATTGCTTGGGGCTTTGTCATAAACAGGTAGTTCTGAAAACGATTTTTCTAGCAGTGCAGCTGCTCAAAACACAATAACAGCTACAAACACAATATTATTTCTAGAAACCACCCATGGCCTCAGTGCTGAAAGATGCAGAGGGGCCTCAGCACGAGGAACATCAAGTTCTCTTGTTCCAGACTGCGGTTTCCTTACACTTTTCCATTTTGGCATAAGTTTGCAAAGCCACTCTCCATTTTTAATATTTAAAGGTTAGCTGACGCACCAAGCATATTCTTGGGAAATGGTGTAGCTGCAATTCCAATAGGCATAGCTGAAAGTGGGGAAAGGAACGTGGTTGTATATCTCACAACAAATGGGGCGACAAACTGCATGAGCCAGGAAATCCATTTTTGCCTCGCCTAGGGAGTAAAAGTCTTACTTTTTGCTTCCAACTATAAGGAAGCTGGTTAAAATTAGATGATTCATGTTGATTCACTACAGGTTTAAAAACAAAGAGTCTCTCTGACCAAATTCTTTGGTGGGCAGGAGAGCCTTCTTTATTAACAACAAAAAACCCCCTAAAAACAAAAAGCACAACACACACATTCACACACGCTTAAAAGTTACTGTTTTTTTCCCTGGAAAATGTGGTTACTCTAATTGAGGGTTGTAAAAAAGAAAAAAAACCTTTTCAAGCATCCCACTCGATTAGTCATTCCAGGGTGGGTCAGCCTTATCATGTCACGTGATGTCCAGTAATGGTGATGCAATAAAACAGATGCTGTACGAATTTCGTGCCACCAGCCAGCAGCAAAACTATGCAAATCAAACCACCGTCCTTTTCTAGAAATTCCAAAACATCCCATCTCTTCCAGGCCCTGTGTTTAATAGTCTCTGCCTTCCCAGACAAACTAAATACATGATCATTTCTTCTTCGGCAGCACATGACCAGAATGAGGCCCACGCTACTGGGAATACAGCTGGGTTGAAATCCTCCTTGTGTACAGAGGGATACTCCACCTTCTCGGAAGAAAAATAAGATTTCCATAAATTGATTACAGTCTGGCAATCTATGCTGTCTGGTAACCAGTACTGAGGCAGGATCAAGCCACTTAGTCCTTCCAAGATACTATATTATCCCTGGAAGTTTGTATCCAAGGAAAGAAGGATGATGACAAAGTGGCATTCATTCTGTTTCTGTTTTGTGTATTTCTCATCTAATTGATATGTGGATACATAGAAAGGAAAGGTAATGTGCTCTGCTTTCAAAGTTAATAGCTAATTTATTTAAACACATTTCTATTAATCATAGAATCATAGAATGGCCTGAGTTGAAAAGGACCTTAAAGATCATCTAGTTTCAACCCCCCTGCTGTGGGCAGGGTTGCCAACCACTAGAGCAGCCTGCCCAGGGCCCCATCCAGCCTGGCCTTGAATGCCTCCAGGGATGGGGCATCCACAGCTTCTCTGGGCAACCTGGGCCACTGCCTCACCACCCTCACAGTGAAAAATTTCCTCCTAATATCCAACCTAAATCTCCCCTTTCTTAGTTTAAAGCCATTCCCCCTTGTCCTGCCACTGTCAACCCCTGTAACCAGTTGCTCCCCCTCCTGTCTATAGGCTCCCTTCAAGCACTGGAAGGCCGCAATGAGGTCTCCCCAGATCCTTCTCTTCTCCAAGCTAAACAAGCCCAGTTCCCTCAACCTTTCCTCATAGGAGAGGTGCTCCAGCCCTCTGATCATCTTTGTGACCCTCCTCTGTACCCGCTCCAAGAGCTCCATGTCCTTCTTGTGCTTGGGACCCCAGGCCTAGACACAGTACTCCAGATGGGGTCTCACAAGAGGAGAGGGGGAGAATCACCTCCCTCTCCCTGCTGGCCACCCCTTTTTAAATGCAGCCCAGGACATAGTTGGCCTTCTGGGCTGCCGGTGCATGCTGCTGGCCTATGTCCAGCTTCTCATCCACCAGGAACACTAAGTCCTTCTCTGCAGGGCTGCTCTCAAGAAGTTCTTCTCCCAGTGGATACAAGTACCTGGGATTGCCCCGGCCCAAGTGCACCACCTTGCACTTGGCCTTGTTGAACCTCATTAGGTTCTCATGGGCCCACTTCTCAAGCCTGTCCAGGTCCCTCTGGATGGCATCCCTTCCCTCTATTGTATCAACTGCACCACTCAGCTTGGTGTCATCTGCAAATTTGCTGAGGGTGCACTCGATTCCCTCATCTATGTCATTGATAAAGATGTTGAAGAGCACCGGTCCCAAGACAGACCTTTGAAGGACACCACTTGTGAGTGGCCTCCATCCAGACATAGAGCCGTTGATCACAACCCTTTGTCCATTGAACAGTCCATCATTCAAATTTATACCTCTCCCATTTAGAGAGAAGGATGTGGTGAGGGAGCATGTCAAAGGCTTTGCACATGTCTAGGTAAATTATGTCCGTCGCCCTTCCTTTTTCCACCGATGCTGTCATTCCATCATAGAAGGCCACCAGATTGGTCAGGCAAGATCTGCCTTTGGTGAATCTATGTTGGCTGTCTTGGATCACCTCATGGTCTTGTGCGTGTCTTAACATGGTTTTGAGGAGGATCTGCTCCATGATCTTCCTAGGCACAGAGGTGAGGCTCACCGGCCTGTAGTTCCCCGGGTCTTCTTTTCTCTCTTTCTTAAAAATAGGAGTAATGTCTCCCTTTTCCCAGTCACCAGGGACTTTGCCCGTCAGCCATGATTTTTCATATATGATGGAGAGTGTCTCGGCAACCACATCAGCCAGCTCTTTCAGAACCCTGGGATGTATATCACCTGGCCCCATAGACTTATATACATTCAGTGATACGAGGCAGTCTCGGACTCTTCTGCTGTTACAGTGGGAGGGATTCTGCTTCTCTCACCCTCACCTAGAGATTCAGGGTCCTGACAGACATGGGAAGCCTGACTGCCAGTGAAGACTAAGGCAAAGCACTTATTGAGCTTCTTCCATGTCTGAGGAAGCCAGTTCTCCTTTCTCATTTATCACCGGGGGAACACTCTCCTTGGCCTGTCTCCTCCTGCCTATGTACCTGTAGAACCCTTTCTTGTTATTTTTCATGTCCCTCGCCAAGTTCAACTCCATCTGGAGTACTGTGTTCAGATGTAGGGTCCCCAAAATAAAAAAGACCTGGACCTGTTGGAGAGAGTCCAGAGGAGAGCAATGAAATTTGTCAGAGGGCTGGAGCACCTCCCCTATGTGGACAGGCTGAAAGAGTTGGGGTTGTTCAGCCTGGAGAAGAGAAGGTTCCGAGAAGACTTAATAGCAGCCTTCCAGTACCTGAAGGGGGCCTACAGGAGAGATGGGGAGGCACTCTTTATCAGGGAGTGTAGTGAGAGGACAAGGGGTAATGGGTATAAGCTGAAAGAGGGCAAATTTAGGCTAGACATTAGAAAGAAATTTTTCACTATGAGGGTGGTGAGACACTGGAACATGTTGCCCAGGGAAGCTGTGGATGCTCCATCCCTGGAGGGGTTCAAGGCCAGGCTGGATGATGCTTTGAGCAACCTGGGCTAGTGGAGAGTGTCCCTGCCCATGGCAGGGGGGTTGGAACGCGATGATCTTTAAAGTCCTTTCCAAACCTAGCCATTCTATGATTCTATGATCTGTGCCTTGGCTTTCTTTATCCTATCTCTACACATCCGGACAACACCACTATATTCTTCCCAGGCTACATAACCCTGCTTCTACTTCCTGTACATTTCCTTCTTTTCCTTCAGTTTGAGTTGCAGGTCCTTGCTCAGCCATGCTGGTCTCCCGCCTCCTTTGCTCAATTTCTTCTGCTGGGGGATGGAGAGATCTTGCCCTCTCGGAAAGGTGTCCTTAAAGAGCTGACAGCTCTGTTCTGTTCCCATGCCCTTAAGGACAGTTTCCCAGGGGATCCCATCCAGTAATTCCTTGAACAGCTGGAAGTTTGCTCTCCTGAAGTTCGGGGTCCTGACTCTGCTTTTTGCCAGGCCCATATTTCTCAACATCACAAACTGCACCAGGGCATGGTCACTAGAGCCCAGGCTGCCCCCGGTCTTAACCTCTCTAATGGTCTCCTCTGCATTGGTGAGCACTAGGTCTAGTAAAGCTTCCCCTTGGGTTGGCCCATCTGTTATCTGGACCAGGAAGTTATCTTCAATAGACCCTAGGAGTCTCCTGGATTGTTTGCAGCCTGCAGTGTTGTTATCCCAGCAGATATCCGGGTGGTTGAAATCCCCCATCAGGACAAGAGCCTGTGAGCTTGACACCTCTTGCAGCTGAAGCAAGAAGGCCTCGTCAACAGGTTCTCCCTGATCAGGTGGCCTGTAGTAGACCCCAACCACTAGATGTCCTTTGCTGGACCAGTCCTTGGTTTTAAACCATGAGCTCTCAACCTGGTCATGACTGCTGCTCAGATGCAGCTCTTCGCAATCTACCCACTCCCTAACATAGAGGGCAACTCGCCCTCCCCTCATACCCTGTCTATCCCTTCTGAAAAGCCTGTAGCCCTCAATCACAGTGTTCCAGTCATGCGATTCATCCCACCATGTCTCTGTGACAGCAATTAGGTCATATTTCTCTAATTGCACCACAGTTTCCAACTCTTCCTGTTTATTTCTGATGCTGTGTGCATTGTTATAGAGGCACTTCAGCTGGGCTATTGCCCTCATTACCTTCTTGGGGGAGCCCTTCCTAACACCTCTGGGACAAATCTGGGGTTTT
>WKFP01015545.1:169817-207287 GCA_011057875.1 Pterocles orientalis | reverse complement strand
TGAGAGGACAAGGGGTAATGGGTATAAGCTGAAAGAGGGCAGATTTAGACTAGACATTAGGAAGAAATTTTTCACTATGAGGGTGGTGAGACACTGGAACAGGTTGCCCAGGGAAGCTGTGGATGCTCCATCCCTGGAGGGGTTCAAGGCCAGGCTGGATGATGCTTTGAGCAACCTGGGCTAGTGGAGGGTGTCCCTGCCCATGGCAGAGGGGTTGGAACGCGATGATCTTTAAAGTCCTTTCCAAACCTAGCCATTCTATGATTCTATGATCTGTGCCTTGGCTTTCTTTATCCTATCTCTACACATCCGGACAACACCACTATATTCTTCCCAGGCTACATAACCCTGCTTCTACTTCCTGTACATTTCCTTCTTTTACTTCAGTTTGAGTTGCAGGTCCTTGCTCAGCCATGCTGGTCTCCCGCCTCCTTTGCTCAATTTCTTCTGCTGGGGGATGGAGAGATCTTGCCCTCTCGGAAAGGTGTCCTTAAAGATGTCCACTAGATGTCCTTTGCTGGACCAGTCCTTGATTTTAAACCATGAGCTCTCAACCTGGTCATGACTGCTGCTCAGATGCAGCTCTTCGCAATCTACCCACTCCCTAACATAGAGGGCAACTCGCCCTCCCCTCATACCCTGTCTATCTCTTCTGAAAAGCCTGTAGCCCTCAATCACAGTGTTCCAGTCATGCGATTCATCCCACCATGTCTCTGTGACAGCAATTAGGTCATATTTCTCTAATTGCACCACAGTTTCCAACTCTTCCTGTTTATTTCTGATGCTGTGTGCATTGTTATAGAGGCACTTCAGCTGGGCTATTGCCCTCATTACCTTCTTGGGGGAGCCCTTCCTAACACCTCTGGGACAAATCTGGGGTTTTCTCCCACTGCTGCCCAAGGCGACAGCATTCCCTCGCTCTTCTTCGTTGCCCAATACATCCCCTCCCCCCATCGTGTCTAGTTTAAAGCCCTGCTAGTCAAGCCAGCCAGGTTCCTTCCTTGAATCTCTCCATGATAGAGAATGTGACTTTGAGTGCCTAGTTATAATCAGTTTTACCCAATACATGAGGGAAAGCCTAATAAAAGTGTTACATTCCAAGATTTTATTGCCACAAAGTGAGATAGTGTTAGCAACATATGATGAAGTACAAGGATGCAATCAGAACGACTAGCACTGAGTACAGCAGTCCCTATAAATTAGACTGTCTGAATAAATGATATGATTTTTATGTTGAATCTGGTTTTACTTGAAAAAGGGGCAATATTTCTGCTAGAACATGAAGCCTGGAAGTTATTCATGACCGAAACTTTTCTTCATTCTCCAGCTGCCAACAACAAATCTACAGCAACGCTGTCATCTCCCTTTAAACACTTTGTTGAGACACATCCTGCCAGGCTGTAGATGAGTTCTCTACCTTATAAGTAAAGTTCTCTAAAAACTTCTGAAGCTGCTTTGGGTATATAAGTAAACTCTAAAGGGTTTTTTTCTAGTGAGAAAATGTGTTCCATCTTGAATTGCACTTCTAAAATATGTAGACATGCTTTTTATAGGTAAGGAAATGATACCAGAGATCAATTTGACTGTCTAATTAATGCCTGAAGAATGAAAAGCAGGGTTTTCAAAATATGACCCCAGCTGTAGTGAAAAGCCAGGATGTGATGGCAGCTGCCATGTGGCAAGTGCAATAGAGTGAAGAGCCCATTACTGATGGCTTGCTGCTGATCAGAACTGTCCATTGTACCCAGAGAAGAGACAACTGTGGTCCATAGATACCTTCCTAAATATAGCTCTGGAAAGGTATGTCACATCAGAAGTTTCCTCAGCCACCATGCCACGTACATGTCAGAGAAGTCAACTGAGCCAAACACACAGCTGTGGTGGAGCAAAATCATCTTGGGACTTACCCTCCAGGCTTGAGCAGCTCCACATGGCCAGCTATGGTGACCCTGCAAAGCCAAGGCGTCAGAAGGTTCCTGCGAGACAGCTCTGTGCCCTCCAGCATCTGATGAAGCCAACGTGTGGTTTGTGGGAAACAATTCAGGAATGCCAAACATTTTGAAGGGTCTTCAAGTGCTGGCCCAGGAGGAGAGCTTGGGACTTAGACTGGAAAAGGCCTGGGGTAAAATTCAGTAGGGACTTGTGGAGTTAACTACTTGGAGAAGTTGCGATTAGGGCAATAGAGTGTTTGGCCTGAGTAAGGGAAATAGGGAAACAGACTTCTGGCAGGGTTTCAGTGGAGAAGTAGTTGAGGAAGCCTAATTTGCAACAGACTGACAGTGAAGTGTGTTTAAGGACTGGGGCCTGGTGAAGGTTATAATAACAAAACCATTTATTTTCACAGGACAAGGCCTTTCCAAGGCGTTCAAGTTTTCCCAGAATCAAATATTCAAAAAAGCTTCATCAAGGCTTGCAAAAGACCTACAATGCCACCGTTCGTACCTTTGGCCTGATGCTGAGTTTGATGCTCAGGCCTTTCTCCACCAGCACAACACAGATGTACAAAAGGCTGAGTCTGATCCAGTTACAGCCTTGAGGTGCTTTGAGAGGCACGCGCAGACTGGATATGCAGGAAAAAGCTGCCAATATTGGGTATCCTCTGCCAATACCTCAACATGGAAAATATTCTTCAGTTTCTGCAACCATGTGCTCCCAGATCCTCCTTAAAAGAGATTCCCCACCCCCTGCATGATGTGTGATGCTCTAACATGGCAACTTGGAGCAACTGAGCAGAAAACAGCAGTTTTCTGAGCTAGGATGGAGGGATGCAAATGGCATTTGGAAACGGAAGAGCAGGAACTGAGACCTGTCAGATGAAAAGAGAGAGAGAATGTAAATACAAAGACAATTTCCTTCCAAACAAGAACTTTCAACCAAATATTTCAATACCCCTTATACAACAAATTGAGGTAAAAGAGTCAGAAATTAATACGCAATCTTTACTCATTCACAGGAATGGGAGAGGCTTAAAAGCTCAATAATATTGTCGTCTACAGTCTTTACTGGAGACAGCAAAGACATGCAATGATGTTATGTTTAATTTGGGAAAGGAACACATTTTCTGGGTCTTATTTATTTTTTATTGGCATTTTTGTTTGAGAGAAATTGTCTAACCTCATTAAACCTTCATGCATGGTGAATTTACCCAGGTGAATTGTACAAAACCAATACAGAACAAGAGATCACCCACCCACTCTGCTTGGAAGGGGCATTAGCATGAGAGTTTTGGAACAAACTGAAGGAACGTTGCAAATGCACTGTGTTGTATGGATGTGCATTGTCTTTTACTAGAATGCTATATAATGTGTATATATAGCATTTACTAGAATGCTATATATATAACTATATATAGTTATATAGGTAACTATACATGCACCCTGTTAGGCTTAGCTTTCTGATTGCAAAGGTGAATACAAAGAAGGAATAATTCTGGAGTAATTTATTTTTAATAATGCCATATCAAAATGGTTAAATAAATTAGCTTCAGATCTGACCAGGTAGCATGTGATGTCAGCAATAGCAACACCGGTTTTGATAGTTTATCTGTGATATTTTGTAATTTTTGATCTTTTCTGCCTGTGACGTTATGATTTGGAGAAGTCCTGGAATCTAGAAACATTCTATTGGGTAATTCGGCAGAGAACAATAGTACTGCAAGAAAAAAACCCAACTCTTTTCTAGGCTTAAAAATAGCCAGTATTAACAGGTCTCTAATCTTGTGCAGATCTGTCACTTGGGCAATGTAGTAATAAATTTGAGGACTGAACACTCACATTCTGATGTTTCCATTTCTTAATAATTCAAACTGCTTGCCAAACATAAGGAAACTTAAATTCCAAAGTTGCTGTCATGCTGTGTCAAAGAGGAATCAATCATTTTCCAATAGATGGTGTCCAGTAACAACGCCTGCCAGAATCTCAGTGGGAGGCTCTGAAAGCATATAACTGAAGGCAGAGGCAAACGTATTTCACACATCTCTTTAGCGTGATTAGGTTTTCCAATGCCTGATACCTACTCTGAAGTAACCATGGCCATTTCATCTTGCTTTCTGTTTTTCAAGTATTGGATTATTTACCTTCCTTCAACTCTCAGTTGCAGGGCTCATTAGTGACTGACATTTGGCAATTTATATTTGTGAGGGATGTTGGCCAGTGAGCTGGTCATGGATCTGTGTCTACTGTGTACGTGGAGTCACAGGAAGGGACCTCAGGAGGTCCCTGATCCAAGAAGGGTCAGAGCTGAGCTCAGACTACGTTGCACAAGGCTGTGTCCAGTTGGGTCTTGAAAGCCTCCAAGCTGATGGCCTCTTGGTAGCTTGCTTCTGCACCCCAGGAGGCTACAGAGGTCCCACACCAGATGACAGTGTTGTGCCACTGAATGCTTGGGCAGCATTAGAGCATCATAAAGACTTCATGTTCCTTTGGGTCATGGCTTCCCCTGGTCTCGTATCATTCTTACTGTTCACTGCCCTGGGGAAAGGTGTCCTGTGGAGGGCTAGCAGAGACCTGCAGATTTTCCCTATTGACCTAAGGAGTTGTATTTTTGATGGGAAAGGCATAGGAAGGTGCCAGCACACCACAGTCACGATAGTAGCATAGCACATATGAACCCTGTGTGGGAGAAGAAAAGATTTAACAGAGCCAAAAATAAACACAACTTCTATTATCCATCTACTAAAAAATGTCTTGTCCTTATGTTTTCCACTCTTAGAGCTGTGGACTTGGACAGGCAAGGGAAGAAATCTTCCCTTCCCAGAAATTTTAACCAAGCTGGATGAATTTCTGAGAGCGAGCTTAAGTGGCTGACACTGATGGGAAAGATAATCAGTCCTAGGGTGAGCGCTTTGTTTCACTGATTCAGACATTGCTCAGTTAATGTTACGTCCAGTACTTGCAAGATCCCAGCACAACCCTTGTGGTTTCCCCCATTGGTTTACTTCACCGTGTATCAGTTCCTGGTAGGACCAAAGTGGAAGCAAGAGAAGAGAAGCAGGCACTGGCAGAAACAAGTAATAGGGGCCTCTACAACTGAGCTAGTGTTCTGTCATATAATACAGTAAAGGAGTATAAATTAAGCATGAATAAATTCAAGTTGGAAAGTAGAAGATGCCTAACTATCAGAGGAGGGAGATCTTGCAACACCCTATTCACAGAAGCAGCAGGAGGCAAAACAACATGATTATTTTTAGGATGGAGCAACCCTGTGCTTGTGAAAGCAAGTGTGGTAAGAAAAGGGCTTGGCCTTGGTGCTCCAAGAAATCCTAGTGCTCCCTTGATCTGTAGGAAAGGTGAATTTAAGAAAGCTGATTATCCATACAGGGCAAAACAGATTCATTTTCCTCTATTCTGGAGATGTGTTGCAATGGACTCCTGTGATGTGAGTGAGGAAACACTTGTATGTTCAAATGCAGAGTTGTCCATCAAAACAAGGAACACAACCTCTCTGTTTTTTAATTTGACTTGTGGTTAATGAAGCCCTGGGGGCATTTTCCTTGCCCAATTAAGCATCAGTTATAACAAAACGCTTGAAGATAACTATCATGTTTCTGAGTTCTTTGTTTTTTACAAAAAATCCCAGCAACAAAACCTTTCAAAACCAGATGCGTTGCCTTTCTTTACTACCGGGTAAGCAAGTCTTGCATTTGGGGGTTTGGGGTTTCATGACCTGTTTATGTCACAGCATGTAAGACACATCAGGTGGTTTCATTTTAGCTCGTGCACACATATAAGATGTGCTGCAATCATCTCCCTGTATTTTTATGTGAGCGTTCAACAAAAAACTCCTTTATGTCTGTCTGACCTTCTGCTGAGGGTGGTCTTCTGCAGCTGCTGAGCTAACGATCAGTGAAATGCTATTTGCTGTCAGGGTACACTGTTGGGAATTCAATTTATTTCCAAACTGAAATACCGGTCCAGGTAGTCTTTCTACAGAAGATCTATCTGGTTGCTGCTCACCACAGCTATTAGTTGTGTTTCTCTGTTCTTAGTTGTCTGTCAAACCTGTTTAATTTCCTTCTGCCACAGACTTTGGGGGAAAAGCAAAAGCAGTAAGTGTTGTATATCTTAACCATGTTTCATGTAACACTCATAAATAAGCTTGGGAAGCATGATCAAGATGAAACGAATATTTGGGGGTTGGCAAAGCTTCTAGAAAACCACAGCATCTGTGAATGGGGCTTAATCAGAGTCAGATGCTATGCAACATTGTCGTGACTGACCCGACGATATAATGAAGTATTGTATTAAATTTGCAAGTGACACCGAGCTGGGAATCAGGGCAAGGTTGCAACTCAAAGAAGTCTTGCCAAATTGGAAATATATTACAGAAACAAAATTAAACAAAACACTTTTCAACAGGGACAAGTGTGGGATGTGCAGACACCGAGGATAACATCTGGCTAGGCAGCACGTCAGTAGGAAAGGGACTATAAGCTGAACATGAGTCAACAAAGTTGTAGAGCTACAAGAAAAGCAAAAACCGGTCTGCATGAATAAGAGGATGACTTATAAGGCATATATATGGAAACACCCAACCACTGTGTTGAAGCATGGCTGCAGCTGAAGCTCTGTGTCTGGCTGGGGGGACTGCACATTGCAGACATAACTATTTGGAAAGAGTCCAGAGAAGAGTAATGAAAAAGCAGAAGCCTAGAAAATGTAGTCTTTGAAGAAAGATGGAATTTACTCACGTTTCTCTTGAAGAAGGGATGAGCAAGCAGGGATATCACAGGCTTCTAAATCACGAAATGTTGCTGCAATGGTGAAGGGAACAATCATTTCAAGCCGTGGGGCAGAAGAGGTGGGTTAGACAGCCTGCTGGGGTACCATCCACCCCTGCAAGCTGGAAATCACCGACCTGGTGAAACAACCCTGGGAAATATGGATGAGGGCTCGAAGCTATTTTAAAAATGAGCCTGTACCACTTCAAAGAAACTACAGCTTCACAGCTCTTTTTCATGCCTGCCAGGAAACCCTGGGCAGTTGTGCTGTGGGGAGATGGGGCTGCACAACACCACTTGAAAGAAATTGCCAGAAAGCAAAGGTTTAATTCTTACCACCCCATCCAATGGCAGCAATAAAAAAATTCTGCGTTAGTGTCTGGTTTAGTCTCACTCTTCTCGCCATTGCAACATAACCAGGAAATTATTTATCCCACATGTCTTAGTTTGCAGAATTTGACCTTAAGATAAAGAGAAAAGAAGTAAAAAAGGAGATATGGAGTTTAGTTTGGGTTGGTTTGTGTCTCAGAGCACACGCAAAATAAGGTATCTACGTCGAAAGGGCCCTGAACTACCCCAAAATCAGGTCCTTAGATAACTTCAGAGGCATTACCACCACACTGGATGTGTTCAGTGCTTGAGCTCTTTTCAGGTACCATTCAGACCTCTCTTAAGAACTGCATCTGTCTGGGGATTATGGGAAAAAAATTTTTTGCTATGTTGAAAATTGACTATGAACATTTACTTATCAAGGTTTTACAAGGAGTAGCTCTGAAGTTTGACCTCCATAATGACTATGAAAAGTCCTGAAAAGGCAGAACCCAACCTGAGTGTCATCAAAAGTTGCACAAAGATACAGCAACACGGAGGGGTAGAGCTTAATCACAGAATTATATTGTCTCAGGAACTTCCTTGTCCATTATGACACAGCAGGATGCTACGACATGGATAAACGAGACTTCCTAGCTGGCACTAGTTTCAGTCCCAGCAAAATCAGTGAACAAAATCCTGCAGGGGAAGGTATTACTGAAGGGGTCAAGATACTGAAGATCTAACAGATTTATAGAGCTGCATAAGGAGGTTTTTACCTAAGATTTCTGGGCCAAGGAGGCACGCAAACCCTTGGAATGCTTTCATTGCAACCAGATGGTACACAGGACAGGAGAAAGACCAAGTGGGAAACCATTAAGAGGAGGAGGTCAAATATCAGCCACTGAGGTGGCAACATCTGGATGTTTAGTAAGCCTGTGTAGGAAAAAATTCATATATCTCTTAGAGGGAGTGCTTTGTTTTCAAGTTAAAGCAGCATAGATGATGGGAAAACTCCTTCAATTCTTACACTAGCAAAATCAAACAAGCTTGGGTTGCTGAATAACAGTTCCTGTAATGATCAGCACCTTCTGCATTTGAGTGTTGAAGTAATTCATCTGTTTGATGGTTAACAAACTGAGGCTGACAAGTCTGTCTTTCAGCTTCATAACACACTGTATCTCCTAGACCTTACTGTGGTGATCTCCTCTTTTCCCCTGCTTCCTTTTAGTGCAGTGAAAGCAGAAAACAGTGTTCCCTGCAGTGCTGCAACTGAATTCAATTAATTGACAAGTGCTAATGGAAAGAAACCCTATTTCACAGGTTTCTGTGATCAGAAATACAAGGGGATGTGGATAATTCTGCCTGTCCATTTGTCCCAGCTGACATTGCTGCTGACAATAATAACACCTTGAAAACCCTCGCCCACTCCTTGGAACCTGAGAACATTTTCACCTGTACACAAGAATTGCCGTTGTCTTTATTCTCGTAACATCAAGGCATAATGAATATTATTTCATCATCTTGAAGCTTGACAGTGATTAGACGAAGTGTCAGACCAACAAAAACTGGAAACATAATGATCAGAAGTGGGTAGTCTTCCAGACACATCTGACACACTTCTACTCCATGTAACTTTTTGAACTTGCTGCAATGCCATTCCTCTGGGGACCTCTCTATGTATGAAAAACATACTTTTTCTTTTTTTTCTTTTATCTTGAAATAATAATAAAAAAAATCTTTGCAAAGAATATTGTCTTTTTTTTACAAACAGGATGCTAAACCAGAGATCACTCACCTAATCTGTCATGGTACAGTTGGGAAGCCAAGAGGAGCCTGAGTCAGCCAGGTCTCTGAGGTCCCAAACTGTATTCAGTTTCCTAACTTCATGCTGAGCTCAATATGAAATTAGTTGCCTAAAATAATTGTCTTTAATTTTTTTGGTAAAATCTCCAAACTTTTTAATAATCACACTCTAGATAATGGAAGGTTTACAAAAACATCCTTTTATATTAAGAGGTAAAACCATCTGCAGATGGGCTGCTATTGATTATTTGGAGAGTGGTAACACTATCAGACAACAAAACCTTTATTGCAATCTTAGTTAAAATAACCCCCCTCTCCCAACCAGTGCATATGTACTTTTCAAAATAAATAAATACATCTTTGAGGAACACTTTTAATGCCTTGCTTGGATATGCTACATTTCTCGATGGGTATCTGAAAGTGACGTCTTTCCATGTAATATCTAGAAATGAATAGAAAGAGTCAGAACCAGACAGAATGACAGAAAGAAACAAATTTCTCTAAGTAACTAGGTAGAGAAGGGTCAAGGCAGGAAACATTTTGTTGTCTTGCAGTTGGTTTGAAGCAGTTTTTGAACTGTTTTATGCTTTAATAATATGGCTGGGGGAGTGGAGAGTTTTTGCCTAGAATAAAACTGGAAGAATGATTCACTGCATGTCTGCAACGGTTCCTTGATCCCAGTTAAGTCTGACACCACTAACACCTATGAGTCAGCGGAGGCTCCTTGCGATGGGCTTTGCCTGCCCTGTTTTGAGCCTGTTACAGTAGGATCTTTACCCAAGGCTGGAAATTGGCTTCCAGCATTGCCTGTGTCAGTCTTTCCTACCCACTATCAAATACCACCAGCCTCCACTAAGAGCAGGGATCTATTACTACATCCTATCATCTCTGCAATACAGCTGCAATAGTCTACACTTTACTGTTTATGTCCAGGACCTCAGTACTGTTTATCATCTCTCTGTGGCCAAGGTAACAGCTGTTCCCATAGGGACTTTGTGATGTGATGTTGAAGATGAACATCTGGACTGGGCAATGTAGCCCAGAAAAGGACAACTGTCATAAACAGCAGCCAAGCCATGGGAAGGGTTTGTGTGTTATGCTTGACAATGCCTTACTCTCCTTGAATTTTCATGTGCTCTGTGCTTAGATTTAGAAAACAATTCTACTTCTAAAAAGATACAGTGTAATTTTGGGATTTGACAAAGTAGAAAATAAGGGAGCTTTTCCATATATGATGCTACATTTTTCACATCTTACAATACATCTTTGTCTTGTGTAGGTCCAAGACTTCTCAGCCTCTAAGCTGCTTTAGCTTTCTATCTTGACTTGGCCTACGAATCCCCAGACAACTGTTACAACATTTAAATTTTTGGCTAATGAACAGGTTTCTATCTTCTGGAGACATTTGCTAAAAAATGTGATGAGCAAATGGTAATGGGAATACTTGCAAGCACATTTGATTGATCTAATTGCTACATTTATCCAGAATTAGAACATTTTGCAGTAGTTCTCATTATTTTTTTTAGTTCTATACCTAAACCTAGTTGTTTATTGGGCTTTTTTTTGGGTGGTGAGGTGGTGTTGTTAATCAATGTCTTACTAAAGAGTCTTTTCCATACGTAAGTAGGATGTACTGCTGGCTGTTCTGCAAAATTAGATAACATCTGAGAGCTACCACCTCCCATCAAAAATATTTTGTATACATAGCACGTGGGCTCCTTCTTAAAAGATAAACATTAGCGAACAATGCTAACAAATAATTCAACAAATGTGGAAGTAAGTACAATTTAAGCTATTTGCCATTAGTCACAGCGTGTCAGCAACAGGTCTGGAACAGAAGACAGATTTTTTGATGTGAAAGCAAATGTGGACGCATCTTCCAGATTCCACTTCAAAGTATTCATTGCAGTGTGAACTGTGCTGGACAGTGTTAATGGATAGTCCAGATAAGAAAAACAAGTTTTCAAATAAATCCCCACGTCCGTAGTGCTTGCTCCGCAAGTATTGATTATAACGAATTGATGCCTAAACTAAGACCAGCTTTGGGAATACAGAGCAAAGTGTTTGGGAGGCATTTGGCAGATGGTTAAACAACTCTGCAAAGCTCTCCAGCGGGAAGATTATCTGCTAAATTTTTCACTTTGCAAAAGACGGTAAGTTTTCCATGTCAGCCACTCTGAGCAAGCAATCTCCACAGTGATATCACCTGGAAAAGCAGCGATTAAGGGGTTCGTTAATATCCATGTCCATCATATAAAGTCATCATTGCTGTTGGTGAAAGCGAGTTTCTGGTGTAGAGGAATATTTTGACTCCTCACCTGTTAGCTTTGGACTGAATTACTGTGACAGACTTTCCTTACACCCGATGCTTTTCCTAAAGTGGAAGGCAGCACAGGATTTGGGTCACAGCTTGGTACCAAAGGCTCCATCTTTCCATGGCACATCACACTCATGTGCCGGGAACTGAAATACTTGTCTGTTGAATGCTGGATAGAGTTTTTCTCGTATTGGGTTTTGTTCACAAAGCCTTTAATGGGGTTTGAATTATTTATCTTGGTCTCTGTCTCCTCCTGCGCCACGCAGTTTACAGTCATGGTCAGAGCTGGAGTCCTGTTCACTGATAAATGATACAGTTTTCTGCGGGGACAGGGAGAAATCCACTGGCATTTGACTTTCTGGCTTTCCTGAAGGTACAGAGTAATTCTGTTGCATCTGACTTCAGGCTATGCACTGAATTTTTTAGCTGCTGGGTTTTTTTGATTGATCATTGACTGGACAAAAACAGAGTTTCTGGAATGGATTATTTATTTTTAGTAAAAATTTAATCAGAAAAAAAAGTGGTTTTGTAATGCTTATGTAAAAGATTTATATTTGTCTTTGTTGCTTTTAATTGGCTTCAAAATTCACAATCTTAAAGCTTGACATTGAACACATCCTGCCTGAGCTTATGCTGCCCTTGAGCTTCCACCACATCTTCAAAAAATGAGGGAAAATTACAGTGGTTCCTACAGTCATGCTCTCTTTCATTCGACGACTCAAACAAATTTTTTTTTTAAAATGACAAATACATTGTTATTTAAAAAATACATACAGGGATGATTCACATGTTGTCTGCTCACCCCCTGTAACGCTCTTAGCTTAAATTCTCTTTACAAGCCCTCAAATTCCAATTGTAAAAGGTTGTATCTTTACCAAAGCATGGTCTCACAAGAAAAACTGAAGTCAAAATCACAAAAACAGTTCCTGTACTGCAGTCTGGGATTTTCGGACTTCTTCAAATCTGGCCACTCATCTCTCTATTCCTCTAGAGCTTTGAGAGGAAAAGATTGGAGCACACTGAGCTATTGCCTTGGAATAAGGTCTTTTAACCTCTAAAATAACTTTGCCAGTGCTGTAACCACTGTTCTTTAAGGTTGCACTATGTGATAATTTATTTGCAGGAAGTTTTGGATGTCTTCATGGTAAATTTGCAGGAAAAAAAAGATTCAACAATCTGGTTTGTTTTCAAAGAGTATGTAAAAATAAAGTTAAAATATTATCAAAGGGCTATTTGGGAGGAATTTAAAAATTACTTCCGCCAAGAAAAATACTTTTGGAAGCTGATGGCAAGGTCAATATTTGAAGATTTTATTCTTTAACTTTCTTAACAGAGTCTTTTCAGTGCAAACAAAGATACCCTATCATTAGCCATCCACTCAGGCGGTCCTGCTGGATTTTCTCCCTCATAACTCTGAGGAATGGTCATAAGTCTTCATGAAGGAAGGCAAAATTTTAATCTGCCAGAAGTTATATAAGTGAGCTGGAGGTGAACCATTCATTCCATTAGAGGGTCCTGTATTTTAAAAATAAATGGCCTTTTAAATGACGCACAAGAATTTCCCTCCAGACTGGTCTTGTGAAATGTAGTGGCTTTGTTTCTGTCGTGGTTTGGGTTGGAGGCCTTTGGGTAAATAATAGGTTTTTTTAGCTCTCATACAGTTATTCCTTCAGATGCATTCTAATAACTGTCTAGGGTTCCTTCTGGGGCAACAATAACATGGTAATAATAACTGCTCTAGCTTAAGTGCAGAAGAAAGAAAGGTATTTCAGGAAAGGATATTCAGCTCCACCTAAGATGCTGTTGGCTGACCTGCAACTATTTTCCCCTCCAGAGCGGGCCAGCAAAAGGATTTGCATTTTATCAGTCAGTAAATCTCCTTTTAATCCTGTTGACAGCAGAGTCCTTGAAGGCATTTCCGGAGGGCTGAAGGGCACGCATGTCCCTGCCAGGGGACAGGCCAGCAAAGGAGAGGAAAAAGCAATCCTTCACAAGGTCATTAGAAAGTGAACGTCATCAGAGCTGCTCAGCACTTCCCTTTGCTTTCCAAACGGTGTGTTCATGAAATAGCGGTGGTACTGGCAGGGTGGACAATTTCTGCAAGGACCAGTAACATTCTTCCCACCTGGCATGGAATTTCTCCATCAAGATCTTTTAAAAGGATACTAAATACCCAAAGTTCTTCTTGCAATTCTGTAAATATCTGCAGACACAGCACAAAACTGTATAAATTCTGCTGTAATACTGAAAGGTTTAAGTGCTCCCTAGAAAATATCACTATTTGTTTTAAACACAAGGACAAAGATTCAGAGGAAGCCTAAGCATGAGCCTTAAGGTGCTGATGAATAGCTCTTGGTTTCTTGCCTTCCTGGGGATGGCCTGGAAGGTTAGGGCTAGAGTTTGTTGCCTTGTATCGTCCAGTATGGCAATTTGTGACTGGAAACTTCTTAGGTCGTTGGAGGAAGTGAAAGAGAAATTTGAGGAGAATGCTTGGTCTCCCTAATTATATACCCAGGTGCTTTACTTAGTTCAGAGGTGGGTGAACGCTCCACTTCAGCTAGTGCAAAATGCTTCCATATTAAATTATTGGTTATAAATTCAGAACGTGAATTTGCATCAGCCACTGAGGTTATGTCTGGATAAACTGCTTAGGTTTAAAACTAAAATTTGCCTGACTTTTCCAAGTCAACCTTCTCTATAATCCTGGGATTTATACTCTGCTTTTTTTTTTTTTTTAAAAAAAGTTATCCGTCAATTTTGAATGTTTGAGTAATAAGCTAATAGCAGCTTTTACAGCTTTGATTTAGACAGTCCTCTCAGTTGCTTGACAAAAATCTGTAGAGGGAATGAGTAGAGCTGTTCATGCCCGTGTATCAATTTTGGTATTATTTTTTCTGTAACTGCTATTGTTGTTAAAGAAATAAATTGCTTTCTCCAGTCTAAGCCACAAACTCTTCTCCCTCACTGCATCAGAAATTGGAGTATTTGCCACAGAAAGTTGACATTTCAGTTCTAGAGGATGTTGCTCTGTCTAAATGGCAGAGAAAACAAGTCAAGAAAATTGAAGGTCTTTTCCTCCGTGATCTGAAAGTGATCAACTCTTATGACCGCATTTGGGTTCTGTGATATTTTGAAAATGTAATATGAATTTAGAAAACCTGGCTTTTTAGCAATGTTTCTAAAAATGTATCTTGAAAGTTGTTTCTGGGATAGTATCATTAATAAAGATACTCTATTAGGATACCATCAATTACTCTTCATTTTACAAAATAAGTCTTTCTACATATGTGGCTTACCACGCCATGTCTGGGGACCTCATCTATTGCAGATGCCTCTTCATTCTCTTATGTGTCAAAATATGGGTTCCCTTCTGTAATTGATTAATATTTCACTCCCAAATTCACTTGAAAATTAGAAAGCTTGGTTTCAAAGGGAAAATGACAAATGTTGTAAAATACAGATGAAAATATAAAAAAAAATTCTTCAACCTTTGAGATTTTCTAAAATTGACTTGAGGGCCACCAACAGTCACTTCTAGCCTCAGCTATCCCGTGTAAGATGATATCCAGATAGAGATGTAAAGACCGAATAAAAAATCCTCACACCCTTCAGAGGGATAAGGTGAAATAAGATAAATAGCTCCAGAAGGAAAGTTTAGAATAGAAATCTCATTCAGATTCTCAGGTTATAGAAAATAATCTGTAAAATTCTCTCATGAATGCACTTTTTGCAACATACAGTGATAAATCAGTTGTCTTCTGAAAGGATTTGGTTCAAATCCTTAAGTCAGCAGCAAGCTTGACAATAGTCAGTGTTAAGCAGCTGAAAGCTGTTGCTATCTGGGCAATACAGATTCGGGAAGCTAACTCCTCTTCCAGTTGCTTATGGTATTGTGGGTTTCATTTTCATTTAAGAGAAAGTTCTTGCTAGAAAACATCCACCATGTCTGTAACTACGATATTATAATAAGTTTAAATGAGCGCAATTTTCTAAAATCCTCAAAAATGTTCTACCATATTTTTTCTCTGCAAACTTTTTTCCCAAAGTAGCTCTGCCTTTACTGCCTTTGCATGTTCTCTCCCTAAAAAAAAAGGAATTGTAGTGAGACAGGAGGAAATAAAGGCATTCACAAATAAGTTCTAAAAGCTAAAAATACTCTGAAGACAGGTAAATCCCTTCTTAAACTGTCATATAAACAAAACTACCAGTCTTTAAATCTCATGTTAACATAAGGCTTTATGAACACCAGTTGATGCTTTCTAGTCCTCTGCTAGGTATTCAGGCATAAATTATAATTTCTCTTAATCTGAAGTCCCACCTAGAAAGGAAGATCGTGCTTGGTAAAATGACAATCTAAATGCAAATTAAAAACCCGATTTTATGAAGGAGTCCATGAGTAATGACTTTTTAATAAGGCTTAGGTTTAAAATTCCTCAGTAACAGTGGTTAAAATGTTTTAAGTGCTAAATTACAAGTTAGCTTCCCAAACTAATTCAAGTGAGTGGTAGAGTAGATTGTAAAGAAACATTTGCATCTTTTCCTTGAGACACTGGTCTAAGGCCAGTTGAAGCTAACTGTAATCTTTCCAGTGAATTCACTTTGGACTTTGGAAGATAAACAATATTTCCAGGTGAATAAAATATAATTTTATGTCTTACCATGGAGCACGAAATTCTTAGCTCCCTCTCATTCTGCTACCTGCCATGTGTTTTGAAGTCAAAAGGCTACCTGAACCTAAAAGATAGTTTTGATGCTCACCTGTTTGGTACTGGTATAAAATTGGTCTTACAATTCTTTTCTTTTTGCATCAACGCAAATCTATATTTACACAGCATTTGACATCTGCATGGAGCAGGGCTGGGTGTGCTTTAGGTGGCAGGGACTGAACTTGACGGAGTGAAGAATTTGCATTTTCTCCAGCCAAAACTGCTGCATCCACTGATAGCTACAGCCCCATAGTGTTTAAAAATGCATTATGTTTTTAAATGCTTTTGCAGGGTTAGAGGCTACCAGATCCCAAGTATTTCAGAAAAAAAAGAAAAAAAGAAAAAAGAAAAAATGTTCTGAAACGCCGGACATCTGTATCCTATAATGGCAAAAATGCAAGTTTCAAACTCTTCTCCTGTCTGCTCGAGCTCCAAGTAATGATGCACAGACCTGTAACAATGTGTTTCCCAACAGATTTCTGGGGATTTAGATGAAGTTCAGCGGCAGTCCTGGCGACAGATGTTCTGACGTTGTTGAATAATTGATGAAAGTGTCTGCTGTGAAATGATTAGCTAGGTGCTGAAACACACAGCCTGGTCATGCTTCTTTCATTAGAAGCACTTGCACAGCCAAAGCCTGAGCTCCTCCTGCCACCCGATGCTGAGCTAATTGCTGCTTGCCTCACACGACACACTTCTCCCTTATTTTTTAATGCAAAACTTCTGATTTGGGTCCTTTTCCCCGCTCGGTTCTTCAGTTTAAACCAAGGGCTAGATGCAAGACTTTCGAGGTCCCCAGCATGCACGCTTACTCTGAGCAAGGTTTTGGTACAGGACCATCTGATTCGTACGCAGAATCTCTAAATGTGAGCCTAGTTTTGCCTGATATAAAGTGGCTAAGGCGTGGGACAGACATGAGATTGGTGTGGAAATGTGGGGCTGTAACTTTACTGAGACTGGAGTTAGTTCCATAACCAAGATGGTCTCTGGGCAAATACCTCTTACGAATTTCCTGTCCTTGGATAAAACGTCAAATCTAGATGAAAAGCTCCTCCCTGTTTCAGGAAGCCTGCAGAGGTTAGGCTGGGTGTCAGGACCTGCTCCTGGCTGCTCTCCCCTCTTAAGGGAGCCACGTGGCACATGGATCCAGATCTCACCGCACACAGACCAGTCCTCGACAGGACTTCCTCGCTTCAATATCAGTGACCTACCAGTCGTAGTCTTTGCAGATGGCTTTCCAGGAAGATAAAAGCGCTCAACACACCAAAGAAAAATCTACAATCATCAACACTGGGCACATCGACAGAGGAATGCTGTCTGGGCAAAATACAAAAGGCAGCAGTAAAACATCCTGCTGCTGTGAAGCGATCCTGTCCAGCCTCATGGAAACCAGCCTAGAGCCAGAGAAGCCTGTCTGTGAAGAAGGCGGAAAATTTCACAAAAAAGCTTGAATCGATGTGAAGAACCTGGGTTGGCCCTCCTGAGCATCATAATAGGCAGTAGCCCATGGCACAGGGCCTCATCTTGTCCCACCAGCGGGGACCATGTGGTGCTTTGCAGCATCTTCACCACCCCACCGCAAAAGGCAAGCCAAGGGAAAGCAAACTCCCTTTGGGAAACTTTGTCCCACCATGAGTTGCAAAGAAAAAAAATTGCACATCTACTGGCAAGCTCACCCATTTTAATTTTAGGGGGTCGAAGCCACTCTCATGATATCTGAGAGCATTTTTCTTAACATTTGAATGCTCGGGGCTGGCAAAAGAGCCTCGGTGCATGATATTTGGCACTTCGTATATTTTCCACGCAAGGTGAGCCAACAAGCCCAAGGCAGTTGGGGCTGGCCAAGTCCTCTTCCCTGTCGTGCAGACTCACGATGTGCCAAGGAAGTCTCACGAGTGGCTGCACAAAGGTGGGAAGGCAGCAGGGGGTAGAACCTTGGCTGCCCACTTCACTGCTCTTCAAATGGCTCCTAACATCCAGGAGCAGAAACTACAGAGGAAACTTCCCCCTGCATCTGCAGCCTGGCTAGCAGGAGACCTTTCTGCTCCAGCTCGACACATGATGGTCCTTTATTTGGACGCAGCTTCTCTTCCACTGCCTCACCGCCAGTGATGAAAACCCCCAAATTTGTCCCAGAAGCAGTGTACCTGACCATGCGGAAAAGGACGGCTGTCTGGTATGGAAAGAGCAGCAGATTGGGCTGTGGTTACTGACCCTGTCTGTGGCTGAGGGCTGGGCTGATGGAGGAGCCTACGTCCAGCCCTCGGCGATGCTCCCATCTTCCAGAGGTGGCTGGCAGATGTTTGATGATGTCTTTGGCTGCCCCAAGTGTCCCTCATTCAAGACCCTGCACAGAATTTTCTGCCAAGAGGTTAAAAAAAAAAAAAAGAAAATAAAAGAATTAGACTTAAAAAAAAAAAAGTTTGGAAAATATGTTGCTTAAAATCAACCCCCATTTAAAAAAATGAGTTCAAGATGTTGTCACTTCCTGAGCCATGAGACATTGGGAGCACAATGCAGGAAGCCTGTCCAGCCCCTGCACTCCCGTTGGACTGGGACAAGTTATTGTAGCGTGGGTGAGATAAAAAAAGGTTTTGAGCACCCAGACAAAATTTTCCTTCGGCTGTGGCTCTGTGCAGTTGCATGTGTAACCCAGTCTGTGCCCTGCGCTGACCAGGGGGATGGAAAAGAGATTCCTGGTCCTCTTCCAGTTCTACCTCTATAAACCATAGGACTGTCAGGTAGAGATGCGGCAGGATGCTGATGCCAAGTAATGCAAGAGGACAGTGAGCCAACCATGAGAGACACAGGGGTAAAAAAATATTTTAAGCGAGCAAGAATACTGCTCCTTGTGTGTGTGTTTGTTAGGGTGTGATAAGCACACTGAGAGCCCTGAGGCACAAGGATGCCTTTTTGTTATCTGTTATTCTGTTAACGCAATATCTGGCTTCCAACATGACCGTGCAATCACATTCGCAATTTATTTTAGAAGGAAGAGAGGAGGAAGAGCTTTTTTTCTTTACTACTTCAGGACCAGATCCAAATCTCTTTAAAGTCAATGGGCATCTTTCCAGTGCTTTCACGAGATTTCAGCACATATCCTGATTGCTGCAGAACAAACTGGCATTATTACATATGCAGATAAATCTTCCATCATCCCTAATTAACAGCAAGTTTCAGTGTGAGAGAGACGTAACTCATATCTGGGAGTCAATATATTGCTTACCGACTCTCTGGCAATGCTGGGAGGTTTGTGCATTTGGAAGACTCCCTAGAACTGAACATCCCAAAGAGAGGAGAAATGGAAACTGGGATCTGCAGTGCACAAGGTGTTGCTTCCAAGAGCCCCTTATTTTTCTTCTTTCTTCTTCTTTCCTCATTTCCTTAGCGTGTCCAACATCCCCTTTCTTTCTCTTATCTTAAGGTTTTTACTTCCGAGAGAAATGCTCAGTGTGTAGAATATGGACTCCAAGGTGAACCTTTTGGTAACACAGTTTTAAGGCAACTCAGATTTGATCTTTCTTAATTTTTTAGCATTGCAGCTCTTTTCAGTGTCTTGTAAGTTAAAATATATGGCATGTATTTTATGAAATAAAGGCTTATAAGACACAAGCAAAGAAGTGCAAGTTCTATTCTCAATACATATTTTAGTAGACAGAACCATCTGCTCATTAACTTATGGAATTGTATAATTTAATAAGAAATTGTAATTGTCTGTGTCTGTAAGTAGAACTTACAGAATTATTTTTTCTCAATATGATCTGTACACCTTTCTGAAGAATAAAAAATTGAAGTTTAAAGGCTCTAAAACATGTAACTTGTAGCTACAGGATGTTATAGTATTGAAGCTGGATGTCTCAGGATCCTTTGTAGAAAACACTGTGTTTCCTACTTTTAATGTTATCAAAGTCTCGACGCTAATTTTTGAAAGTAAGTGTCAGAAGTTAGATTTCAGGTGAATTTACTGGCATGTGACATATTAAAGTTTTGGTTTTTTTTCAAGGGTGAACATTTAACAAGCCATAGTCTTTGATATTGTCTTATAAGTGCTTAAATATTAATTTAAGGAACTGAATTTTGAAAGCGGAGTGTCATCTTTTTGGTTTCATTTAATAATTTTTTAAAAAGATTGTTGCCTGTAAACTAACCCTAAGATCCATACCTACACACTGACAGGGTCTGATTTCATAAAGTGATTGGAACAAACAGAGGTATTCTCCCCTCTCACTTAAAGACAACACACTGCAGAGATTAGCAAATACATGATATTTGCCTCCTCCAAATTCGCCTCCTCAGGTTTTGGTAGGAGAGAAAGCAAGTGTTTTGTCATTGAAGTAAAAAAAAGTCACATTTTATCCTCAGCTGTAAGAGTATTTACTCCGTATTTAAATGAATAGCCTGGATACAGACTAAAAAGTTTGAATTTCAGATCAGATAATAATAATACCCCAAGAAATCAGTTATATGATAAAGGAGGACGAAAAAAAGATCTAGGAAATTAATAACTACTCAATGTCAGCTTTGTACCACTATCCAAAGGGAAAACTCTAGCAACTCTTGTTAAAATATGCAGTGTGAGGCAATAATACTTGCACTCCCCCCCAAAAAATCTGAGTTTGAATGCTTAAGTCTGAGTACTTTGGGCAATTTACTTTAATGATAGTGCAAAACAGAGACAAGTTTCACACGGTCCAAGGCAGGTGTCAACAAAGTTACCCATGTTGCAGCTAGCTGAAGAGATTACTGTTAAGAAGGTTATGAATAGGCATTTTGAGAGACTGATTCGTCTCTTCCTAAAGCAGACTTCTCACTCAGGTCACATAGATCACTCCATAAAGTACCCAGTAGTAGTACCTTTAGTACTACCTAAAGTAGTAAAATATTAGAGTGATTTTTAATTGAAAAACCTAAATCTATGACTTTTTGTTGTGGTTTTGTTTTTCACAGATACTAAGCTTAAGAATTCCTGCTGAACTGAGAGATTTTGTTTATTTTCATTAGAGAGATATGAAATGAGTCACAAAGTCTTTGAGCTAAATGAATGTTTGCTTGCATAGGTTTTCTCCAGAAGACAGAACTAAATACTATGTGCTTTATTTTTCAACCTATGTGCTACTTTCCAAATTAAATGTAAGAAGAATTTCTACTCAATTATATCTGTCTGCTACCTGGGGCTGCTTTGCCCTCTCTTTCACAGGAACATCTGTGCTGTGCATTGCTCTCATCAAAACAGAAATAACTCCTATCCAAAGTTTCTTCCTAAATTGAAAAATAGGCAAAAAGTTCAGAAAATAAGCGGTTAAGCATGATTTCTAACACTACAAATCCATTGAAGCCATAAACAGCAAGGTGATTTTTTCCTTAATGCTTACCATAACGTTAAAACTAGTAGTAAGGAGTCTCCAAAGCTGGAAAGTTGAAGATTATTAAGGGTTATTACTATCAACCAGAACTCAGATGTTAGAAATGGGGCTATAAAACAGGCCAAAGCTGTGCTGGCTCTGCAGAATTAAGGGTTAGGAGCAACACTCGCTGAGTTAATGCCAGAGAAATTCTCATTTGAACAAGTCATTCCACGAAATCCACCGTACCTTGTCTGCGTTCCAGCAGCTTTCACAATGGCAAGGCATCGCAGTGGGACATTTTCCTGCTTACCCCATGCAGTCTGGTGCTGAGCACTGAGTAAAAGCAAACACGCCGCATTTCAGACCTCCAGTTCGGACTGAGAAATCGCATGCTGGGTGCCACAATGGCAAAAAAATGGACAGCCTTTGCCCAGGAAGGTAAAGCTTGCTCTGGAGTTACCTTGGTGGCCTTGGATAAACCTTTGGGCTTGACTTTGAAGGTGCCCATTTGCAGTTCTCCAGCTAGGGTTTGGCTGAGGGTGCACTCTACTCCCTCATCCAAGTATCACAACGTCCTGGTGCTAGCACAGCGTTACGTGCTGGATTTTTCCATGGGTTATATCAGTTTTGCTGTTCTGGTTCATTTCTTCTCCTGGAATCATTACAAACATCTCCGTGTCCTAAACTTAGGTCCTCTCAAGGCACTTAATCCAAGAAGAACTGTTTATCCAGATTATTAACAGAAGATGCCACAAACTGCATTGTATGGAAACTTCAAGCAACAGGGACCTCTTGGATCCACATGCATGCCTGTATGTGCATTACAACTCAGGAAGTCAAGCATTATCTTCTCTGCTGGGTCAAGAATACCTTTTGTGGTGCTCCAGGCGCATGGTGGTTAGTCCCGCAGGGTCTGCACACCAAACAGGACACCCAGGCAATGCCACAGAACCCATGAGTGATGCTGACGAGCACCAAGCTGAGCACCAGGGAAGAAAATCCAATTTGTGCAGAGCACCTGCTTGCACACCTCCCAAACCTTGACCTTACGAAACGCACTTATTGGCAGAAGGCTGCTGCTTGCTTCCGCTTTCTTTTTTTTTGCTGGAGCTGTGTCTTTAATTGCAGCGAGTGCCACTCGTGTGCGGTCTGGCATGTGCTTGTTAGGGGATGCTGAGCTCCCGGCAGCCTCCTGCCAGGACTTCATTAATTACAAGAACAGAAGCACCGTCTGTGTGCTGTGCCAGTGTGTGGCTTCCAGGTCTTTGATGGCGTGTGTTTATGCAACTGTGGACAGCGCTGGCGTCTGCTGTGCCTTGCAGGGTGACAAAGGAAATAACATTAAATTCAAGGGCACTCTTGTCTACTGCTTACGTGAAAACATCCTGCTTTCATCATGCCGGAGAGGGGCCAATGTCAGCGCTCAACGTGATGAGGTCTCTTCACTGATGTCATGGCGCATGTTCCGTAGGGTAGTTGCATGGACAGACCAGCAAAGTTGAGGGGATTGATGTGTTGTCTCAGAAGCAGTTGACCAGCACGCCACTGCTGAGGTCAATGAAAACAGAGATAAACATGAGCCAGGCTTTATGAGGAGCTCTCTAATATGGCCCTTGGAGCTCCTGAGTGTCCTCAGTCCCAAAGGGTTGCTTGCCTGGATTTCATGGAGAGCAAAAATGGGCAGGAGGCAGCAGCTCGCTCAGTGCCAGCGAGCATAGCTCCACTGGATAATGTGGACCGACACTGGTTTGCGCCATGGGAGGATCTGGCGCACGGTCCTTTGGGCCTCCTGATTGCTGTGAGTCATCCGCATTCGAACTGAAAAATAAACCAATTTTAAGGCAGTTTAAAAATGTAAAATTAGTGCTTAGTTTCTTGACTGCTAGCATCCAAGGCTGGCCAAGGCAGCTATCTGTAATTTTAGAACATCTTGAGAAGATTTATAGATCTCATGAAAACACTATTTTCCATCTCCCTGGTGATTTAGCCTTCCACTGGCTTTTTAACTTCAGTCCATCTTTAGATCCTGTGGAAACAACACTTAAGCAAAACACAGAATGGGAATGAGCTCACACCATCTGCAAAGACTTCTCTCCTGGAGATGCCATGTTTAACTTAGGAAGACCCCTACCAGGGCAGCAGGAGTTCAAATTAAAAGGTTTCTCTAATAAATGTATTTTCAGGATCTATCCAGTGATACAGAGCAGCACACTCACTGATATCTTTGCCAGGATTTGCTACTAAGGAACATCAAAATAGAAACGAGTTTCATGAGCAGATGTCAACCTTTTTTAATGTTAGACTGAAACAAAGCTTTATAGAAAAATAGAAGAATAAGATTGGAAAAACTTAATATAATGATCGTATCAGTGGTGCAAATTTCCAAACGTGTTGTTATAACCTAACCATTGTATGTAAGATGAACAGTCTTCTTAACAATAGTTCCTATGTAAATAACCGCAGTAATAATGATTAGTGTTTTCTTGGCAGTTACATGTATTATCCTTGTATCGTACACATATGTATAACATGGGTCTGTAATACAATACGACATTAAGAGTGAGGGGCGAGGTGTTCTCAGCTGCCATCTGAAAAGGGATCAAGCATTTTAGTACTGTAAAAGAAATGTTTACAATATGCTAGTATTTTACCATACTAAAAAAATGGAAGCAGTGGGATAGAGTAACTGGAAAAACAAAGTGGTATGAGAGAGCTTGGCTCACAGGCCAGCCATAGAGAAGGAAGGAAGAGAAGGAAGGACTTTTGACAGGGAAGTATAAGCTTAAACTTCAATGGGTGGCAGCTGGGCTCTACAGCTACTGCAGATAACTTGAAGTTAAATACTAGGAACCGTAGAGCCGCCAGGCCTGTGCTCTTCCCAGAACTGCATAAATTTAGGACACCAGTTTTTCTTCTTAGAGTTTTCCAGTCTTCCAGAAAGATTTCACAAGGGAAAACAAAAACCCGCAATGAACAATGAACAAATAAAGAGCCCAGATCATTGCTATGTTGGACCTGGAACCAGATATTTGATAGACTCTTTCATGGTGCTCCTTCATGCCCATCTGCGGATTACAGAGCCCTTGAGGCTCCTGCTACTGAGCAAGCATTGTCAAGCTTGAATTGTCTGCTGGGATGACTGCTTTCCTGTCGTATTTGCCAGGAAAACAGTGGCTGAAAGTCTGATCTGAAGGGGAGTACTTTATTTCTATTATCTGATGCTACGCAATGGGTGAGATCAACTTCTCACTGGCAACAAAATAAAAAATTGGACTCCTTGGATTCATCTTCCAGCAAAGGAAAAATGGACTCCCTGGATTAATTTTCCAAGATCTGTCTGCTATGAGGGAGGGGCTGATCTCTCTCCCTGGTACCCTGTGCCAGCCCACGTGGGAATGGCTCAAAGCTGCATCCGTCAGGGGAGGTTTGGACTTGACACGAGGAAACATTTCTTCACCGAAAGAGTGGTCAAACCCTGGAACAGGCTGCCTGGAGAGGTGGGTGATGCCCCATGCCCGTCAGTGTTGATGAGGCATTTGGACAATGCCCTTAGTGCCATGGCCTAACTTTTGGTCAGCCCTGAAGTGGTGAGGCAGTGGGACTAGATGATTGTTGTAGGTCCCTTCCAGCTGATCTACTCTATGCTATGCTATGCTATGCTATGCTATGCTATGCTATGCTATGCTATGCTATTCGATTCTATTCTCCTGCACTCATGAGACGAATAACAATGAGACTGTTATCTGTCTGAAATGCCAGGGTTTTTTTAGCTCCAAAACCACTTTCAAGGACACATATCACAAAGGATACAAGTGGCAACAGAATTTTATTTTATTTTCCTGACTCTGTTTCAGGGCAGATGCTCACAAGCACTAACACAATGCACAAGGGTAGCCAGGAGAAGGCTGATGCAATCCTCAGTTTAGCTTGAAAAAAACATCACTTGAAGTCTGGCAAAGGAAAGTCAGAGAGCTAAAGACAGTTGCAAATCCCCTAAATCTTGTAGAGAACCATGTGCTCTTGAGACTACATGGGAGATACCCGTTCCTGGCTCACCTGCATGTCCCTTGTGACAAGGAGTTAATGGCACAGTTAGTACCCAGCATGGTTGCTATGATCTCCATCTCTCCAGGCCCGTTTGCCTCTAGAGTTTCTTGCAATATTGTGAATTACAGGCTGTTGATCTTCCTGGTGAATGTCCTTCACCCAGGCGCAGCAGAGAATGAACACGCTGGTTTGTAAACATCTTTCCTTCATAGGACATACTTTCTGTTGACCACACATCCTTCCTGAAGCCTGCCATACAGAATAACCCAAACAATGGGACTGCCTGGAGCCAAAAGAAGGGGCTCCAGCTGAACCCAGCCTCCTTCAACTCAGAGGCAGACACTAGGTCAACCCACAGATGATGGAACAATCCTGAAAATATGTAACTGATACTGAAAAAAAACAAAAAACCCACCCCAACTATAAAGTATTAACCTTTGCCAGAAACAGGAAAGCAGATAACTGACTGATGCACAAAGAAGGCTCTTTCTTGAACAAACTCAAAAGTTTTAAGAATGTGATTGTCTCTCTTTTTTAATAATGATTTTTTTCACATAAATTTGTATTTTGGAATTGAAAAAACCCACCCCAAACATTCCCACACCTGATTGATAATTATTTTTTCTCTTTTGTTCCTTAATTATTATTTTATTTTAGTCTTTGAGAGTAAAGGACTATAAACCATGTCCTGTATCACTTTAGATGTAAAATCTAAAATAATATGGCAGCATGAGCACAGGCCAAGGAGTCACTGTCCCCTGAAGAGGAGGAGGAAGAAGGAGAAGGAGAAGGAGAAGGAGAAGGAGAAGGAGAAGGAGAAGGAGAAGGAGAAGGAGAAGGAGAAGGAGAAGGAGAAGGAGAAGGAGAAGGAGAAGGAGAAGGAGAAGGAGAAGGAGAAGGAGAAGGAGAAGGAGAAGGAGAAGAAATGGTGCTCAGGGACATGGTTTAGTGAGTTAGGTGGTGTTGGGTTGGACTTGATGATCCTTGAGGTCTTTTCCAACCTTAATGATTCTATGATTCTATGATTCTAAGAGATGTGTGGTAGCATGGGGTTTTCCAAAGTATGACACGTAGTGATGGCAGGCATACTTTTTGCCTTCCAAAAGTTGCTCTGCTGCTGTGCTTCTTGGCCAGTGGTGCATGAAAAGTGCTCTCCTGCCTGCCCGGCACTTGTATTGCCCATGAGGAGAGCTGTAGAGTGGCAGCTCTGGATGGTGCAGCAAGCTGGCAGCCCATCCAAGCACAGGCTGTTTTGCACAAGTGAGAATCCCTGGGGAGACGGAGCCAAGGGAAGAGCAGGCAACTAACAAGGTTATTATTCAGATACAAACAAACTCCTTTTTTTTTTTAAATCTTTTTATTTTTTAAATTCATGAAGGAAACTACGTCAAAGAATCTTGTAGCACACACTTGGTCATTAATCAGTTTGCAAAACTGGTGCAATGAGCGCAGGAATCTGCCAGGATATGTCTATTTGGTTAAAGAATCACATCTCAATGCAAGCTCAGTGTGACCAGATAGGGCCTTGCAGGCATCCAAACGTGGATCCAAGAGATCAGCAGGCAGAGCAAGGCTAGAGATGAATTCCCTTGCCACAAGCGCCCCTGGCCAGAGGGCTTTGAGGAAGACTGTCAGTAGCAAGGATTTCACACTATATGGAATTTATAAGTTAAACCCAATGCTTTAAGTCATGCTTTAAAATGAACTGGTAGCCAGTGCATTTTAAGGCCGTGCTTTCCTCTATGCAAAGGGCCCCACAAGGCAAATGAATGCTGAACTAGCACATCCTGAAATAATTAGCTCTAGCTGTACTAGTTGTGTTCCTGAACTATGCTGTATCTAGCAACAATCCAGACTGGAAGTAACAAATACCTTGATAATTGCACCGACTGCCACATCAAAATAAAAAGGTCATGTCTTTTAGCCAATGTAGATGGAAATTTTTTTGGAAGTGCAGGTGTTACTTGGCTTTTTTTCTTTCTTTAACAATTTCTTGGCTTTTTTAACTATGACCATTGATGGCCTGATCTGGGGTTTATATCTCATCCCAAATGTTTTCCTATGAACGCTGATTACACAGCGGGGCACTTCAGTGTGAGGGTTTTCAGTGCAAACCAAGTGGCTGTTTACAGCACTGGGGCACAACGATTCTGCTGACACCCTTGGGTTCGGGTGGCCCAAAGTTCATTGTAGCACTTGAGACACCTGACCAAACACATGCCACATATGTCTTCCTCCTCTAAAGCCCTTTGACAGCCATGTTTCAGGCAGCTGCTGGAGAAATAAAAGGAGGAAGCTTGAAAGATGTATTGTGCTTGGCTGCCCTTGACTGGTGCTTTTGGCTGGCTGGGACACGGCTCGCCATGGAGGCAATATCCAACATTTCCTTCTGCTCTTAAAAAAGTTCCTCCAGAGAGGGAGATTTCACTAGCGAGCAAAACGTTTGACATCATGCGAGGGCTGCTGTAATATAGACAATATTAGCACAAGCCTTTGAAGAGCAATAGCGCTTTGCTTCCAGTGGCTTATTTTTCACAATTGCCTGTTTTGCATGTCCAGCTCGGGTGGCTGGTGTGATAGGAAGGGCAGCAGGTGTATGGGAACATGTCCTGCTTTGCTTCGTTCTGGACTTCTCCCTCTGATTATTTGTCCTAATACTTCCCATGGGGACGATCTGTCCTTTTCATCCACATCTGTAAGAGTGAAACTGTTGGAACAAATAATCCTAAGGGCAAAGTCCTTCTGGCAGTGTGAGCTAGCACAAGGTGGAAATTAAATGGAAGGGAGTTAGGCACTTTCAATGTCCAAATTCAGCAGCTCTGTTAAAACTTTTCTTGGAAAGGAAAAAACAGGGTCATAAGCGCTGACTGTTAATTTCCACTGGCTAGAGAAGATTTCGCGCTCAATCTATCCACTTCAGCAGGAGGTGCAAATGTTTGGTACTTCCTTAAAGGGGACCTGAAAAGCCAAATCCACCCAAAACCTCCTTCCTGAGGGGGAGGTAGAGGCCCACCCAAAGCCTCCTTCCCTCCATGGGGCACCTGAAAGCCCTGCACTGGTCTCCAAGGGGCCGTTGAGCACCGAGTGAGCTGTGTCCACATGAACAAACCGCACAGGTACTCAGTCAGGCTGGTCACGTCTTTCAGGGATTTGGATTGCCTGAGAAGACATTCTGATGTTTAGGAATGTTTAAATTTGGATTTGGTTCCCACATCTTTTCTATAAACCCATAAACAGGCTGAGAAGGAGCAGGCAAAGATGGGTCTCTGTGGTCTTCCTTTTCTTTTTTCCCCTTTTATTTGGGGCATGGTTGACTGTTTTTTGGGCCACCACTCAGTTGGCATACTTTAATTTTGCCTCATCTCACTTCTTTTTTCACCTTGCTCTTTCATTGCTACTTTTCTCCCATTCTCACCAACATGGAACATAGACTCCTTGAATGGGATTTCCAGTCTAGGATGTCCCAGCAGGTTGGAAACAGGGAAAATATCATCAGTTTGGGTAAGCTTTCTCCCATCATAAGGGACACTGCCTGTTGGTTATAACCTGCTCTGTGTTCAAGCGGTCAACTGAAAAAAAAAAACCTCCAGGACAGATCCTGTTCTGGCATAAACCATCATTTTTCTCTGGAAATCTGCAGAGTACCAAGTGCACACACAAGTAAAGAAACCCCATCCCTTTGACAGGACCAGGTTTGTGGGAAGAGGCAGTATCTTTCGTTAGCTTAATTGGTATGGTTGGAAAAAGTAGCAAACTTTAGGCAAGATGATTTCCTGGTGTGACTTTCTGTCCCATGGGAACATCCTGCAGCTTACCTCCAGCACCGATTTGGGGGCAAGGAAGCAGGAGATGAAGGAGCCATGCCGAGACCTCTCATTGTTTGGGATTTCAGGGCACCAGCAACTACACCTGAGCCAATGGTGCTCTCACTATTGGTCACCTACATGTAGTTCAGCATATGACCACACTCGGTTACGGCTGGCACTGCTCTTGCACTTGAGACTGCTGGCAAAATTGAAGAGGTCAGCTCCAGATCAGGTATTTAGGTGCTGAACTACTGAAATAAACATAAGCGAGGGTTGTAATCACCATTTTGGGAGTGGGTTCCACTGACATTAGGAACTAAGGGGTGGTGGGAAAAGAGATGCAAGGTTGAAAGGAGTATGAGCATTGGAATTAAATTAACTTCAAGGTGGAAACCACACTAGTTTCATTAGTGTATCCCAAAATAAGAATATAGTATTGTTTAGCGATTTCTTGACTAAAATTTACCTTGACCATGGATTATTGTATTTCTTCCTACTTCTCGATAAGAGTTGGCATGCCCTGGTAAATGGCAGCACTTCCTCAGTGTGCAGCGTGGCTTGAGGCAGCAAAATCTGGCCCTAATACTAGAGTTAAGCAAACTGTTAAAATAGGAACTGAACCAAATGCCCAGATCTCCTCCCCAAACTCAAACTAAACCTGTTTTGAGGTTCAGGAATGTTTGGTTAACTTGAAATAAAACAATGTTGTGTTTCTACACATCCTGCTTTCAGCGAAGCCTCCAAGCAGAAACACAAAAATATGGCAGGCAGATCTGTGTTTGCACTATTTCTGGCCCAGTTAAACCAGGAAGCACTGGAAATCTCACAAAAAAAGCTTTGTCTCACAGGATATCCAGCTCCCAGGTTCTGTCACCCAGTAGAATATAATGTATCTCATTTTATTATTAATTTTCCACCCAGATAATTGTGATAAACAAATTCCCCAGACTATCAGACACATGAAAGCTCTATTTTTACTTCACTGTGGCAGCACACGATAGGGCTACTTTAAAGTCCTTTTATCCTCATTCTTATTGAGCCACTGGCACAGTCGCATAAAGCCAAAGTGTCTCCTGTGGTACATAATAACAAACCACAGCAAATTATAACAAAGCTAAGCAACCAGGCATGTGCCATTTTGTACTTCATAATTGGTTCATGGCTAATTTAAAACACATAATCAAAAAAATTTGTTGTTTGACATCTCTTTGACAACTCTATTGAATTTTCAGAGCATAAGTACGAAGACAACAGCATGATTTTAGAGGTACATATTCAGCCATCTAAAATTGCCCGGTATGCCATGGCAACATTTTAAAAGCACCTCTGTGCGCTGTTCTTTTGCTAATTCATATTTAAAGGAACATTTAATGCTACTGCTAGAAATGATATCACTGTCAGCAAAACATAATACAAACACCCTCATTACTCAGCTATCTGCTCTGCCACAACAAAGTCACCCCAAATGATACAGTGCCACAGCGTCATGTTTGCTAGCCAGATTTTATTGCATTTTCCAGATTCTAACAAGACACAGATATTAAGAAATGCATGTTAATCATTGCCCTAATGAGAACAAGACGCAGTTAGCCTTTAGGTTGTCATAAAAATACAGAAGGCGAGTACAGACTAAACGCACTCTAAAATCAAGGAAACCCAATCTCCGTGAAATGGTCATGTCCCAGAGAAATTTTTTAATGAACCACCTAAATTTTAGCAGGCATGTGTATATGCTTGAATTAGGCACAAGGCAAAGTAAAATATCATTCTGACCACAACCATGAAAGGAAAATAACCACTGTACCACCTGCTTATGTACAAAAAGCTGTGAGCATATAAAGCACTAAAAGCTTACCCAGTGTCTCTCCTACAGAGACAGCAAACTTCCCAGTACTGTTCTCAGTCAGACACCTTCTGGAGCAAACAACTACCCAACACGTGTAGGAAGACAAGAATCTGGCTTGAAATATCTTTGCAAATAATAAATCAATAAAATCAATGCCTAGATTTACAGAATAAGCCAATTAATTTCATATGGTAAAAGTGCAAAACTCACCACCATGCCACGCTTCTGAGGGCCTGAAGGTGCGTGAAGATTTGGTTTGAATTTTCTAAAGCAAAATATGTGCACTTCCCGTGCTTCTTTTGGTTAGTTATTTACTTCCCTTAAGGAAACTTCCACTCTGACCCACCAGAAAAGGATGTGGAAATGATAAGGTTTGAAATGCTGGCTGAACAGCAAATACGGCAGGTATCAATGGAATGGGTGCAAAAGAAAGCAAGATTTTATTTTCTGCTTAGATTGCAGTGTCTTGCAGTCACACCAGACAGAAGCCACCTGAAACCTCTCCCTCTAATTCCACTTCCCCACACAGGTCACACAGCTCTGTCTTTCACACTGTCCAGATCGCCAGGCACTGCATAAGTGCTGATTTAGCCTTTGTGCACCAAGGACAGCTTTTCTTCAATTCTACCTGGAATTATAAAGATGTTTCACACTCTTTGAGTAAGGAAAGACTTTTGAAAAGAGTTACAAAACATTAAAGCCATTTAGAGTGCAGTAACTCTTCATCTCTTTGCATAGGTTAAAACTAGTATTGCTTTGAAAAATGGGTGCTAAAGTATAACATGATTGAGAAATGTCTCATCGCACCCTCCTGGAACACTTCAAAGTGTAGTAAATGCAGGAAAACTTTGGCTTACTTTTTTGGAGATGTCCCTCTCCCTCCTTCCCTTCCTTTCACATAATTCTCTTAAGAAACAGAAAATATTTTTTTTTGCATGTCAGCTAGCATTACATGAATAGAGCTACTCCAGTTTCTTTTCAGAAGGAAAAAAATCAGCTCAAACTTTAGGCTGCCAGCTTCCTGAGGGGCAGAAAGAAAAAAAAAAATCCCACAAAGAAAAGCAAAACCAACAGAATGAGTTTCCATCCTTTTGATATACATTGTTTAAAATGGAGTACTTTTCCGACAGGGATGAGGTCTTACCCAGGACTTATTTTCCCTTCCCTCAAGTCCCCAGAAGTAACAACAAAATCTAGCTTTTCCTTCTTGATATCACCATGATTGCAGTTTGCTTATGCTTTGTCTTCTTGGAAAAATAAATAATGAAACCTTTGCAAAAGGAAAATCAGCCCACAGCTGAAATAAATAGTAACTATAAATATTATCTTGGTGGCAACCATATAATACTGCAAGTGCATCACTGAACAGATTAATGTGATGAAAGAGATCTTTTGTGTTACATATTTTTACTCAGTTAAATGTTTATGTTCTCTTTCAAGCAAAAACTTACAATTTCCAAAAGAACAACAATAAGCTTGAAAAATCAGGTTGGATGTCAGCAGCTGACTATTAATAACCATCCTCTTGGCTGATACTTGTTTGCCCGGGGCAGCCAGTGTCCATAATCAGCATTCAGCTTTCATCTTCCTCATCTGGGCTGTCTTGCAAGTGCTGGGTGGGGTGAACACCGAGGGGTCGGCAATGCCCAGCTGTAGATCAAAAAAACGAGTGGAGGTTGTCACGCTGTAGTTCTTCGTGTAGGTCTCCTGTACTGGGTAACAGTCTTTGACTGTGTAAACGCCAACCCAGGATTCCACTGCAACCAAGCAGAAATGTGACTACTTTAGACAACAAGTATGAATGAATGTGTCATGATGATGTCAGAGAGTCAAAAAAAAGGCCATTCCTCAAGCAAAGCCTACAGGCTGGAACTGCCCATATTTCTGCCCATATGCATGGTAACACCAAGAAAGGCCAAAAACCTGATATAATTTGGACACTGCAGGGATCTCAACCCTGAACATGTTGGTGTCATGCACATTTCAAAACATGACACCAGCATGGTATCGGTATAGCACCTTTCAAGGATACCTCTACTGAAGGACCATCACTTCTGCTTAGTTCCAGATTTAGTTGTGTTCTGCAGAAGTCTCATTTCTCCCATCTGTCATGCCCCTTTCCTATCAGTGCTTACTCACTTCACCAGCAAAGCAATGCAATACTCTGTTTTTCCCAAAAGGCAAATTTTGAAGGTGTTTGCCTCGGTAGCACGGGGACATTTCACCTTACACTGTTTTTGACCTGTGGTCCATTTTACAATGGTGGCCCTCAACATAGCCTTTGACACTCTGAAACACTTAGTTCCCTCAAATACGTGGGACATCCAATACCTTCGTGTGCCCAGGAAATTCTGCACTCACCTACCTAAGCAAGCACTCGTTCTCTGCTGTGCTGGGGACTCCTTTGAACCAGCACTGACAGCCATAGCATCTTGCTTCCATAGCTTTTGGTCCTCTATAATCTAAACTGTCATTTTTACATTGATTATCACCAAATAAACATGACCTTGCTTCATCTTCTTCCATCTTACTGTCTCAAGCACTAAGGGTTTGTCTCCTTTGAAGAAGAACATTCCCACATACAGCTCCAGTGCCTCCATCTCTTATTTTAAATCATTCCATTTACCACCACCAGTTTATACGATCATTATCATGTTCATTTTTTAAATTCCTAGTCCTCTCAAACATTTCTACTGGTTCATTAATTATTTCAAGACTACACTCAACGCTGATCTGCTCCATGTATGTGATATAGCCAGTCTGTCCCTTTTTTTTAACTTCAGTTTAATTCCACAAGGTGCTTATCTCAGAGGTGCTCTCTGCCTCTCTTCCCCCTCTTACTCTACCATCACTTCTACCTTCACCACTAAACTATTTCTGCAGCCAATACAATCAAGGTGCTTTCCTTTGAACACCCTTCACTTTCAAAACCTAATTTTTAAATCTCTTTTATTTATCCCATGCATCTCTTCTGTGATCTTTCTTTACCCCTTCCCTCATACACCACTTCATCCATTTGGTTCATGTACTTCAGGTCTCTTGATAGTACAAACTCATGAAGTGAAATACAAAATTACCTACTGTGACCATAAATCAGTTCCTCTGAGTGACGCCTGTATGAATTTTTTCCAGTCCCAAGGAAACTAATTTTCTCCCACTTGGTAAGCTATCAAATATTACTTCCCTTCTGTCCTTTCCAGTATTGTGTGATACACTCCACCACCATCACATTATTGGAAACAGACAAGCTGTGACATGAAACACACACAAAAAAATTTTTAAAAAGGGTGGAGAGCTGAGCCACATTTGAACACAGCTCTCCAGGGCATCCTGATATACCAAAGGCCTTCTGACCTCAATGAGTTTGGTTTTGAGCATCCAGAAATGGAGGATGCTTTTCCTCAACAAGTCTTCTATCAGAATTTTGAATTAAAAAATTCAGGTAAAATATAATGCTACCAAAGTAGCCTCTATCTCCACTGAAACCTTACTAATTTTAACAGAAATATAATTTCTAGTATCCAAGCCAATATTAGGTGAAAGGTGGATGGGTAGACTACTTTAAGACATTATTTTTCAGAATGTTCATACAGAAAAGCACTGGAGATACAAAATACTACAGAATAAAAATCACACCTCATTAACTGAATGTATCTGTATATTAAGTTCCATAAAAGTTCCCAAAATACTGGGCCTGAAAAACAAAATTATTGAAGTGAGTAGTAATTTGCCTCTTGTAGAATACCAGAGGATATATCGACCTAGTTACAGAGCTCTAACGATCTCATTCTTCATTTTCTACTTTGTTCTTTCAACTTTTAGTCAAGAAAGAAATATCTTCCCCTGGCTAAATGCTCAGGTTCATACCCAATGTATATATTAGGTGTCTATAGCCATAAGTATTGCATTAGCTGAACAATGCCATAAATTTCATGGAGGTTTTAAAATTATTTTTATAGTTGTCTGGGTTATCAGTAAATCATAGACAAAATTGAAGCCAACATGCTAATGAACTGCTATGCATCCAAAACCTAACATACCGTACCTCGTAAAATTCAGTTTACTTTCTTTTATGATGCAGGTGTTCAACTGCCAAATGCAGAACTAATCCTTGAGAGCAGATGTTTCTTACTAGTGCAGTGGATAACAAAACCTAGGTGCATATTAACTATATCTACTGCTGCAGAACCACGTATTGGATGTATTTTATTATAACATTTGATACTAGTGTGTAGATACCTGTTTTGTTTCTATTATGCATGCTTTAGCTTGAGTATGCCACTAATAATATTACCAGTTCTTCTCTAGATAAGTTTTGGATATAGGCTGCTGGATTCAGATGCAAGATGATGCTGTTCCATGCCAAAATCTGTATGATATGAACAAAAATACAATCAAGTCCCTTGGACATATTTGATCCTGCTGAGATATGAAATATTTCTTTAATAAAATTCATTAATAATAAAATGATACGCTGTGCATAGAGTGCATTTATTGTCTCTTCCAGCAAACTTTATAGAAAAATGAAAAGCTGAGGTGAAACATGAACAATTTTATTTTTCCCTGGGTAGGAGCGACAATGATTATCAAGATGAAACAAGAGCATGCACGTACATTTCCTGGCTGGTTTTCTGTCGGACCATTCCTGTACCATAACTTCATCTCCAGGTCCCCCAATGTAATATTGATCTTCGTAAGTTGAATTGGCGGGAATATCATACGGATCCCATGGCTCCGTCAGAGCAATCTTTGAGCAAAGCTTTGTAACTTGCTCAATCTGAAACATCACTGCGTCTTTGTAGAGCAATATATACTCAAAGAATCTGAAACATAGCAAAAAAAGCAGTTATAGTCTTTTTTTACACTTAGCAAGGAGCATTGCTGATAAGTAATCTTACCTTTGACTTCTCAGTATAAGACCATTTTCTCTTGCATTAAACTTTGCCAAACTTTGAAAAAGGCTAACCAGTTGGGCTGAAATTTCCCATGCTGAAGCTTTGTCTCAGCTGACTCTTTCCAAAATAAATAGATCAGGGTGAACTGGTTCAGCCGTTTCTGAGAACAACAGAGCAACTTTTCTGAGAACAACTGGGAGAAAAATATGTTGTTATTCCTAGTTTTGTTTTGTTTTTTAATAACTGTTTCATTAAAAAGCTCTAGTGCCTCCATGTTTTGGAGAAAGGATGTGAAATTTGGCAGGGGAAAAGTTTTTATTAAAAGGTGCCCAGATTTGGCTAAGTTATAAGCCTTTGAAAAAATCTGCTTGCATAGGCTGGACAGATTCGATTCCCCATGAAAGGGGTAGAGACTTTTTCTGTGCTGGTTAGATGTGCTATCTGCCATCCTCACTGATGCTCACCCTTGGCAAAATTTCCCTCTGGAAGCCACCAGACTCAAAAAGTAGTGAAAGGAGAAAGCAGAGGAGCAAAACAGCAAGGCAGAGATAAGGAGAGGTGTGGAGATCACTGACCTTGAGAGGCCAGAAGGTGGGGGTCAACAAAATGGGTAGTTAATAAGGATTTAAAAACAATCTTCTACTCTAGAGAGATGATGAACCTTTTCATAGACTTTTTCACCTAATTACAAACACTGTGACTTCGCTTCCATACCTATAAAAAGTAGGAGGTATGATCCTTATCTTGTGACTGGAGACAGAAAGAGAGAGCAACCGAAATAAAAATTATCAGAGTATCACCTGATTTTGAATATGCAACCAGAAACACCAGAAGCCTAACTTCTCCAGGATACTCAGCATTATCAATCAGATGATGAGTTCGAAGCACAACTCAAAGCATCCTCATGCATGCTCTGCACCTCTCCCGCACAACCTTGCACAACTGGAGGTAGCTTGTCCCGCTTGCCATGAGGGAGTCAGTCATCAGGAGCTTCCCACACATTAGGAAGACTCACACAGAAAGGCAGACAAACTGCAAGATCATATGTTAGCTTCCCTGTGGTCAGCTTGTTCTCCTGCCCATTTCTTAAAATATTAACTGTGATAATGCGAACCAACTGAAAATTGCCTGCCATTTTCTTAGTCAAAGGCAATCTCTCCACAGTTGTGATACACTACTGAAGAATTCAGTATATATAAACTGGTTCCTTACATAAACACAAGCAGGTGACCAAGTGAGGACACACATAACTTTTAGATCTCTTTCAGTCCAGAGAACACACTCACAAGAATGCTAAAATACATGTATTTATGTTTTTGCAACCAGGCTCCAACAACTCAACTGCTGTTCAGCAGGCTGCCTAGCAGCTCCCATAAAAGTGGGATGGAGAATGCCTTACGGATGAGTCTATCAATGTGTTTGAGATACTGAAGTGATAATACAGTCATTTTTTGAAAGAAAAAAAACCCAATATATTGACAAAGCATTACAAACTACTGGGAATAAAATGTAAACAATTAAATTTCTTTTTTGTTTAAATTCTTACTTCAAACTTGTTTAGCACAGAAATTTTATTTGCATTTTTAACTGTAATTTTTTCACATTTTATTTTTCCTTATTCTTTCCTTTGTAAATTATTTAATGGAATAAATATCTTTTGCTCTAAATTTTGTGA